>VWZI01013262.1:433-43386 GCA_013396835.1 Psilopogon haemacephalus | reverse complement strand
GGTGTAGGGGGTGTAAATATAAACCCAAAAGTCTCTCAAATCTTTAATGTCCATAATAGATATCAATAGATAGATGAGACCTTAAATTAACTATGTTCTTTGACAGGAAGCACCTTTATCAGCAATTTCCCCTGACATCCGATCTGAAACAAAAGTCATTGAAGGCATTTATTTGTTTGTTTGTTGGTTTATTCATTTATTTGTTTGTTGGTTTATTCATTTGTTTACTCACCAATTTAACTTGGCTGTCTGCCAATCTGTAGTATCAGCATGGTAAAATCCAGTAGGACAGGAAAACAAATGAAACAATATACATGTTAAACAGACCCTCTGTGCTGAGTCATTTCTGACTTCAAAGGAACAGTACTGATTCAGTAGCACCAGTGTGTTGAATTATAGGAAGTTTCTTTTTAAAAATATTGACAAAATTCAACTTCATGGAGTTTAAGACATTAAAACATCAAAGGACAAGTTAATGTTGCTGTAAATCTGAAGTGATTTATGTATATATAAAAATATAATAAATCAAATAATCTGGAAATGAGGGAATCATTTTTGAGACTTCAGAGGGATTTGGAACAACTGATATCTGAAAATTTAATCTTTAAGAAGGTGACTCATTTCTTGGAGTACACATAATAGAAATGATGTATAATTAATTCCCAATTTCAGAGTATGACAGTAAACTTCAACTTCTTGTTCAATATTTTTGTAGTACTTCTTGCTGTTTCAATGGTAGGCATATATCACAGAGATCTGCATACATAAATGCTCTCTGTGTCACACATACTCATGTAAAACAAAATATTTTCACTGGCCAGAGAATTGATGGGTTAGAATGAGAGGGAAAATAGTAATGCACTATTTGTCCAATATATTTAGCTTCTGTTAGTTATAGCTAGTTGTAAGGAACTAGGTCACAATGTCCACTATAAAGATACTCCCATGCACATCAGATTTGTTTTTTCATATTCTTGAGAAATAGGTGTGAAAGGTATATAGTGAAAAAATCTATAGCAGAAAGTAGGGGGAGATCAGAGAAGTGCAAACAATATAAAAAGGAAACAGATTCCTGAAGAAAATTGAAGCAGTAATGGATATTAGAGAAACAAACTTTGGAAAAAGAAGCAGAAAAACAAAATTTGGAATATTTCTACTCTGGAACATGAAAAGACTACAAGAGCATCTGGTATGATCAAAATAAAATCAACAAGCAGTGACATATGTTCCATAATCCTCAGTTGTACAAGATGAGTTCATATGAAATGTTTTCCTTTATGATTGACCGGCTAGGTTGCCCTATAGTGCTTTAGAATTATTTTGTACTGAAACTTTTTCTTTCCCATTTGTTGGTTTGGAGAGTTGAATATTTCACATAATTAGTTAAGTGTTGTCAAGCCAGAGCAAAGCAGTGCAGTAGCTGGCTGACTGCCCAGAAGTATAAATAGAATAGTAAAATCTTGCAAACAGGATAGAAAGAGAAGTTAAACAAGAGACAGATCCTCTGCTTTCTTGGCACATACTCAACTTGGCAAACGGGGAAATTACAGATGGAAAGTGGTAAAAAAATAAAAAAATTTAAAAAAAAAGACAAAGTTCTGAACAAAATAAATGAAAAATATGCAGTCAGATAATTTTACAAAATCCATCATTCCATCAATCTTTGGATAGCAGATGCAGAATATGACATACAATATACTAATGAAAATGAATCCCTTCAATCTACAAGTTCCTGAGATAACAAAGCCAAAGAGATCAAGGAAGACATTATCAGATGCATTCATACTAAGCCGGCCTGTTCGAAGGAAACAGTAGTCAATTTGAGTCAATGTTGAATGAACAGCAAAAGGAGAAAAAGAGCTATGCCATCTCAAAAATATAATAGTACCAACTTCTCTAATAAGTTGTGTAAAGAAATTAAATATTTGAAATATGTCCTTTTTTCAATTGGACAGAAGTATGGAGATTGATGTTCATATTAGCACTGAAAACTTTGACAAAAAAAGAAGGTAATTTTATTTATTTTTCTCACCTGCCTGATTTATATAATTTCTGTAATGATGTGCACTTTTTTGTTTCACTTCTGATAAGAAGCTACTTTGCAGTCCTACAGCTTTTTTTCCCTTTTTTTCCCCCTCCATATCTCTTATATCAAGATATTTAACACTTCAACAACTAGATTCTTGCCCTTGTTATATTTTATCTGACTGTTCTAGAAGTCCAAAACATAAACATGGACACTAATGGCTCTAGATGGTATTTTCTTAATGCAAATGCAGTATAGGGCCAAAGCATATATCAATAGTCTTATTTACATAGTCCAAACATAGGAGTATGTCAGAGGTAAGAATCAGTGTCTTGGTGACATGAGTGTTTTTTTATGCGTAACCTGTGATGCTGCCATGAATGTTGCAAATATAGCTTTGGCAGTTAAAAATAATACATAAACACATTTACAATTTGTTCTACTGGGCATGAACAATACAAGAACTTTTATTTTCCTTCCAAGCTGATAACCTTGAAATGAAAGTGAAACCCAAAAGCCATATATATCTGATCCAGCAAGGCTGTAGATGTGTGCTGGGTTATTCAGGCTGTCTTCATGTAGGGCACTTTACATGAATATACTTGATGTTTATGAGGTAAACTTACCCATGTGGTATTTTTTAAAGATTATATATTTTTAAAAAGTCATTTTTAGCTGTTAAAAACACGTGTATATGAATGACTAACAAGCAGCGAGTGCATATGAGCCAGAACTTAGGTTTGTTGCTGATATGAATAATCTCTACATCAATGCTTTTGATTTCTTAATCTCAGCATTTTTTTGGTAGCTACTTCTATATATAATACAGATTATAGCAGTGCTGTAACACAAATACTGCTATGAATAAACTCATTTAAATCAGATTGTTCAAGACACATGACAATTTATTGTAAAAACTCCATCTGTGTCTGAAATTTGTGATTGAATTAAATCATGCATTTTGTGACTTTATAGCCTTCTGTGCTGTGAGGTGTATATTATCTGATTAGATAAACAAGCCAGTATAGCATGAGAAGGGCTGCTTGTATTGTTCCCTAAATTGCTTAACAGCTACTATAAATTGTGAAAATAGTTCCTTTTTTAAAAAAAATCTATTTTTTAATTAAAATATAATATTCTGTAAGTTCACCAGCAACTTCAGAGATAGGCATTTCTGAAACACTTGCAAAATCTTGGCATATGTTTTGATTCTACTCTGTCTGGTTACATTAGACAGTGTAATAGGGTGAAGGTTTTACCTACTATCACACTCAGGAGATTAAGCACAATATGGTCCTTCCATATGGTATTTGTGCCTAAAAACCAATGAGATTAGAATGCCTATGCTTAACATTACTCCATATGCTCATCAGAATAGCCCATAGGCCTTTGTAGAACTAGTGATATTTTTGAGATTTAAATATCTTTAACAGTGCCTCAGAAATACCTCAAGCACTGCCAATAATTATTGTTTCACATCCTACCCCTCTCCCCAATTATGCTATTATATATTATACTAATGACTATTTTGTTTGCTTCCAGTATGTATTTTCTTCTAAAGGAACATAACTATTTCACTTCTTCACTGGAAAAACGTATGTTCTATTTAGGGAGAAATAGTTTACTTTGAATTTTATGATACATAACAGCTAAAGCAGAAAAAGAAAACAAAAACCAGTCTGTTAACACTACTGTCTTTGCTAGATAATCAGTACGTTGAATCTTTGGAGTCATGTGCAATGTCCTGACTAATATTCTTCATATTTATTAGTTATATTAATTAAGTCATACAACATCCATTTTACAATTTATGGGATTAGAGAACAGGAAAATCACAGGTTTTGGATAACCTGTTTACAGCTACAGGAATAATGTCTACAGCTCTCCCACAGAAAAATCTCCCTCTCATCCTGTCAGCCTTGAGCAGCTAGTGTGTTCTGAAACTTACGCATTCATGTCTCAGTATTTTTTGATTATCCATCAATTTGAGAAAAGAATCCAACAAACCTATATTTCCTTCTGTCTTTGGTGAAACTCAGTTTTCTTCCTTTCCAGTTGGACCATGGTGAAAGGGTAGGAATACTAAAATAATATTCCAAAGGCAAAGAGGCTAAGATTGAGGCCAAAACAGTAACAATCAGAGAGTTAGACATCCTGCTCAACAAAGGCAACCTTTGCATAATTTTTGCTTTTGTGTAGCTTATAATAAAACTTTGTCTTATGCCAATGTTGTTTTGTCAGCCTTTGCAAATGTTTGGAGTTTTGTTTGATGCATTTTTTTGGGGAGAGGTAAGTCTGTTTTCCTGTTGGTCATGATCACTTCTCTTGAAAGTCACTTGGCGCTGAGGGATCTGGGGGTACTGGCCAACAGCCAGCTGAACACGAGTCAGCAGTGTGCTCAGGTGGCCAGCAAGGCAAACAGCACCCTGGCCCATATCAGCCATAATGTGGCTAGTGGGATTAGAGAAGTGATTATCCCTTGTACTCAGCACTGGTGAGGCTGCACCTCATGTACTGTATTCAGTTTTGCACCACTCACTACAAGAAGGACATTGAAGTTCTGGAGCTTGCACAGAGAGGGACAATGAAGCTGGTGAAGGATCTTGAACAGAAGTCCTGTGAGGAGCAGTTGAGGTAGCTGGGGTTCTTCAATCTGAGATAAAAGAGAGTGAGGAAGGATCATTGTGCTCTACAGCTACCTGAAGAGAGGTTATTGTGAGGTGAGAGTTGGACTTTTCTCCTGAGTAACAAGTGATAGGGTGAGAAGAAATGGCCATAAATTGCACCAGAGGAGGCTTAGATTATGTATTAGGAAAAATTTCTTCACCAAATGGGTCATCAGGCACTGGAACAAGCTGCACAGGGAAGTGATGGAGCCATTACCTCTTGAGGTGTTTAAAAGGTGTTTGGATGAGATGCTTAGGGACATGATCTACCATTTGTCTACAGGGAAATGTTAGGTTACGCTTGGACTCAATTATCTTCACATCTTTTCTAAACAGGTAATTCTATGATTTTATGCTGCTCTCTTCTCTTAGCTGTTTTGGTTTGGGGGTTTTGGTGGTTTGTTTTTTTTTTTTTTGTCTTGTTTTCCTGTTTGTTTTGTTGTTTGTTTGTTTGCTTTTTCTATCTGGATATTGGATTGAGTGATGATTTCTGATCCACTATTTTCAACTCTTATTCTTCCATCTTTATCTTCAGCTGACATTCACACATCAATTCTCTCTCTGTATCCAGCTCCTCTGACCTCTGTGAAAATACAATGTTAATAATACCTCAGTATCATTTTTATTCTTCTACTTACCATTGTTCTTGAAGAAACAGTGTTAATCTGCACTGGATCCTCATCCCAAGACATAATGAAATATAGTTTAATTTGCAAAGATTAAGTTCTAAGATGTTTCAAAGACTCTAACTAGGAAATGATTATTTCAAACCCTAGTCAAATGGTGTTTATAATTTTTCTGTTTGCTTTCTAATTATAATATATTTCAAAACTCACTTATGTCTTTTTCACCAAGATTGTTTAAGATAAACTTTGGTAACATTCTGTCATCTCATTTAACAAGGAGTGAAAATGTGAATGAACACAAGGAGACACTGATATTAATAATTATGATTGTCACTCAAAATGCCTTTATGTGTTTTAAATAAGATATTTAATGGTTCTTTTAAAGACATAATGATCTGGTATTTAATTTGAATGGTGTGTTTCTGAATTACTGTATCACAGAAGGAAATACCCAGACCCTATTGGTTTAAGAAATTTTTACTTTCTACTACTAATCTTACATGGAAAGAAAAAAATTATATTATTTTACACATCATTGCCATCTTTACAACTTCCTTTCAATGCTGTTTGCAGCTATCATTTAGGAGTAATGACAGAGTGTGTTTAAAAGAGACCATCCCATCATACAGTATGTATCTAGCAATTTTCCTCATCTGTCTTGGATCTTGAGGAGGATTTTCATTTTCAATTGACTGCTTCAGGTATAAGAATTTGAACTTAAATTTCTTTTTTACTTTAACCCGATGACACAAAATTGGAGTTATTCATGCTTCTGCTCAACAGCACAGTCATTTTATTATATTTTTCTGGTTCTGATGCATTTTTAATAGCGATATCAGTACAAAGAGATTGAGAGTAACACAAAATAACAGGGATATGGAAGTCAAATCAATAGAACAGATTCACAGAGTATTTAAATAGAAGACAATTTTCCATGAAAATAAATAAATAAATAGATACATAAAAAATAAACCAATGTGACTTCAATTTTCACACAATTCTTGATTTTAGTTTTGCTTTTTCTGTGCTTAAAAGAAGATGAAACACTCTGCCTATCTTTATTCATGTTAACAGTTGAAATGTTATTTCCAAATTTTAGAACTGAAATTCAGAGATCCAGAATCATAGAATCATTGAATCATTGTGGTTGGAAAAGATCTTTAAGATTACTGAGTCCAACCATTACTTAACTATCAAGTCTGGTGTTAAACAATGGACCATAGTACCACATCCATTGTTCTTTTAAACACCTCCAAGGATAGGGATTCAGCCACCTTGTGGGGTGCTTAGTCCAGTGTTTGATAATTCTGTAAATGAGGAATTTTCTTCTAATATCCAATCTAAACTTCCCCTGGTGCAACTTGAGGCCATTTCCTCTCATCTTGTCACTTATGACTAGATGGAAGAGACCAACATCCACCTTTCAGGTAGCAACAGAGAGTGGTAAAGGTCTCCCCTCAGCCTCTCTTTCTACAGAATACATAATTCCAGTTCCCTCAGTCACATCATATAAGACCCATTCTCTAGGCCCTTCACCAGCTTCATTGCCCTTCTCCGGACCCATTGCTGCACCTCAATGTCTTTCTTGTAGTGAGGGACACAAAACTGAACTCAAGGTATGACATCACCAGTGCTTAGTACAGCAGGACAATCAATTCCCTTGTCCTGTTTCCCATGCCGTTGCCTTCTTCTTGTTGCCTTCTTGGACACATGAACACACTGCTGGCTCATTATCAGATGGCCATCTATCAAAATCCACAGGTCTTTCCCTGCCAGGTATCTTTCCAGCTGTTCTTCCTCAATCCTGTAGTGCTGTATGGCGTTGTTGTAACCCAAGTACAGGACCCAACACCTGGTCTTGTTGAACCCCAAAACTGAGCTCAGCCCATTGATCCAGCCTATCCTGGTCCCTCTGTAGAGCCTTCCAACCCTCAAGCAGCCCAACACTCCATGCCAAATTAGTATAATTAAAAAACTTACTGAAGGTGCACTCACTCTCTCCCTCTGTCCAGATCACTGATAAAGATATTAAAGGGAACTGATACTGAGCCTTGAGAAAAACCACTAGTGACTAGCTGCCAACTGCATTTAACTCCATTCAACATGACTCTTTGATTTGAGCCACCCATCCTTTTTTTTTTGCCTATTCTTAGTTAAGGTGTAAGGATTAGTATGTTACTTTAATTTGACACAATATTTAATAACATATTAATTTCAGAAACATTTTTGAGACTTCACTAAACTTAAAAGAGGAAAAGGATAAATTTGCATCTACCAGCACATTTTTTATTGCTGGTATAGGAATGATTTTTGTAATAGAACTGTAAAGAAAAAAAAAAAAAAGTTGGACAGAAATTCCAAAATCATCTAGTCCAGCCTCCCACTCAGAGCATAGGAAATTTTGAAGTTAAATTTGGTTTTTCCTATCTGTGCAATCCTCTCTAGTGTTTAACTGTTCTTACAGCAAAGGGGTTTTATCCCTCATGCTTGAACCTGTGACTCCTATTTCTCATCCTTCTGTGCCTCTCTGACAGGTCACTGACTATATGCTATAACACTTCTCAGGTTACCGGTGTAAGTAACCTGAGTAACCAACACAGCTCTCTCTCCAGCACTGTATGCATGCACACGTAAGCACACAAACGTGAACAAACCCATTGGCTTGAAACCAGTTCTTTTAATGGAGCATTATCTATAGAAATCTGACAACTTTCAATCCAGACTCTTTGGGGTGGGTGGAGGGAACAAGATTCATCTGTTTGCATATCCATTTTTTCCTTGGCGATAAATGAAGAGTAATTTTTTCTCAAGTGAACCTCTTTGTTTTAATCAATTTGTAGCAGTTACTCTCTTCTCTCTGCCAGACTAAGTTAAGGTATTTCAATAGTTAAAGTAGAGGCAACACTTTGCATCATCTATTTAGTTTGACATATTTATTTGTTGATGTAAATTCTGTATAAAAATATGTGGTTATGAAAAGTTATATAACTGCTGTTGTAGGTTCTGTTGAGATTTTGGAAACTCAGAGCTACAATTAATGTATTTTTTAAAATTATTATTAAAGGAGAGAAGAAAAATAGTAGCTACTTCTTCCATAACTAGAAATCAAGAAAATATTCTAAGAACCTAGCCTTGATGGCTAAAGAGCTATCTTATAATCTTGTATACCTAAAATACAAATCAGGATTACCAGGAGAAAATAAAAGTAAGATTGTGCCATCTCCACAGAAGCTTTGTTTTGCAGTTTATGAGTCCAGCATACACAAGTTTCTATTTAATATATCCCTCTCATGGGACAGAGCAGAAGCCAGGACTTCTATCTGGGCTATTACACATGGTAGTATATAAAGCAGATGCCAAAAAATAAAAACATCTTCAGTCATGAAAAGTTCTCATCAGAAAGCTTTGGAAACCTTACATATATGGGCACTTTATGTTTTCATCACAGTTTCAAATTAATTAGTGAGACTACTTCAAAAGCTTTAATCTAGGATATGGTTTTAAGAAACATGCATTAGAAATTTCCTGTTTGCATTTCTAGTTGCTTGTTTAAAGAGTTCTTTCTTCTTTCATCGAAGACTGTTGAGGGCTTTAATGTACAATATTGACAGAGCAATAAAAATGGCAAATTGTGTTTCTGTCTGTATGCCAACTTCATTAAATTCTTAGTAGTATGAAAAACAAGATAGAGGATAAAGTAAAAGAAGCCTTATTCAAACTTAATCTTGATTGTAACTGAAAGGTTATGAGGAATAACTAGTATGTTCCTTTTATGCTAAAAAGCTGCCCACATACATTGCTTCCTGAACCACGTTAATATTCTGTACTTCCGTTTTTCTGTATGCATGTTAAAATTGTGACTGGCAGTAGCTTGTTTTCTGTGAGGTTGGTGGCCTAGATGTTTACATTTCTGAAATAATGCAGATTCTGATCTTCTGATACTCAATTATAGTATCAGAAGATCATATACTTTGAGCTATCAATATTAACTAAGAAGTTTTTAATATTGGACCTGTTGAATCTGCTAGTTGACTGATTCCATCTAGAGAATGTTTTGAAGCATGATAATAAGAGCACCAGGGTAAAAATAAATCTTTCAAATGGCACAGCTTAATGTAGGCCTATATATCAAACCAGGCGAAGTTTCAGACCAGGATAACTTTCAGAAGCAATTTTTTGTCTTCATTAAAGTCTTCACCTGAGAGGTTCCTACACTACTGGCTGCAAATATCAAATGAGAGAAAAAATAACCCCAAACAAACAAACAATAGCAACAAAAAACAACAAGAAAGAAAAAAAGAAGAAAAGCCCCAAGCAAATAAAGATTATATATGTCCAGTGATATGAAATGAATGAGAAATACTTGTACAAAATTTAAAACTTAGAAAAGCCTGTAGATTGTGGACAGGTGCTTTGGCTGTAAAAATGTATGTTTTTTTTAATTCTCAGCAGTCACTTATAATTCTTACTTCTTCTGCATATAAGCAAAAATGATACCTTTCTAATGAAAGCATTCAAAAAATACATCTGATAGTAAGTAAAATTTATTAAGGGCTTTTGTCAGGTCACACTTGAAACATTACCCACAGTCTGGACTCAGATGTTATGTTTTCTTTACAATTTTTTATGCTTTATAAGACATTTAAAAAATCAAAAGAGTGAGTGGACAGCTGCCTAAGTTATCTGGGAGATAGAAAATGTGCATCCATGAGGCTTTACTGCCTGAACTCTCTGATGTTCTTTTACTCCAACTGCCTCATACTACATTAAAACTCTTTCTTCCAAAACTTTACTCATTTTGTTCTTTCAGAGTAATGCTTGCCAGCCCTGAAACTATTCACCTAAAATTCTGGTAACCTTATTTAAAACAGGGTGGGGGGATGTGGTTTAAAATTGAAAAAAAAAAAAAATACTTAAGGACATCAGTCTTCTGAATAGAAAGAGAATATCCAGACCTTGACTGTGGGACATCCCAGTTTTCCTTTCATCAAATTAATTAGATTTGTATATGACAGTAACTTGGGAGGGACTGTTGATCTGCCTGACTGTAGGAAGGCTCTACAGAAGGACCTGGACAGGCTGGATAGATGGGTCAAGGCCAGTTGTATGAGATTACACAGGACCAGGTGTCAGGTCCTGCACTTGTGTCACAATAACCCTGTGCAACACTACAGGCTTAGAGAAGAGTGGCTGGAAAGATGTCCAGTAGAGAAAGGTATGCAGGTATTGAAAAACAGCCATCTGAACATGAGCCAGCAATGTACTTAGGTGACCAAAAAGATCAACAACACTTTGACCTGTATCAGCAATAGTGTGGCCAGCAGGACAAGGGAAGTGATTGTACTCCTGCGCTCAGCACTGGTGAAGTCACACCTTGAGTTCAGTTTTATGTCCCTCGCTACAAGAAAGTCATTGAGGTGCAGAAGTGGGTTTGGAAAAGAGCAATGAAGCTAGTGAGGTACCAGGGCAACCTTAGATTGGATATTTGAAGGAATTTCTTCACTTATAAGGCTGTTGAAAGCTGGAATAGGCTATCCAAAGAGGTGGTTGAATCCCATCCCACCTGCAAATAGATGTGGTACTAAGTACCAGAATTGTTAGTTAATTGGTAGGTAAGTAGCTGGATGCAATAATCTTAAAGGTCTTTTCCAAAACATAACTTGTGTGGCTATAGAGTGAAAATACTGCACTAGAAGATGCTTTCCAAACTCATTGCTTAATCCATATTTAGAGTGTTAAAGGGATATGTATGGGATTTAAGACACACTTAATGTCTCCATTCTGGAAGTGCTTAAGTGTAAAGAAGGCATTTGAATGGCTGGATATTTCCAGAAAACTTTATGAATGGGGTTTTTTTGGTTTTTGTGTTTTTTTTTTTTAGTGTCACAAATTAAAATTGTGCCACACGGACTAGGAACCTAATCAGAGTGTGCAAGTTTTTGTTTTTGGTTGGTTTTTTTTTTTTACAGGAAAGACTGCCTTTAAAAAAAGTCTTAAAATATGTTTTAAATCTTCAATCTTTAATTTTTTTTTTAATTGGAAAATAATTTAAAATAGTACTCAAATCCAGGAGCTTGGAATAATTTCTGCATTCTTGAATTATTTCCCATGTATTTTCCTGTTGCATTTTATAAAATCTTAGCCTTTTTGAGAGTTATGTGGCAACTGAGCAGGACTTTTAAGTCTACTTGTGCATTTTAACCTTCATTTCAGTCTCATTCTTCATAGCTAGTCCCTTCTAATTTAGCTTCATGTGGTTTTTTTTTAATGGTAATTACTGGGATTGCATTGTGGTAGTGATATAAAAAAATGCCTTTGTGTTTAATTTCTATCAAATTACATTTTAAGACATTAAAACTGTATTTTTTTCTATAAAAATGCTTTATCTTTTTTTTTTCATGACTGGAAAGAAAGGTGAGCAAAAAGAACTAGTTAATTGGCTCATTAAAATATAGTTTCTCACCCACATCTAAGGGAGGAGACACAAATGACATGTAGACACTATGTGGAGAACAGACTAGAAAGTTTTAAGAAAGCTGTCTGAATGGAGTGGAAAGATCCAGAGAAGAATGAGTGCAGAGGTGTAAGCAAGATCAGGACTGCACACATCACCAAATCTAGATATTAAATTTCATGCACAAAATGACCAGACTCAAAGCTACGAGAATTTTGGTCACCACAATTGAAATTATGGGAAAGGAAGACAACCTCCTATATCTGAAATGAGAAAATTGAACAGCAGATAGCAGAGTTTCCCGTAACTGAGATAAGAATATCTTATCTGGAGGGACAGGAAAGAAAACATCAATTACATACAAATGTAAACTAAGAAGAAATTTATGTAAGCCAAAACACTACACAATGAGATGGAGTAGCAGGGAGTTGCACATGATTGTTAAAAGAGAATGAAAGAATGTAGAAACAGAAGTTGGAGAGAAAAATAGAAAAAATTCAAGTAGTGACTTAGATTATAGGATATTTTATAGGTTGCTCTTTTTTTGGGAGGGGAGGGGAAAGAAGAGTTTTTTAAAGACTAAAAAAAAAATTACATTTTCAAGAAGGAGTTTCACAACCCTTATATTAATCTCACTTGACTGTCTTTGGTTAACATTTATTACTATTTCTAGTGCACTATCACAGCATCCCTTTCTAAAGAAAAGAGGAGAAATTTTGTGGAATCATATACTGCTCACATGCTCTCTCCTGTATACAAGACATTGACAAATCACAAGCATAATGAGTTGAACACATTCAATGTCCTTGAGTTTACAGAAGTCTGACTTGATAATGTTTAACTGAAAAAAAGGAAAATAAAAAATAAAAAGGATAATAGAAAAATCATCAAGATTCCTCTAAAACAATATGAGAAAATAGTCTGTCACAGAAAATTGTGAATGGGTACATTTCTATAGCTATTGTCCCTTTAATGAATTTATCCCAAAGACTGTCTTACGGCTGAATATTTTTGGACTGCTTCATTATTAATATGGAAAACTCTTTTGTAAAATATTGTATTCCTAAATATGTGATTACTTATATTTTTACCAAGAGTTGTTTAATCTACTTTTTGATTCTTTAGTATCCCCAGCCTGGGAGAAGCTTCTGCAAGGATGCTACATCCTTCTTGACGGCTGTGGGCACTGTGACTTAAGCCTTTCTGATGAAAACATCATCTTTTTCACACCAGACCGTTGTGTTGGCTACAAAATAAATTAGCATCATCCTTTCAGCCAAAGAATATATTGGAATTGTGTAAGGTGTTATTGCTATTGAAAAATACATTGGTAAAAGTTTGTCTGGAGTATTCCATAGAGTGTCTATGCTTAGGGAAAGAGAAAGTCAAGTAACTTCTGAGGGAAAAGTCAGCAGAGCTGAGACCGGCTTTATCAGCATCTGATAATGAACACCAGTGGAGACAACACACTGAGTTAGCTGAAAAGACCCTTGCCCTTAAGCTACTCATATACTGATAGGATGCAAAAAGATATGTTCATATTCTAGGCATATTTCATCTAGGTTTGGATTGCCAAGTAATGCAGGCATTGCAGCAGAGAGCTTAATGCAAGATGAGGTCTCCAAGGAGCTGTAGGAATACCTGAACAACTGCCTTCCTTGCATTTTAAATTCTGTAGTGTCTATGATGTTAACATAAACTACAGCTTACTCAGCCTAAAAAAGAACTCTGAAGAGTATCTGACAGTTTTCTCTGGAAAATATGTGTGAATGAAAAATTTTCATGCAACAAATGATTTTAACTGGATTAAGTATGCACTTAAGAAAGGGAAAAAAAACCAAAGGCAAAAAAGCTTTATAGCTTTATTCCTCACTAGAAGAGGGCTTTAGAACTGCTTACTAAAAAAAAACAAAAACAAAAAAACCCCAAACCCTTGTATGTTCTGAATTAAAATTTGACATTATTAGTAAAAATATATTTTAAGAGATGTCGATATCTTTTAAGAGGCCAGGAAATGATATAGTGCATTACCTAGGAGGTCCCATGCAGTCTTAGATACCTATTTTAGGTAGAATTAATTTAAAAAGAATTGTTACTAAGCACTATTAAAATACATTGAAATGACATTTCACCTATTGACACACTTTAAGGCTTCATTTGGCCTGTTTTACATCTAAGTTTTAAAAACATTTTATGTACCTAGGTAAGACTGAGATTTTAAAGAAATTCTCAAATTATTTTTATCCTGGATAATTTTATGAAGGAATGAAAGGGTTATCTGAATCTTAATATTTTATGGGAAGCAGCATCTCATATTTCATTATGGTCTCTATCTACCTGGTTAAGCAACTCACTGGATATCTAGGTTGAGTCATAACTTGTACCAGAGATGACTGACTTGGGCTAGGACTTTAATAGTTTGAAATTATTAGGAGAGATCACTCACTGACTCCTTGAAATGATAGGCAAAAAATAACTAGTATGTACCTAACCACTTGGCTGCACAGCTTTGGAATGAAAACATTGCTGAGGGGATGAGTGGATTGATTTTGCCATATACTACAGGGTTCCAGCAAACATTCCATTGATTCAATATGTAGCACTGACACATATAAAGATTATGAGCTTTGCCTTGGATGTTTAGCTCTGATTTGTTGTTGTTGTTGTTGTGATTTGGTTTGTTTTTTTTTTTTCCTCCATTGTTTTAGAATGCCAAAGCAGGACTGTACATCATCACACCAGTGGTGTCAAATTCATCTCAATACAGGCAGACAGCAACATTGTAGACAGGTTTTGAGTGTGCAGCTGTGGTAAATTTACATTCAAATGACCAGCTATTCTATTAATTTGAAAGTCTTTATCCTGCAATTCTGAAAAAGTCAGGGTATAAACATCACAGTGCTTTAGTGAGGTCAGGAAGTACTCTCTTAGGAAAGGGTAAACTGAAACACAGCATTTTAATGTATTTCTGTGTGCTCTTTGGAGCTGTGTCAGAAAGCAGTAAAGTGTGATGATTAATTCTTGAAGCACCTATTTTGTAGTGGTTAATGCCAAAAGGAATCACTAAGCTATATTGTCAAATTTATCTGAAAACAATACATTTTACTCAGCTGTGTTCATGCTGGGCTCTGTGATTTATTCTAGGATAACTTACTTCATTGTTCAGAAAACAAATTGTTACTTAATAGAGGAAAGAGCAAGAGACAATGAAATTACACCCATGCTAACAAATTAATCTGTTCCTGAGCAGAAGCACCAAAGTGTTGTTGCCTAACCTTATCAGACTTGCAGAAGAGTGAGAAATGGGTTTTGCTCCATGACATTTAGCAAGCTCTTAGATATATCTCAGACATTACCTGTGGGTTTCTGTTACAATCTGTACTGGTGGAAAAGAGAGTTCAGTAGTATGGATTTGGACTGGTTGGTATGTCAGAGGTTGGTCACAGGGACATTTTGTTTCCTAGCATATGTATAACATCTTCCATACTGCCTAGATGCAAGGAAATTGATCAAGTAGCACAAATGACCCCACTAAAGACAGACTGTCACACTGATGACAAATTGTTCCCACAATACCAGCAAGGAAATAAAACCCAAACAAAAACCCTGCAGGTTGCTGTCTATTTTTCCATTGCCAAGTGCAGCAATCAGCATACGCCTATATCTGCACACAACTCACAGTGAAAAAATTATTTGTAGAGAATAATATCAATTCATCCTTTGTCTTACTGTGGTCCATTTATAGTTGTTCAAAGAGAACCATAAAAATCACTAAATCTGAGAATATATTAATAGGAAACCCCATGAGGGAAAAAAATATATGTAAAGAATAATCCACAGTGAATGGGGTGTGTTTATAATATCCATTGTCATGTAAAGCTTGAAGTAATTATATTTCACAAATCCATTGGAGAGAACAGACATGACCAGATGCATTATTATGATGGCCCAAGTACAACCATCAGTACAATAAATAAGAAACCATCTGAAGATTTGCTTGTGGTTCACTTTTTTTGTTTGTTTACTGTATGAATCTATATCAAAAGCCCTAAGCAATACCTGTGTGTCATCGTATAGCATTAAATTTGGTTTATTATGAAGATCTTTCAGTATATTACAATGTTGGATTTGCCAAGATACACTCCCATGAAGTCAAGAGGTAAGCTTTTGTTTCAAAAAACCCTGGTCCTTAACTCATTAAATGCTTAAATGCATATGTAATGCTTCTGTCCTGTAAAATATTTTTGCATTAAATCTCCTAACAGAAAGCTCTAATTTATTTATATGACTGATTTAGGTTTGAAACAGCAGTTAAAACCAAGGTCCAGCTGGTACAGGTATGTATTTTGGCTACAATTTGAACAAAGTTAGTTCAGAACTTTGACCCTATGCAATGGAAATTTCTGTGCTTTTGTGACAAAACAGTTGTGATTACCCCTCTCAGTAAGTCACTCAGATATTCTCTCTCTGAAGTCTGCAAAAAATATTTTAAATGAAGTATTTTAACAAAATGTTTTTTCTCTAAACAATTTTACCTGAATGAAAGCTATTTGCCCAAACAGGAACACAAGCCTTGTAACCACCAACAACAAGCAATAGAAGTCTGGATATATCAAATTACAATGAAAATTATTCTTTAAGATGCAAGACAAATCATGTGATTAAAATAGTAACTTATTGGAAGATTTAAAAAATGAATCTCTGTTTAATTTCTCTATCCCATATAATCTGATTGTTTTATAGACTAATTTCTCCTTCCATATGCAATAGAACTCATTTTCTGCAATCTCCCCACAAAGACAACTGTGTCATGTGAAAAGAAACAGAACAAGGAGTATATAGCTAGTTTGTGCTTTCTTTCAAAGAAATAGGTGACATAGAAATAAGGATGACTGGCTGGCTGTGTTGATCATCAATGCTTACTTTGCTGCTACTGGCTGTGTCGCTTCTTCAAGACTACAACTGGGACTTACAATTTCTGATTAGCCTGAAGGACTCACCCAGAGGCAATAGTATCAAACTGGAACAAACAAACAAAGAAAAATGCTTCATTGAGCCACGTGTCAGTATTTACTGCTTCATTCATTAATGTTAATCTAGGCCTTTAAGGAGACTCCTACATTTTGAAAAATTTGGAGGATTTAAGCTTACAGGAAAATAATCCTTCTGCATGTTTGTTTAAACACCAGACTTAAAGGAACTCCCTAGTGTCATAATAGATGCTGCTGTCTGCCTCCAAAGCTGACTGTTCAGTGCAATATCAGGACCCACAGAAACACAAACTGTTGTCTACTAAAAATAAGATTTTCTCCAATTTTTTTTCTGTTTCTTTGTTTTATTTTCTTTCCTTATTCATATCAGGCTTTCAGATGAGTATGTTTGTTTACTAAAAAAATCCGAAAAACAAAACCAGCAAACACTAAAGAAACTAATAGTGAGAAAAGTAATAACCAGTTCACAATTATTATCTATAAGGTTTCAGTGCTCATTGGAATTTACACACATTGTATCTGTAGCAAAGTCTGAAATAACAAAGTATCTTAAACATCCCCAAGCCCATGCTGTCAGCTTTCCCTTTCCATTTGTTATGTTTTCGAATTATCATTCTTTGTGCTTTGGCCAAAGTTTTGGCTAGACTTTCTGATTAATGTCTTTTAATCATGACCATTAAAGCTTCATAACTTGCAAGTCTCATAAATTACAGATTTTTCTAAATAAAATAAAGATATGTAAGCAATACATAAGAGTTTTTAATATGTGATTCAGTTATTTTGCTCCATTCATTATAAAAAGAAATTGAATTATCATCTTGGGTATATATATCTAGATGAGATGCACAAAATGATCATGTGAGTTGATTCCTTTTGTCTTTTTTACCTCTCTTTTTTTTCACAACAAGAACTATGTCTTTTGCTCTGGCTATGCATGACAATTTGTGAAATATAATATTTGTCTTTCAATAGAGAGGCATTGTGCTACGTGATTTTAAAATGTTAGGTACTTTCTGCTCTGTTTCACTTGCTTGGGCTACAGCAGAGCAAGGACTGAAGGAACTAATGATGGGATTCACATTAAATTAAATATAAATAAGTTTGTTGAGATTTGACTGGTAGGTCTTTTCTGCTCTTATCTAATTTACTAGCTAAACATCGAGAAGAAAGAAGCAGGCTTTGAATAGATGTTATATTCTTATACTAGGTTGTCTAAATCATAGCATAGTTGGTCTTCAAGAATTTGATATTATTTTTCATCTCTCTAGAATGATCTACTAATTTTTTTAAAATTACAATGACATTCAAAATAAAATTTGATTTTTGTTTATTGAAGCTATTCCTTTTAATAGTGTGGGTCATAATTATTTTTATTATTTTAGATTTTTTTGGTGTGTTATCAGAAGAAAAATACTAAAGACAAAAATATATTTGTTTATATTTCTATATCATAAACCAAACAGCCAGGATTTATTGTCAATAGTTTACATCTAGCGATTTTAAACTCAGCTTTTTCTTCTATCCTAATACACAAAAGCAATCTCATAAGCTATTTTTAAATGATTTAAATATGTGGTGATAGGCCAAAACAGGCCAACATAAGCCCTATTCAAATACAGTACAGGTCCTGACTTGTCCAGACACAATCCCCCTAAGCCCCACTTCTTATTGGGGTTTAAAGAGCATGGGAGGAAGACAAAGGCTATGAAGTCTGTGTCCAAGGGATATGTCCACCCTTTGTGGTAAGCAACAGGCAGGTGTACTGGCCATGCTTTACCTCTGCTAGGCCCATGTCTTCATCTTATATAGTTAAGGCCTGTGTTGCTGCCATTCTATTGGCTGATTGTGCTGGTTTCTGGGATTCTCTACTGGCCAAATTGATTCTTGGGCAAATGGTAAATATAAAACCTTGCTTTGGTAATCCTTGCGTTGTATTGCCCAGAGAAACAAGAAGGGTCTTTGTCAAGGTTGCAGCTTAAAAAAACCCTTTCATAGCAAGCAACTATACAGCTGCTGTGCCAAAAACTGAAGGGACAAGAGGTGCTCCAGACCCATGAGACTTGCCATGTGCACCAGCAGCTGTCTTGAGAACTGGAGAAAACCCCAAGCCACAGCCTGATGGCCAACTGCATTACTGGCTTCCCTGAACGCAGTAAAGAGACGTGTCCCTTATAAAAGCAATGTAACCATGAGTAAACCCAGCAAATTTATGTTCAAAAGTCTCTTCTAAAGGTCCCAGGTGTCCACCTATAGCTGCTTTTTAGCACAAAGGCTCCTCTCGAGTCCGTCTAGTGGGCAAGCAGCATAATTACTGCCACAAATCTCCAGTTTAGTCTTTTGCATTTTTGGGTTTTGCTTAACTGTTAAAATTGACTATTCCCTGTGTAAAATAACCACAACTGTGCATTGATACCTTGTAAGTAGTTCTCCTGGTGAGATGAAATATTAATAATGTGCATATTTTTATTAATATATTTGTCTGGTTATTAATACTGATATTAATAATTAATATATAAACAAAATAATATTTGAAGTATGTTTGATGACAGATGGTTACTTTTTTTTTTTAACATGAAAGTCTCTTAGTGAATAGACTAAAACATAAACTGAAGAGCATTTACTACATGTTGAACTTGAGAAATGTCAAGGAGTTTCCAAAATAATCTAATTCATAATGAAGGGAAGAAGATAATGAAATTAAAAGATTCACAAATTTCCAGGGTAGAAAGGAATTAATTTAACACAAAGCAATAAAAGAAAGAAAATAAGCAATAAAATCCACTGTCCCCCAAGATTTACATTAAACCACTATGTTCCTGTAACCCAGGCCACTAGTTACAGCAGTTACAACATTAGTTCTTGTCTTCCACAACAGGAAACATGATCATAAGATTTTATTAATGTCTGAATGAGCTGTTCTCAGAGTATATCTCAACGGGGTGAATTCAAACAACCCTGCTTAGTGTAAGAGAAGGCTGTGGCTGGCATGTTAGGTTTTTCCAATAGTCTAGACATTTTTACTTCTGCATTCAAGTCTCTTTTTATCTGCCTGCTAAATCTAAATCTCTTGTATTGTGTTGGTTTCAGCTAATTGGAAAATTTGAGTGAGAAATTAGACTATTGGCTGAGAGAGGTAAACACAGTGTCTTACTTCACCCAGACCTTTACTGAGAACAAAAAAAAAGTTGTTTTTAAGAACTGTTCTGAAAACAACCAGATAGCAGACGGCTTCTGACCCTTAGGCGCAGCAGCTGCTTCTCCTTTGTCCCCTTTGTCTCTCTGTCTTTTAGCTAATTCAGAGTAAAATTACTAACTCCTTTCTACTAATCCCCCTGGCCAATCGACTTCAGCTTATCTGCAGCATCAACTGGTGGTGAGATAAGACTGGGGAAGGGGGGAAAGGTGGTAGGGGGAGTTTGGTTACCCTCTCTTGGGTATTTTGGTCTCCAGGAGGGGTGTGGTGTTTCTGTATTACCTTTTCACTGTATATATCTGTAAATATCTGTTATATCTTGTAAATATTTGCTTGTATATTGTGCATTGCTGTAAATATAAAGCTTCATTTATTAACTTCCAGGGTTTTCTGAGTTTTAGCCAGGGTTTACAAAAGGTAGCTGCTAAACCACTAAAATTGTAAAACTCAACTTCATGATTATCTAATCTTCTAATTGGCCAGGGAGAATAGCAGTAGGAAAGAAGTTAGTAGAGTTATTGAAAACTAGCTACCAAGGCAGAGACAAAGGATCATGCAAAGAGAATCACAGCCAAAGAGGCCTGAAGCCGTCTGACTCATCTATATTTGGGTTTCAATTTTTAAAACAATTTTTTTTTCTTTCTCAGTAAAGATCCGGGTGAAGTGACATAATGTGTTTTCCTCTGTCAGCCAGTAGTCTAATTTCTCACTCAAATTCTCCAATTAGTTCAAACCAGCACAATAGCACAGAGAAAATTGGTGACTCTGGTATTGGTTATCTGTTGTTTGAAAGCACCTTTTATTTTTTTAATTGTTTTTTTAAATTTTCCTCTCCAAATTGAGTATTTGTTTATGTGCAATGTGACCAGTGTTAGGGAAGATGTCGCTCTGCTTCAGAGGTTAGCCTTTTGGAAAGAGACTGCTGCAGAAACATGCAAGTTTACAGTTGGCTAGAAGCAGCATAAACCACTATGTAACTGATATCAAGGACATTATTTGTTGCAGGCATGCTGTTCTCTGTGGAAATAGTCAATTAAGCAAAAAATATCTTCCCCTTTCCCCAAATAAAATACTTGCATGAAAGATAGAACAAGCTAATAGATTGTTTTCAGTATGCCAGGTTAAATGGGTTATTTTTGAATGCAAAGGAAAAAACATTAATTCTTTTAGTTATTCTGATTAATCTGCACCTATTAAGAGAGCTGAGGTGAATAACAATTAGATTTCTTATTGATAGATTGTGTTACTGGAATGAATAGGACATCTTGCTTTATAATATTTATCTACAAGGAATTGCAACTAGTCCAAAATAAGTGGGGTTAATTTTCAGGTATTTGGAATTTTTTTTTTACATATATTCAACTCTATAAATGTGGTGGGTTAGGAACTCTCCACACACATACACACACACACTATTGAAATTTAACAGACTAGCTCAGACTGCTTGGAAGTGAGATATTTAGAGCAAAGCAAAATTTACAAGAATATATACATAAAATATTTACAAGTATTTACAATTATATATAAATTAGAAATAATATAGAAATCTAAACCCCCTCCTGGACAAAGAAGACTGCCCAGAAGGGGGTCAAAGTTACCCTCTCTCTTTCCTTCTTTATTTCCCTTCACAGACAGACAAACAAAACAAACAGCAAAGCTTAAGTTGTTATTTATTACTGGAGAGGTTAGATTGGAGTGAGGAGGAAGTGAATAGAAGCAGCATTGCAGAACAAAGTGAGACAAATTGTTTACTTTTTGGCTTTTTATCCATCTCAGCAAACTAATGAATGATATAGACTTCATTATTTTATTTTTGCAACCAATGATCTAATTTCTTTCATTAAAATATTCCCATTAGCCTCAAACCAGCACAATTAGTTATGAGGAAAAAAAAAAAAAGAATCATCATCTGAATTGCTGACATTTGTTTGTTTGTTTATCTGCAATGTTCTGCTAATATATAATGAATTTTCTTTCCATTAATTTGGAAACTTTTGTGGTTTAAACTCAGCCAGTAACAAAGTTGCAGGCAGCTGATCACACAGCTGTCTCTGCTACCTCTACCTCCTGGTGGGATGGAAAGGAACATTGAGAGAAAAAAGCATAGCTTCATGGGTTGAGTTAAAGAGAGTTTAACAGGACAACACAAAAGGAGAAGAAACTGGAATAATGATGATACTGATGAAATAGTATATAAAGCAAGTGATAATAGCAGTCTAACGACTGTGCTGGCTCAGTCCATCCACCTAATCCTGCCCTGACATAGCCACTTACTTAAAACACCTGAATTTTTCCCATCCAATCTTCCTCTTACACAGGTGTGATGTCATTATTGAATATTCCATTAGTAGGTTCAGTTGGCTGTCTTTGCTGTGGCTCCTCCCAGCGTCTCATGAAAAAATAAAATGCAAAATAACCCCAGACAGAAACATATGGCAGTGCAAAAAACCTGTTACTTGTTTAGAGCAGCTGAGCTACACTGAAACACAATTAAAATGATCATGTAGAGAAAGAGAGAACTAGCTTTGAAATTTTGTTACTCTGAAAATTTCTGTAAATGGAAATATGAAGATGAAAGTAATCTATCACTTTAATATGTTATCTTACTTCATATCAGTCCATGGAAAAGTACGTTGTTTCTAATCTTAATTTTTCAAACTAAAGCAGATATCAACCAAATAACTTTTCTCACTCTCTGTATAAGAAATACGTGATGTGTGAAAAGACTGCGGCATATTTGTTCTATAATTTTTCTTCTTTTTTTCCCCCAATGAAATAAGTGCAATGAAAGATATATATAGATAACTAGCCCCCTAACTTGGGGTGAAGGATTATATCCCTCTTCTAAATGTACGGACTCTCAGGATAATATTCCTGTAAAAAAGTATATTTCAATTAATTATTTAACTTATTCAAATTCCTTAGTTATCCTTTGCTCATATATAAATGCTTGTATTTTTTTGTCTTTGTTTCCACCATGCAAGGAAATTTTAATTGGCAATAAATTAATAGTCTCAATTCTCACACTTGTTTTCTCACTTCTTTCTCTGCCATGCAGTGTTCTGCCCTTTTCTAAACATATTTTCCCCAAGGTATCACCACCTCATTTAAGGAACTCAGCCATTCCCTGTTGTGGGTTGCTTGGAGCCAGCTGGAAGCAACTGTGCACAGCACAGGGCAGCTCTGGGTTTTCTTCACAGAGGCTGCCTGTGCAGTCCCTGAATTTTGCCACACACAGTTGATACAAGTGAATATAAATGTAAAGTATAAAAAGTATATAAAGCATATTATTCTATGTATGAAGTATACTATACTAAACTATTTGCTTGTGTATGAGTGTGTGTACACACAGGTAAGTAGAGAAAAGCTGGAAAGAAGAATAGATGTATGTTACTATCATACTCTATATTTAAAATTAAAATTAATGTTAAAAGGGAAAAAAACAACAACAAACCAGCCCATAACTAAACATCCAAGCTCCAGGTAAAGCCTGAGTGAGAACAAAGGAGGGTATTGTCTAAAATTTAAATATATTGCATTTAAGTGGTTTTCCTCTATTTAACTTCAAGAGCTGACTAAATTTTCCTGAGAAGTAGGACAAAGTATATGCTCTGATGCAAAACCAAGAGGAAGTAAGCATGAATAGGACAGATGTCCTTTATATATTTTATTTAATTAAAAGTATATTCAAGGTGTCATTTAAATCCAAGTCCATCAAAGGGAAGACAAAACTTAGTTCTGTAATTAAGTGGGATCCTGTTAATGCCTAATGTTTCAGAGTATCTTAAGCAGTTCATCTCATCAGTATCAGGAAGACAGAATTGTTTCTGCTTGAGGCTATTTCATGGAAATTAAGTAAGTTTCAACATTTCAGAATGTTTAAGCAACCTGGTAGTAGTTATTTTATTTTGCCTATTTGTAGTTGTTGTTGCTTTTATTTTTTTCCCTCAATCATTTTTACTCTAATCTAATCATTTTACAGTTTCTAAAAATGTATACCATAAGTATGCTCTACCTGCACAAAATAAAATATTAACACACATAAGTGAAGTTTGTTTATTATAGTATAATTTTATCTATATCATCTTCATTCAAGTCCTGTCAAAGTCAAAGGAAAGAATCTAATTATGTTCTAGTAAGTTTTGGAGAACTCTTATATGTGATTGCAGCAGGTTGCTTCTTGTCACCAATCATTAGCTATGAATTCTGCCTGCTGTTAAACACCAGACCTCTGAAACTCACTTTCGATTATAATCTAATGGAAAAAAATATTATTCCAAGTTTCTTTAAACCAGTAGAACTACCTTGTCCTTATAATTTTTCAAAATAAAAAGTATCTTTTTTTTTTTCAGCTTTACATGAAAAAAAAAAACTTCATTTTAGAAAACAATTTTCAGAAATTATGAGAAATAATATAACAAAACCCTTATGAAGAATGTCTTTATCCAGGTTTAACCTTGGTTACTGAAATATCAATGGAAGAATATTTCACCATATGCACACAAGAAGTATCTCACCTAGCAGCTCAATTATTAAACCAAAATTGTCTTGTTCTTAGATGGTATTTTATTGGTTAATGGATATATGCGATCTTTTCTAAATGATTGGACATTTTTTTCCTATTCAAAATGCCTTAGAAGAGCTGAATTTTCAGAGTGGAGATTCAGAGTTTCCTCCAAAAATATATGTTTTAATGGTGTCTGAAGCTGTGCCCCCCACTGTTGAATGATAATTATAAGTAATCATTGCAGAAAAACTTTAAAATACTTGTATAACTTCTTAGACGATATTATAATATCTCGAATAAATTTAACCTTGTAATTTTTAAAAATACATTATACTTATAAATATTTTCAGACATACCTCCAACATGGCCACTCGTCTCATTGTCCAATAAGCTTCCTTTTCACAGTTCCTTCTTTTCCAGATAATAAAATACTGTATAGCGTTCATTTTGTTCCTTACCCTAGGAGAGGGAAAGAAAACATGTAGAAAGGCTCTTGATTACTGAAAGTTGTTTATAACTTCTTCTAATTTCTCTAGTGCAAGCAATAATGATTAAAACTGTGATTAAGAAAGAATATTTCAATTCATCTGATCGTATGCATGCTATGTAGTATCTGATCTCTGGTGAATAAAGCTCTTTTGATATTAGTTAAAGGTAAAATTTCAAAGCAGTGCAAAGATGTTTTACTCCTGTTGATGCTGACAAGAGTTGCCTGACCAAAGTCGCATACACTGTGTTCAAAATTCACCCTATTAATTAAGAGACAAGACTTCAGAAATACTGCCTACATCTTAAGATGCCCTGCAGAAAAAACATCTGTTTCTACAGAGTCACTACACTATATTCAGTGTTCTTCGTGTCTGACAAACTTTGCCCTTACAATTCTTGTCATTTCAGAGAAACTGAGTGTCCTTATAACCACAAGTGGATAATTTGGTAATTCTGCCTGGATCTAAAAAAAACCAAAAACAACAAAACAAAACCCCACTTAAAACAAACATCATTAAAAACAGGAAAAAGTATTATTTTCAATGTGCATTTTCAAAGTATGCATTCACAACATATTTCCATGCAGTTTGTCATCTGAGTGCTAATTTTCAGCTAAATTTAATAGCATAACATCACTTTAAAACACAATTTTTGAGAGGTGTGTATAGAATTAAATTAAGGTTTATTGACATAAAATCACAATACATTTTCACATTAAAAAGTTGCACAATTGAAGCTCTCAGATAGCATGGGGCAACTTTTCTTATTGTTAGTACTCTTACATGGGTGCATGCTAATATAAATTTTCTTCTGTTTAAGTAATTTTAAATTGAAAATTAATCTGTCAAGAACATCCTAGCTCCTATCTCCTGGCAAAAAGCAAATAAAGAAACAAATACACAAACCCATAAATCTGTGTATTCCACGGTAGGAAATTATTTGAGATTGATATGACTGATGCATCCTTGAAGGCTATGTCATTGGTTTGAATTTGCACAGAAAAATGCAGTAGTTTTGCTGGAAATTGAAAGCTTTTTTTTTGCTTGTTCATTTTTCTGCTTTAATGAGGAGGCACCCAAAATAAGCTTTAACATATGATCTCTAATCACGCCCTTGCTCAGTCACGATTTTCTCTGTTTTGGAGTAGTCCTTTCCAGCATAAATTTGCTACGCAGGGCCAGGCCATTAGTGGAGTTCAAATGAGCCAGGGAGTGTCAATGAATCTAAGGGACTGAATCCTCATCTGTCTATCAGTTGTGTTAGCCACAATGCACACACATGTTTCATATCAGTATGATTGCAGTCTTTTACTTGGACCTATATATCTTAAGTTTTGGCTGGACTTTGTGTTTAAAGTGTCATTTGATAATTATAAATTTGTTTATATTTTATCTTCTTCATATGAGCTATTAAAGTGAGAAGGAAGTATCTGCACCTGGGTTTCCAAATGTCTTTTATTGTTACGATCTAGCAAATAAATTGATCTTCTCTCCTCTTCCTTTGAAATCCCGATTGTACAGTCATGGAATATAAGAGGTTTGGTGAGACTGAAAATGGCATTCAGAACTCCTTTAACTTCTGGTTTTGTTAACACTTTTTTGAGATCATATGGACTAAGTTGTGATGTCTTTAATGGAAGCACTATTTACTAAAGAAAAGATTCTGTAAAAAAGTAAAAATACTGAACCAAAATATTGCTTCTATGTGTTTATTCCTGAGTTGCACCTTCTGTGTAAACGCCAGGCATAGATCTTTGTCTCAAATACCACAAGAATGCCATTTTCCAAGAAACAAACACAACCTTATTTTCACAGCTTTTTATTTGTCTTTCTACAGCCATGCAAAAAAGTGATAAGTAATTCTGTCTGCTGATAAACTGAAATTCTCTTATTAAGTTTCATTGTTTGCTTTTTAACATAGTTTGGTCTCATCGGATTTTTGAAGGCATTCTAAAAGTCAAGCATATTCTTGCAAACTCAGCAGGATTTGTTCTGACATGCTCTGGACATATCTATTTATTTTTTAATTAAATGAATGAAAGGTCCCGTGTGCCATAACAGAGTAGATATAACTGTCATGATAGGCCTAAATAGGCCAAAATATGTTTGAACATATCCTGGGCTGCTCAGACATATTTTTCTGCTCTCCCTCTCTCTGTTATGGGGAGAAGCAACTGTGGGAAAGAGGACAAAGAACCTGGAGCCACTGAGTCTAAGGACCCTGGCTTGGCCAGATTTGTCCTGCTCCTGTTTACATCCTGTGGTAAACAAGGTACTGTTCTGGTATGGGTGTGATAAACACCCTAGAGTTGGTCCAGCCCCTGGAGTCTCTCCTCCCCCTTCTGTTCAAGGTCTGGGAGGGGTTGAGGGGTGGGGGCACACCACGTGGCTTCAGGACCCAGGGAGACCCTGGGCTGCACATATGCATGTGGCTATTTTGAACCAATTGGTCAGCTAGAGAATGCTGAATACCTATTGGACAGTTTCACACGCCCCTAGAGTATTTAGGCAGGGGCCAGCAGCTGTTAGGAGGTCTTCTTCATTCTTCTTCGTCGTCCTTCTTTGTCTCCCCGTCGTGGCTGTGAAGAGCCCCAGCCACGTGCACGCAGCAGAGGCAGCAACAGGCATAGCAGCTTTACAGAGAAGCGGCAAGGCTAACCCCCTTCTCTCTCTCTCTTTCTCTCCCTATCCGGGCTAAGTCGGTCCTTTTCCTTCTTCCCCTCTGTCTTGGGAAGGAGCGGTGTTTTCCCCCTCGCGCCCCCGTGGGTTTGTAGGTGCGGCTGGGGTCCGTTTATTGTAAGCTCTCTGTTCCCTAAATTCTGACTCTTAAACTGTTTATCTGGAGTTTTAAGTAACCTGTGCATTTGTTTTCCTGCCAACTGTGTACCCGAAGAACCCCAGGGCTCCAGGACCCCCCTCCACAGGTATCGACATTAATTAAAGCAATATCCTGCAACAGGTACATACACTTGGTTTGTGCCTGCCTAGTGGAAGGCCTATGTGTTCCCAAATTTGGGTGAAGCAATCCCATGGCTTCACCTAATATGGTCAAGCTTGGCTAATTGCCATTCTGATTGTCTATTTTGTGTCCAAAGACCCATTAGTCTCAGGCTAAGTTATAAGCTCTGCTGAACTGCTTGGAAACTGCCTGCCTCGAGTTTACCAGGAACAGGCACCAAAAAGTCCATGTGATAGGCCTGCATAGCCAGTATGACATCATGCTAGGACTGCACATTGCAAGACATCCTGCCTACGTCTGCCAAGACAAGGAGCCCTGTATGCAACACACAGATCATCCAGAGAAAACAGGGCCAGGTCAGAGATCATCTGCTTCCTTTCCCCAGCATCCTGTGAAGCCTGGGAAGAATCAGAAGCCTCAATGTCTGACAAGACACCAATAGAATTCCATGCAAGTGTTTGGGTACTTTCTGAAGCTGTAGCTAGCCCCACAAGTAGGGAGATAGTATTTGTGAGTAAATACTTAAAGCCTCTTGTGATTCATTAATTGCCTTCCGCCATAAGCAGAAAGGAGCTTCCCAAGTCCATCTAGTGGGCAAGCAGTGTATTGACTGCAGGAACCTTCTCTTCCTGTTCAATTGTGTTAATGTTATATTATTGCTAGTTATTTGCTCTAGATCTAGCTTATCCTTTATATAATGCTTTCCATGACCGTGCAAGGAACCACTTTTTATTAAGATTAGTGGTTGGGAGTGGTGAGAGTTTTGAATACCAAAATTAATACACAATATTAATTTTGAAAAAATACAATCTTGCATCAATTTTTTACCCTTCTGTTACAATAACCAATCTAAACAGTAATTGATACTACAATTTGAAGTATAGAAAGTAAAGATTTTGTGTGTCCCACTACTAGTATAATACTGTAGACTTCTAGCATTACACTTCATATTTGCTCTTATTCTTCTAAAATTTAGCCTTCTAAAATTTTGGTGACCACCAATTTGATAGGAAATTGGAAAAGTGGACCTCAGTTTTTTAAATCTAGCTGGCTTGGGACTTAGTTCAGTTTTCCAGTTAATAGTGCCATTCAGGAGCAAGAGCATCTGTCAGGCTTCATAGAATCATAGAACGGTTTAGGTTGGAAGAGACCTCAAAGATCATCCAGTTCCAACTCCCCGCCATAGGCAGGGATACCTCCCACTAGATCAGGTCACTCAAGACCTCATGGTCTTGAACACATCCTGGCCTTGAACACATCCAGGGAGGGAGCAGACACAACCTCCCTGGGCAACCTGTTCCAGTGCCTCGCCACCCTCACTGTGAAGAATTTCTTCCTAACATCCTATTCAAATCTCCCCTCTGCCAGTTTGAACCCATTCCCCCTCGTCCTGTCATTACAAGATGTTGTGAACAGTCCCTCCCTAGCCTTCCTGTAGGCCCCCTTCAGATACTGAAAAGCTACTATAAGGTCTCCTCACAGCCTTCTCTTCTCCAGGCTGAAAAGCCCCAACTCTCTCAGCCTGTCCTCAGAACTGCACACAGTACTCCAGGTGGGGTTTGACAAGAGCAGAGTAAAGGGGGAGAATCACCTCCCTTGCCCTGTTGGTAATGCCTCTCTTAATGCAGCCCAGGACATGGTTGGCTGTCTGAGCCGCGTGTGCACACTGTTGGCTCATGTTGAGCTTCTCATCCACCCAGACCCAGGCTTGTATCTCATCATTCAGAAGAAGAGATATCTTCTGCATCTCCACAATGCCAAACCTACCTATCCCACCCTTAGCCTGGTGTATCTAAATTACACTAGGTGTCTTTATGAGAGAAAAGTTACTTGCTTTCCTTATGGCCTAATTACTCATTTCTACTCTTCACTATCTTCTCACTGCTTTTTGTCCTTTTATTTCAGGGTCATATTCATCTTTTTCCTACCATCTCAGTGAGCATTCTAGATATGCCTTTACTAGATTTTTTCTATTATTTATACTAGAAAAACAGACTACAGAGAGAAACTGATCACCAATAATTAAAATCATGTGAGAAAAGCAAAGTATAACTTTAAAAAAAAAATAGCAGACTGTGATTTGGCCAAGATCATGTCACTTGTAATATCTGTAGGGACAACTTCAAATACTGATGCATTTACCATAAACAGAATTTCTTTAATAAACATGCATACAATGAGACAATTTTTAAACAACATCTCTCTCATTTCCTGGTACTTTAACTGCTTCAGCCTTTATGTGTCTAAAAATGATTCTTTTGACATTGTAAGACATAAATTTATATCTTATAGAGACATAAAGAAATAGTTATCCATTCTTCTCAAACACAAAACTGTATTTTGTCCTTTGTGCTTGAATAACAATTGCCCATTTTGAACTAAATTTTCTTTAACATGACACACACACAAAAACCAGAGTTTTGGAGTTTCTGGAAATTACTTTTAAAAGTATTTATTTTTTGTTTTGAAAAATATTTAATTTTTAAAATATTTAATTAAAAATATTTAATTTTTGTTTTAGGATCCATCATGTTTTCTCCCTGAGTAACATTATACCAATGACACATTTTCTGCAAGCAAATATACGTGATAGCTTTGTCCTTCACATTTTTTGTTTTGCTACCTGTTTAGGTAATCAGTATAGTCTGAAAGCTATTGCTAATATCAATTAAATCAGGTCAAAAGCATAACAGCAGGAAAAAGAGATCAGTCAGTTACCATATGAAAACCCAAGACGCTGGGGCACCTTATGGTATGTGCAAACAATTCACTATACAATTTCTGGAGAGAGGAAACTGGCATACTGTTGAATGCTGTTTTCCTTTGGGTAAAATTTTAATTAAAAAAGCAGCATGGATACAGGTTTTAGATCTTCACTATTCAAATAGCTGAGATAGCTGTCTGAATGTTAAAATCTTTAGAAGTATTTCATTAAAAAAAGACTATGGTTATTTCCATCTTAAAACTGTTTATAATTTGAGTGACTAGAATTTATGAGTCAAGTGAAACCTGAGGTACACAATAGCAAAACTTTAGAAGGCATATTGAAAATATGCAAAGACTTCTGGAGAAACTGGCTAAATGTGGCTGGGATGTATGGGTGCTTTTCTGGGTTAAAAACTGGCTGGACGCTTGACCTCGAAGGGTAGTGGTTGTGAATGGATTTAAATCCAGTTGGCAGCTGGTCACAAGTGGGATTCCCTAGGGCTCAATACTGGAGTCAGTTCTCTTTAATATTTTATCAACGACCTGGATGAGGAAATTGAGTGTACCCTCAGTAAGTTTGCAGACAACACTAAACTGGATGAGAGTGTTGATCTGTTTGAGGGTCAGAAGACTTTGGATATGGATCTGGATGGTCTGGATTTATGGGCTGAGGTCAGTTGTATAAAGTTTAATAAAGCCAAATACTGGGTCCTGCACTTAGGTCACATCAACCCCATGCAGTTCTAGAGGCTGGAAAGTTGCCTGCCTGAAAAAGACCTTAGGATGCTGGTTGACAACTGGCTGAACATGAGCCAGGTGTGCTCCATTGTTTAAGGCAGCCAACAGCATCCTGACCTGTATCAGGAATAGTGTAGACAGCAGAAGTGATCATGCTCATCTGCTCAGCACTGGTGAGGCCGCACTTCAAATGCTATGTTAACTTTTGAGTCTCTCACTACAGGAAGGACATTGAGTTGCTGGAGCATATTCAGAGAAAGGCAACGAAGACAGTGAGGGCCTGGAAAGCAAGTCTTATTAGAAGTGGCTGAGACAACTAGGGTTGATTAGTCTGAAGAGAAGGCTGAGAGGAAACTTCATTGTATTTTACAACTACCTGAAAGGATGTTGTAATGAGGTAGTGGTTGGTCGTTTCTCCCTAGAATCAAGTAACAGAATGAGAAGAAATAACCTTCAACTGCTTCAGGAAAGGTTTAGATTAGGTATTTAAAAAAAAATTATTTATTGAAAAGGTGGTCAAGCATTGGAACTGGTGGTGGAGTCACTATCCCTGGATGTGCTAAAAAACTGTGTAGACATGGTACTTTAGGACATGTTTTATTTGCCATGGTGATGTTAGGTCAATGGTTGGACACAGTGATCTTTTATGGGTTTTTTTCCAAACGAAACAATTCTATAATATTTCATGATTCTATGACTCCTCCTGGTTTGGTTTTTAATCTGAGGGACAAGGAAAGGTATCTCCTTGATACACAAACATGCCACTATTCACAGTGGCCAATGGTGTCCAGAGCCTTGCAATTTTTCTGACACTCCAGGTGAGTGGGGTGATATATATTTCTGTTTTACTAAGGAGACATACAACTGTATACTCCTGTATTTATGCAGCTCTATCATATAGCAGAAAAGGAGAGAAAAGGTCACAGAGGGGATGTCTGACCCTTGAGCTGTGTTTATACACAAGCAATTCTTTGCATGTTCATTTACCACTCTTCTCCACTTCATTCAGGGTCACATTTGTATTCATACAACAAATTTGTGTAAACACAGTTCCATCAAGATATGCTGTAGCCAAGGGTAAAAGATAAAAAAAAATAAAATAAAAGAATATACATTTTCTGTAAAAACTATTTTTCCTTTCTTAGTTTAATATGGTTACCAGAGGCAAATGAGCACTTAATTTACATCCTTTCAGTTTGTGAGGTACTATGCATTTGTGCAATGGGTAAAAGCTTCATTAACTCTGATATCCAGAGCCTGGAGGTATAGACACTAAAAGGATTTTTTTTTTCTTTCTTTCTAAGCAAAATATCAGTTTGTGCTTACCTTTGGATATATGAAGATGCAGTACTTGCTTTAAAACCACAGAAATGTAAATACAAAACTCAAATAGTCTCAGCATTTTTAAAAGTCAACAACATACCCAGAGCTAATACAAAGGACTTACTTTCCTACTTCTAAGATACAACAATCATAAGCATAGAAATATTCATGCTATATGAATAAAGCATCATTTGATTTTTAAAAAAACTCACTGTAATATCCTAGCATTTTCTTTACATAAATTACACTTATAAGATATATACCTCTATTTTTGATATTTAAAAGTTTGATTCCTATTTCTGAACCAGTCCTGTACACTACATTTATAATAGTTAGAGACACACACATGTGAGTAGGAAAGTTATTTCAGTATCTAAACCTATATTTAAATTCCAGCTTTCAGGCATACCTCTGAGATCTTGCACATATCTGAGTTTGTGTACCAAACATATCTTGACTGCATGAATTGTCCAGTCACACACTATTCCTCTTTCAGTATTTTAGCTTCTTATTTCCAGAAAAGACATGCATCAAATACCTGAATTCTGAAAGTATCTACCTCTCTCCATTGGTTATAAAATCAGAGTCATAGAATCACTTAGGTTGGTAAAGGCCCCTAAGATCATTGAGTCCATCTGTTAACCTGATTCTACCAAGTCCACCACTAAAATATGTCACTAAGTGCTACATTTATGTATCTTATAAATACCTCCAGGGATGATGACTCAGCCTCTTCCCTGGGCAGTTTGTTCCAATACTTGACAACCTTTTCAGTGAAGAAACATTTCCTGCTATTCCATCTAAACTTCCCTTGGTACAGCCTGAGGTGATTTCCTCTTATTCTATCGCTTATTACTAAGAAATAGAAATTGACACCTGCCCAGCTACAACCTTCTTTCAGTTAGTTATATAGTGGGAAAGTCTCCCTTCAGCCTCCGTTTCTCCAAGCTACACAACCCCAGTTTCCTATCTGCGCTTCATAAGATTTCATCATCTGTGAATCTATCCTGACTAGTTCAGACTCCTGGATTTATATATAATCATTAAATACCTTTTGAAATCCCCTAGGTATCTTTCCTAGTTGCCACATGCTACCTATGGGAGACATGTCTTTCATCACGTCTGAAGGTCTGATAGAATTGTTTCAATCATACAGAAACATAAAATATCTATCCTAACTTCCATCATCAAAGAAAAATAAGGATCTAGAGATCAGTCTGACAAGATTATTTGCTCCTATTTCATACACATCATAGCTCCTGCTTAAAAAAAGCATGGTACTGACTTAGATTTCTGTGTGAAGATGTTTTGACAGATTCTCTATCATGTAGATAATTTATTTTGGTATATACATACACATATGAACGTCAGTATTTGTATAGATTTACATATAGCAAATGTTGTATACATAAAATTTTCAAACTTTTATTTATATAGTGTTAGGAATTACAGAATTGTAGTAATAATTATTTCATTCTGATAATGAAAACACATTATACATTTTATGTCAATAAACATGGATTTTGTTATAATTAGAAATAACAGACTTTAGAGCTTCCTGCAAGATACAGAAAAGAGACTTCCTTTAGCACCTGTGGCCGATAAGGTCTCATGTACTTTTATTCTGACACCTGCAGTATTTCCTTGTGCTTATAATTTATGGGACCAGATTTGAAAGAAAACACAAAATTCAGAATTTAATCTTGTAGACAAGGTTGAGTATCCAGTTGAGGATCTCTTATGTACTTTATTATGTTCCAGATTTATCAATCCCTATTCTGGAGAGAAATGGAGATAAGAAAAGATTTAATTTCCTTTAGATGCCATTCAAAGTTGAGGAAAATCATTCCTCTATATCTCTCAACATTTTCTTTTGATTGTTTCCCATTCTAATTTTGTCTGGTACCTTTCTCCCTGCATTTTTATTATTTTATTATTATTCTGTTCACCTATGTATAAATCTTCTTGATAACTGCTCCTTATCCCCTGCTCTCTACAAATATTATCCTAAATATAAAACTTTCTGTACAACAGTTTGATGCTCTTAAAACCAGTGGAAGTTGCTAAACCTGCCACAAATCTTTCTGTATGACTATTTTGTGGGTTCACGATATAATTTAGTAAAATAATTTTTAAAAAATATTGGTTCCGTGAGAATATTTTGTGGTTTACACCTAACATAAAAAAAAAACAAACCAAAGCAAAAAATGGGGAAAGATAAAAAGTGTAAGTTTAGTGAAATAATTTGATTGATGTAGGTAAATTCAACAACTAAACTCAGAATATGGGTGTGTTATTTTTCAGAGGTATTACAGACTTTGTATCTAGTGAGTGGTTATCACAATAGAAGCACAAACTTCTTACTAATAAGCAACTTATATAGGCTTATATATAACTGTCTGTATTTGAAAGTTTAGGTTTTTAAGAATCTTTGCAATTCTGTATTTTTTTTTTTTAGTATTTTAGCAGTAATTTCTGTTATGATGTTTCAAATCTTATATTTCATATGCCTACACAAAACGGCAATCATAAGTACCTTGCAAGGCTGTGCCTAAAATAACTCTCTGCTAGTAACAGTGGAGTTACGGGGTTATAAAATGTTTAGTACTGAGAAGATACAGACATAAAAAAAAGTAGAATTTAATTGTGTTTTAGGAGTAGCATAGGTATGCTTTCTGATTAAATATTCTCACTATTATATAAAAATAATTTTTCAGTTAACTAACACAGGATTATTATATTTGGAGTATACAGAATTCTATATAGAAATACATGGAGTATATGGAATGCTCTGTAGAAACCCTTTGCTATTTTTCTGGGTAGTGATGTTAGCAAAAGCCTTTCCCACAGTGGGAAAGTGTACCTAGTCAGAACTTCACCTGCTTATAAAAGTTATATACACACATAAACTAAGCATACAGATTTATGTTTTGTGTGACCCTTTTAACTCTCCATACGTCCTGCTAAGCTTTATATTTTCACATAGGAGCACTGTAACTCATAAGAATATGACTAACACTGAAAACTCAGTTAAGTCTCAAAAATAGGCATTAGTTCTGAGGCCTGGCACTCCTTTTGGGAAATCAAAGTTTTTATTGCCAGATAAATTAGTGTTTCAAAAGTATGAATATAGATGCTATTTGAAGTTTTGTCACAATATGTCTTCCAGCAGAAAGAATTTATACTGTATATAGTAATGGAAAACAGAAAACTGCATATTTCACTAAATTGCCGCTGTATAAGGAAGATTTATATGGTTGTTTTGTGTCAGTGAAACATGTAGGTCTTACAGTATTACAGTTCAGTATTCTACACAGAGCTTCTGTATTCTTATTTGAATGTTATTTTATACTTTTTAATAGAATGAATAAAATAAAGGATTTTATGTAGAGAAAGGTATACATAATAATTATGTTTATCAATGTTTTACTGTCAAAGATGCTTGTAGTAAAAATCTTGTTATTCCCACTACAGTCTGGAGAGACTATATCTGAGAACTTTGAGTCTGCAAGCCTTTTTTGTAATTCCTAAGTGTCCACTTAGAGCAGTATTAAATGTTTTAGAGGACTTGTATATCATACTAGGTAGGCAATTCTGAAATAAATGCCTAAAATAAGTGACAGAGTAATAGTTTAACTTTTATTATAATCAAGCTCATTTAAACATCGAATACTCTCCACTCATAGAAAGCTGTACCTGAATGGCAAGTTTCATAGTTTCATTTTACTTACATGCCTTTCCATAATGGAGTCTTACTTTCTGTCTCTTTTTTTTTTTTTTTTTTTTTACTGCCAATTCCTTTACAGCAGCCAGCCTTGAAAACAGGAGCTAACACTCTGCAGTTGTGAAGTATTGGATCCAATTACTCCCAGCAACCAAAAACGAAGTTTATTTTAATAGGATTTGCAGTAAAACAAGGCATATAAAAATCAGATGCACAGGCAAAGAATTTTTCATCTTTAATCATTAAGCTACCAGTACAAATTGAGCCCTGCAGTTATTTCATTCCCAAAGGAGACTAGAGACTTAAAGAATTCAGAGGATTAAATATTTGTGTTTGAGTGAACATGCTAAGTGTTGTTGTGGTTGCTATCATTAAAACTGTATTTCAACACTAAATTTTAAATGTGTACAATGCACTTTCTCTCTAAATGATAGCTTGTAACTCTCCTTAGATATGGGGCATTAAGGGCATCTGTGTTATATTGCCATTCTTTCCACAGATGACCACATTTTGCCTGGTTTCTAATGTATAGATTATTTGTCAATATAGGCAATTTAAATTTGATTTTTCCCTTCAGTAGCAAAAAGCTGCATACTACAATCTGTTATTTCTATAATAAAGAGACACATTGCTGAAGAAAAGTGCGTTCTTCCACTGGAATACATGAAACCATGAAAATCAGAATATGTTCTATGCAAATTGTTCACAGTATTTGCCAAATGCCAATGACTTCTTTTCCCACAGGAATGTAAACATGAATCAGGGGAAAATTTTATGTTTTTGTTATTTAAAAAAATACTAAAAAATGAACAACAAGGTGGCAAAATACTGAACCATTGCAGAAAGAATTGATAGAACTTATCTTAAATGTAAGTAACACACATGTAATGGGCCAAAAGAAAGTCTTAAACATAGTTTGACAGTTCTTCTAGAACAAACGCTTACTGATGATGCAGGCCTAATTAATTTTTATTTAATTTTTATTTATGCATAAAGATATTTCCCTGTCTAAAATAGCTTGCTGCCTTCCCAGTTAGCTATAGAACCTAGTGGTCTGCTAATTGAGTGTTTTAATTTATGTTAAGACCCTTCTTTGCTTTCAAAATCTCTTTTTATGAATGTTCAACTACTCTGTGGTCCATGTTATGCCTTCTGTTACATATAAAGTGAGACAAGGAGTCCTCCTTTTATTCCTTTTTATGGCCACCAAGCTGAGAAGAAACTGCTTTGCAGTAAGGAGTGATACATTTCAGTTAATTACTGAGTTTGCTTTTTGAGAATGGAGGTGGAGGGTGTGAACTTAATGGATTCTTCTGAATTTTAGCATTTAGAGCTTTTCCAGAAGCTTTTATATCCTGGACATTTAAGTTGTCAACACTTGCTCTTTGCCTTAAATACACTAAGTAAACTGACGAAGATGTCAGATGGATGTTATATAGATCAACATTTCCTGTCAAGTTTGCTTTTTATTCAATTTATAGGTCCTTTTTTATTGCAAAGGACCTATAGATTGAAGTAAGTAACTAACTTCATCTTGAAATTATTTTTGTAGTTTTATTCTTCAGTTCTTATGCTATTTAATTTTTGTCTCGTTGGTAACATAGTGTAGTTATGATTTTCCTATATCCAACATGTTCTTATGGTCTTCTCAAAAGTCTGGTTTGAAGACTGGATTATACATAATGTTTGTATCCGAATAAGTGACTGTGGTGATTTTCAAGAGCAATTAATCCCACTTTAAAATAGATATTTATAATGAGAGACCTGAGTAAAACCCTAGCATTGCCAGTTCTGCTCAATGATTATAAAGGCAACCTGGATGTGTCAGAAATTAACCCCAGTGATATTACTAAACTGGATGCTTTTTGTAGGCTGTATATTTAGAATTGCCTCCCTCTGGTCCACAAAACTATCTATTCAGGATTCTGCCATGTACTTTTGTTGTTCGGTATTCCCACTATCCACACTAAGGGAATCACAATAATGTTTGGCAGCTGGGCACAAGAACCCAAGTTCCAACTAATTAAAATATGGAGTACATTAAATTGCAATTCTTCTACTGGAAGTTTAAAAGCTTGTTTGGGAAATATTTCCCTAAACATTCACACACTGTCATCTTAGCTATAGTCTAGGTATCATGAACAAGAATCTGTTTAGCAGATCTCTTGAAAAGCTTCAATAATGCACTTCTTTACTGTAAGGGTCATAGGGCACTGGAATGGGTTCCCCAGGGAGGTTGTGGAGTCTCCTTTTCTGGAGACTTTCAAGGCTCATCTGGATGCATTTTTCTGTGACCTGCTCTGACAGGGGGGTTGGACTCAGTGATCTCTTTGGGTCCCTTCCAATCCTTGATATCCTGTGATCCTGTGCACACCTGCAATGGTATAATCCTTGCATGAATGAAATGGAACTCATAAGGTTATCTCAATTCATAAGTATGAGTTTTGTATAAAGAAATCCAGATGGAATAAAATATGTATAAGTGTATGAGGGCAAGGTTGTACTTGAGAGAGAGAGAGGAGAAAGGCTGCAGATGGTGTTTGACTGTTGAACTGAGAATATGTATCTGTAATTTATCTGGAAGAGGAGGTAAACACATTAATTAAATTTGCAGATGAAACCAAATTGGAATGTGTTGCAAGCACCATTGAGAAAAGATATAAAATAAAGTGACCTAGAAAAGTTTAGAAACATAAGGAAGACTTTAAAAAGTGATACATAGTCTTGAGAATGAAAGTTAATATAATGAAAATAAAGATAGTAAATAAAACAGAGAAAACTGGAAAGCAATAATATTAAAAGTTTAATGATCTAAGATAATTTAAAGCATGATAATGGTTGTGGTATGACTAGTTATGGTTTCTTGTTTTCTCTTTCCTGAGGGAATATGACAGCATTCACTTTGTCTGAAGACCCCTACTAGTCAAACTCTTAAACTAAGCATGAGCCATGATGCAATGCCTCCAAGATGCCTTTCTATATCTGGCTGAAAAAATAATACTCAAAATCCCAACCAAATGCCTGTACAGATGACACCTTGATAGAAATTAAGATAGCAAAACCTCAGTAACAAAACTCAATCTTTGTTAAAGAGATTGGCAAATACTTTAAACAAACAAACAAACAAACAAATCTCTGAATTACTTACAAATTTTAAGACCTGCATGCTTAGGAAACACTTCTGAAGGACTTTCACAACAACGTCTACATTAAGTAGTAGAAATGTAATCATCTGTACTTCAAAATATTTGGAATGCTGGATTCTTGGGTTCTTATATCATGGAGAAGGAGTTTGGAGTCTTTATCCAGAACAGGACATTGTAGCAGCTGTAAATTAAAAGTGTATTTGTTGAGATATAATTAATTTTTTTTTACCCAGATAAAAGAATTTCAAAATACTTCAGCTAATAATAGTATATAACTAAATAATAAACTCTTATAGCATGTTCAAATACAATATATAGGCACTTTATAGAAGTATATGATCAATATGATCTTGGCGAATAATCATCAAAGTAAAAAAACACCTCTGCCCAACAAAGAACAAGATAACCCCAAAGGAGTGCAAATAGGCAGCACATCCTGCCGAAGCAAACAAAACTAATATATAATAATAGAATCATAGAATGGTTTAGATTGGAAAGGACCTCAAAGATCTTCTAGTTCCAACTCCCCACCATAGGCAGGGACACCTCTGTTAAGGAGGGATCTGAATCTGGGCTAGAAGTGAATTGTAATGAGGTTGATACAAAAATTATTAAATGGTTTATTAAATATATAAAGAATTTCTTCCAAAACTTATTTACAATTCATACATACCAATTTTGCAGAATGTATATATATAATCAGATTAATTAAATGATTTTAGGAAAGGTTTTAAGAAATTTAAAAAACTGGAGAGTCTTGCAGCATAAACTGCCACTGAAAGTTTAAACATAAATTTTCACAAATTTCAGAAAAGAGAATATCATTTACTCACTGGTCAGATCTCATTTGTGATCCAAAAATATATGTAGAGGCATAAACAAGAAAAAATTATAGTCCCAGCCACATGGTGGCCTTCCAAGTGGTGATGATGCAATGGGGCTTGCTGCTTGCGAAGCTTAAATTGAGCACATTGTCTGAGAAGATCCACAGACCTGAGACAAATCTTCTGTGGCTTTCAGGAGATCATTGGAAAGGTCAGTTACTTGGGCAAAGCAGGATCCAGGTTTACAGGCTGGAACAGTCTGATTGGGTGCCGGAGCAGCAGGCTGGTTGCTAGGCCATTGTTAGGTCGTCACCTAGACTTGGGCTCAGCTGAGCACAGGCAGGTAACTGCTCTCAGAGCAGTGCAAGCAGCACACAATGTGAATAGGTAGTGGACAAACAAAGTCAGCAGCACAGATAAAACAGCAGGGTACATTGTGTTACCTGCTCACCTCCTTTTTATCAAATCAGCCCAAGACTAGTTGGCCTTTGGACACGGAATAGCCAATCAGAATGGCAGTTAGCACAGCTTGACCATATTAGATGAAGCCATAGGTTTGCTTTACTCAAATTTAGGAAAAAAATAAGTTTTACACAAGGCAGGCACAAGTGAAGCGCTTATCGCAGGATGTAAACAGGAGCAAAACAAGTCTGGGCGAGCCAAGGTCCTTAGACTCAATTTTCTCTTTCCCATGGTTGCCTCTCCCCAAAACAAAAGGAGGGAGAACAGAAAAACATGTCTGGCTGAGCCAGGACATGTATAAGCCTATTTTGGCCTTATCAGGCCTACCAGGATACCTTCCCACTAGAACATGTCACTCAATGCCTCATCCTCCCTGGGCAGCCTGTTCCAGTGTTTCACCAACCTCACTGCAAAGAACTTCTTCCTAACATCTAGTTTAAATCTCCCTTGTTCCACTTTAAACCCATTACACCTTGTCCTGTAAGTACAATATAAGTAGTAACAGGAGCAGAGAAGCACATCTTCTCCTGATCCCCTTTTCTGAGTTGAACAGATGCAACTGCATACAAATATTGTGTATCAGTGAAGAAATTGGAGAAGAAAGTAAGACAACTTTGGTTGCAACTTTACCCAAACCTCATACACTTGATCACCGTCACCAAGGACCACAACTGTCAGTACTAAACTGTGTTCTTGGATCTGATTTAAGAAGTTAGTCTTAAAGACTAAAAGGTTTTATTCATAATGGTAATGGTTAAAAAAGTATAAGACATAACCATTAATAAGAAGCAAATTTTTAATAAGGGATTCTAAAAGTTTCAAACTATCCTAATTTACAAATCTTCTGACATGATCATTACTTTCTAATTTCCAAGAACATATAAATGTATACATTTATTTAAGGGCCACACTTCTTTCTCAAATAATAAACTCAACAGGGTTGTAAGGCTGAACTTTTTTTTTTTTTTGAGTGAATGGGATTCTTTACTTCATATTCTTATACTATTCTTGTATTTCCCTTTAATCTTATCAAAATGCATTTACCACTAGGCAATCATGTTTCAGTTAGGGCATTCTCAGTATATCTCTTCTCAGAATTAAGCCTTGAGCTTTCCATTGCCATGCAGTATGCCTTTCCACTTTTTGTGTGCGTATGAAAGTTGTTTTTGAACAGAGATAAAGTCTAGAAAAAGAAAGCCAAGATAACGTTGCAGAGATATATGACTAAACCCAAATTTTTCTTTTCTAAATTATTATCTGGTTTAAAGTAACTATGAGATAAGTGCTGAAAACCTAATCATTATCAGCAATTTATAACCACAATCATAGCTTCACTATCAGTCTTCAGAGTAAGATGATTTAAAATTATTTTCTTTTAAGCAGTTAATGTCTCATGGGTTTTTCACAGTGTCTGATTGTAACAGTTTGCAAGAGAAATATTTCTTCTTGTAATAGACAAATAGACAATAGATTTTATCAGATGACAGCTTACACAGTGGTGAAAATAATAATAATAATAAAAAGATACTATAAATCAGATAGGTCTCAAGGTTTGTTCTTTTTTCATTTGCCGTCATGGACTACAGTGGAATAATCTGGTTTTACAGAGCTATAAGCTTGAGGATAACAAAAAATGTTCTAGCTTTTCTAGCTTTTCTCTTCACCCAGACTGGTGACTCATGCAAATCCGTGGAGGTCCAGACCTCTGGCTGAAGTGAGTGCCTGAGCCTAATTGGAATGGAGGATGGTGTGCATGAAAGTTGTGTGAGGTGTGAGCAGGTGAGTGATCTGCTCAGTATGGTGGCTGCGCTTAAGGAGGAAGTTGGCAGACTAAGATCACTATGTGACTTTAAAGGGGAAGCTGACTTGCAGAGACAAACTGCACAATCCCTGAAGGAGGGGCAGCAGGTGAAGATGGCACAGGTAGAAGAGGATTCAGTTTCTTCTCATTCCCCTGCCAAAACAGGTAAAGGGGTTGATGGGGAGGTATGGAGGCAGGTACCTCCTTGCAGGGGCAGGAGAGCCCCCTCCCAATGTTCTTGGTGTTATTAGTTCCCCTTGCACAACAGATATGGGGCACTAATAACTGAGGATCAGGCAGAGGAGAAAGGGGGGGGAAA
>VWZI01013260.1:0-10522 GCA_013396835.1 Psilopogon haemacephalus | reverse complement strand
TTGGGCTCAGGGTGGGGGCAGCTAGCCTCAACCCAATACAGTCATCATAGGGGTGCTAATAAGCTCAGCCTTGTCCAGATATGGGTAGGACTTGAAGCCCAATTCTTGGGACTTCTTAGAAAAAACACACCAGCAGTCTCCTTCCTGATACCTGAACTCAAGCAGATACAAACCTAACACAATAACTTATTGGTCTTTGATATCCCTTCTATCTAATGGAAACTGTTCTTGTCACAGCAGATATAGATCTAGTAGAGCAAAATTAGTCTACTGACTAGGTAAGAGGGTAATAGATGACATGATGCCACAGAAGCATACTAAAACAAGCAATTGATAATTTCACCTGAAAATATACTCTAGGTGAGAGGAATCGCCAGACATTCCAGGAAGGAAGGTGAGATACATGCTATAATCAGGCTACAAATCTGAGAAATTGCTGTGCAATTGAGAAGTTACATGCTTAAGGGAGGGAAGAGGTATCATAGAATCATTTGGGCTGAAAAGTACATCTAAGATCATCAAGTCCAGCTGTTTTGCCCACTCCACCAAGTATGTCACTACACTATGTGCCCAAGCACAAGATCTACATGGCTTTTAAATATGTCCAGGACTAGTGATTCAACCACCTTACTGGATAGCCCATTCCAGTGCCTTACCACCCTTTCTGTGATTTTTTTTCCCAGAGTGTCCAGCCTAAACCTTCCCTGGAGAAACTTGAGGCCATTCCCTCTCATTCTAGCATTAGGTTCTCATGAGAAGACACTAGTACCTACCTTTCTACTTCACTCATAGCTTTATTGAGAAATAAAAAAAGAAAGTTTTAAGAGTTGTAAGCCAAACTTAGGCAAGTCAGACTGCTTTGGGCTGTGACTGTTGTTGCATGGCTCTTTCTCCTTGCCTTTCATAGCTGGAACTGAATAATTTCACTAACTTCTTTCCTGGCCAATCTACCTTTGACTATCTGCTGCATAAGACAGAGGGTGAGACAAGACTGGGGAGGGGAAAGGGTGGTAGAGGTGGTTAAAAAACCCCTCTTAGGGACTTTGATCTCTAGGAGGGGTGTGATGTTTCTGTATTACCTTTTTACTGTATATATCTGTAAATATCTGTTATACATTGTAAATATCTGCTTGTATATGGTGCAAAGCTGTAAATATAAAGTTTCATTTTTATTAATTCCCAACCATCTGAGTCCTAGCCTGGGCTATTCCAAAGTGTGGGGTGGCAGGTAACTGCCAAACCACCACATACCTTCAGTCTCACCTTTGATAAAGTGAATTGTCAACTCATCATTTCAATTTCAGTAGAGAAACTGTCTAGAGAAGATATTCTTAGAAATTACTCACCTGAGATAAATATTATAATTTAAGTGACAAAAATCCAGTCTTTGTTGTTTTGGACTTCCTATCTGTGAAATCTGTGTGCTACATATTTATTTCAGTTGCTACACATCTCTAGAGCAGAAAATTGTATGATATCATAGAATCATAGAATCATAGAATCATAGAATCATAGAATGGCTTAGGTTGGAAGAGAACTCAAAGACCAGTTCTGACCCCCACCATAGGGAGGGACACCTCCCACTACATCAGGTCGCTCAAGACTTCATCCAGCCTGGCCTTGAACATATCCAGGGAGGGAGCAGACACAACCTCCCTGTTCCAGTGTCTCACCACCCTCACTGCGAAGAACTTCCTCCTAACATCCCACCTAAATCTCCCCTCTGCCAGTTTGAACCCATTACCCCTAGTCCTTTCATTACAAGNTCATCCTGTCCTCACAGCAGAGGTGCTCCAGCCCTCTGATCATCTTTGTGGCCCTCCTCTGGACTCTCTCCAGCAGTTCCATGTCCTTCTTGTGCTGGGAGCTGAAGAACTGCACACAGTACTCCAGATGGGGTCTGACAAGAGCAGAGTAAAGGGGGAGAATCCCCTCCCTTGCCCTGCTGGCAATGCTTCTCTTGATGCAGCCCAGGACGTGGTTGGCTGTCTGGGCCATGTGTGTCAGCTCTGTGTGCAATCATCCAGCCAATTCCTTATCCAGCAAGTTGCCCACCCATCACGTCCATGTTTTTCCAGTTTCGTGACCAGGATGTCATGTGGGACAGAGTCAAAGGCCTTACTCAGGTCCAGGTAGATGACATCAGTTGCCCTTCCCTTGTCCACTGCTGCTGTGACTTTATCATAGAAAGCCACCAAATTTGTCAGGCATGATTTGCCCTTGGTGAAGCCATGCTGGTTGGCATCAGGCACCTCTGCTTTGTTCTCCATCTGCCTTAGCAGAGCCTTGAGGAGGATCTGCTCCATGATCTTGCCAGGCACAGAGGTGAGGCTGACTGGTCTGTAGTTCCCAGGGTCGTCCTTTTTTCCCTTCTTGAAGATAGGTATTATATTTGCCTTTTTCCAGTCAGCAGGAACTTCACCAGTCTGCCATGACTTCTCAAACACAATGGACAGTAGTTTGGCAACTTCATCTGCCAGTTCCCTCAGGACCCGTGGGTGGTTCTCATCAGAACCCATAAACTTGTACATGTTCAGGTTCCTTAGGTGGTCATGAACATGATCTTCAATTACAGTGGGCAGGTCTTCAGTCCCCCAGTCCTCAGTTTTGCCCTCTGGAATTTGGACATTGTGGCTGGAGCCTTTGCTGCTGAAGACTGAGGCAAAGAAATCATTAAGCACCTCAGCCCTATCCATGTCCCCTGTTGCCAGCTCTCCATTTACCTTCTGAAGGGGTCCCACATTCTCCCTAGTCCTCCTTTTCTCACTGATATACCTGAAGAAACTCTTCTTGTTCCCCTTAATGTCTCCAGCCAGATTCAACTCCAGCTGTGCTTTGGCTTTCCTGACTTGATCTCTGCTTCCTCGAACAATATCTTTGTATTGATCCCAGGTTACCTGTCCTTTCTTCCACTCTTTGTAGGCTTTTTTCTTGTGTCTAAGCATGTCCAGGAGTTCTCCATTCATCCATGCAGCCTTCCTGGCATTCTTATCTGCCTTCCTCTTTTTTGGGATGCATTGCTCCTGGGCCTGAAGGAGGTGATTCTTGAGCAATGATCAGCTTTCCTCGGCCCCCCTTCCCTCTAGAGTTATTTCCCATGGTACCTTCTTGAGCAGATTCCTGAAGAAATTAATGTCTGCTCTTCTGAAGGCCAGAGCAGTGAGTTTACTGTGTAAATTCCTTGATGCTTGGAGGATCTTGAACTCAACCATTTCATGGTCACTGCATCCTAGGCTACCCTTCAGCTTTACTTCACTCACCAGGCCCTCCTTGTTGGTGAGGACTAGGTCCAGCACAGCAACTTTTCTTGTGGGTTCCTCTACCACCTGAAACAGGAAGTTATCATCAACACATTCCAGGAACCTCTTAGATTGCTGGTGCTGTGCTGTATTGTCCTTCCAACATATGTCAGGGTGGTTAAAGTCCCACATGTGTACCAGGGCCTGTGAGCGTGAAGCTTCTCCTATTTGTTTGTAAATAGCCTCATCTGCTTCACCTTCCTGATCAGGAGGTCTGTAGCAGACTCCTACTATGATTTCCCCTTCCCATGGCTTCTCTTTAACCTTTACCCATGTGCTCTCTCTTTTGGCGTTGGATATCCCCAGGTTGAGCTCCATGGATTCCAGTTTATTACTGATATAGAGAGCTACTCCCCCTCCTCTTCTTCCCTGCTTGTCCCTCCTGAAAAGACTATACCCATCTATCCCTATGCTCTGAGCATGAGAACCATCCCACCATGTCTCAGTAATGCCAATGGTATTATAACCCTTGAGACTTGCAAATATTTGTAATTCCTCCTGTTTATTCCCCATGCTCCTTGTGTTAGTGTAGAGGCATTTCAGTTGTGCCTCTATTGGTGCTGACTTATTAATTGAGTTTGTTTTGTTTTGTTTTAGTAATTCACTTGGCATGCGTTGCTCGCTGGGCTCAAGTGAGAAGGCTCGCTGCCACTGCCGCTTCAAATGGCTGTGCCGCTGCCTGCCTCGCGGTTGTATTTCACGCAGAACCACGGGAACACCCCCAGCTGTGTCACTCCTTCTGCACAGGCACGTGAAGGAGTCGACCCTGCCACCCCTCCTCCCCTGTTACCACTTCATTGGCCAGAGCTGCTCGCGGTGCTGGAGTGACTGCTGGTGTGAGAGCTGCTCTTGCTGCTGCTGCCGCTTTAAATCATCCTTTTAGACAATACTTTTTTGAAAGCCTGTAAAGAAATAGGACTCTCTTTCTGCAACTCTGCATAGGTCGCCAGGAGTGTTGCCCTGACACAGGCACTCCTATTACTCAAATTTACTGCTGTGTGTTGGTGGGAAATGTTCTGCAATTTCTAGAAATTACTGAATCTTATTTAATTGCAGATGTTCTAAGAGCTATTTTTTTGAGTCTTCAGCAGAATGGACTCACTCAATAAAAATGCAGTATTTAGTTTAATTATTTCTAGAATCACCTTAATTGCTACGGTCCTTGAAGTGAAAACAAATTTTAGAAGAAAATGTCAAATAGCTTATTACACACTCAGAAAGGAAATCACAGAAGGTATGCAAAACAATGCAAACAAATCTTCATAATTCATTACACTGAAGGATTTTATTAGATATTCTAATATAGAGGCTTCACTGTTCAGCCAAATCATTTTTTCCCACTATTAAATTCCTCCAGACTTCCATAAGTTTTCCCGAGTGTTTAGTTTTCCCTCTGTCTTTTTTTTGTTTTGTTTTGTTTTTCTGTTTGCATTGGGATCTACTTACCTTTCACTGCTCTCACTTACCTCAGAACAGCCCCGCTCTTTTACTGCAGAAAGGAATCACCTTCTGCAACACAGAGATCTTTACCAAGTCCAGGGCATTGATTTTTGGACTGCAGTTCCCCTTGTTCACTTTCATTTTTTAATATAAAAACAGCCTTCAGCTCCTGGTCACTGGACCAAGGTGCCACCAAAATTAATAAATACATGAAAAAAGTTTATGTGGGAATATCTTCTCTGGTTATCATAAGCAGTTACATACATGATAGAAATATACTTACTATATAACGGAGAAATTACTTCACCATTTTACACAGTGTATTCAATGTTTAGTAACCGAGAAACTTGGTCATTTTTTTTCTATTGAAGGAAATAAAGGTAATTTTCTTGATCTGAGGCGAGACTCAGTAAAACTTTTAAGATGTTACCAAGTGACTTAAAATATCTTACACATTTATATCTCATATTTTATCTCTGTAGGGATGAAATATCTTACACATTTATATCTTACATTTTATCTCTGTAGGGATATGGCTTATACAAAATAAATTTCTACTGAAACTGTAATTGCACTTGGGAGAGTGTGTTACATGTAGAAAAGCTGATTTACAAAATATAAATATTATGTAAAAATAAGTTAGTAGCAACTATCTTCTTGTCTTGTGAGAAAGCTGTACATATTGGGCATTGCAAAGAACACAAAGCGTCTGTGAATATTTTTTTTAAAAAGAGATTATATTTTGTAGGTTCACGTGCTCTGAGCACAATGGATTTATTGAGCACAGTGGAATTACTGAGCCAGGATTTTGAGGCATACAAGCCCTAGATACATACTGTGTAGATTAAGGGCGAGGCTGACTATTGTGCAAGATAAAAAGCAGAACAAGTCCTTCCTGCAGAGGTACGAGACAGGCTGAACGAACATGCTTATCCTGTCAAAGTATGTCAACACAATGCAAGATAAAGAAGGACGGAGGAACTTAGCTGCTGATAAAAAAAAAACCTCAAGGAGGCCCTTAAGGATTAGATAAGTAAAATGTAAGCTTTGTGTAAATCAATAGAGATAGAGGTAGAGGCAACTATTAGTAACCAATCAGCTTAACCTTTGGAAAGCATGATTGCATGTTGGAACCTGTTCTAGGTTATATATATGTCTGCTCTGAGCTAATAAATTTGGAACTTGTTTGCATCAAACTGTCTCCCCGTCTTCCTCGTTGTGGCAATATTTCTTTCTTGATCTCTTAATGTCAGTTCCATTAATGTTAATGCTCCAAACAGTTAATGTTTTCTGACTGACTCCATTCTTTTAAATTATATTTTGGTAGTGGTAAATAATCTTTCATCTTGTTTATCTAGGACATCAGTTTGTTACCCTTCAGGTGCAGGCTGAGCCCTGCACCAGACACTGTGTGAGGCAGGGAGGAAGTGGGGGCCCAGGTCTTTCGAAAGACATCAGTAGCTGTCTGATGCCCCCTAATGAGCTGCAGGCTGCTCAGCTCTGGAAAGCAGCATAGGACCTGCCAGAGTACTGGGGGCTCACCTAGGAGCTAACGCCCTGCTCCTTCTGAAAGAGACCCTGGCAAGACTGATATATGCACCCAGATGGACCTGGACAGCAATAATTCTTCAATACAGCACTTAGGTTGCTGGGAGTACCCAGACCCTCTCTCAGGTTAGAGATCATCTAGGCAAGTTGGATGTCTACAAATCCCTGGGCCTTGATGGGATGCTGAAAGACCTGGATAAGGTTATAGCTAAGGTCATGGAGAAGAGGAGAGGTTCCTGAGTACTGAAGAAAAGATGATGTCACTTCAGTGTTCAAAAAGAGCAAGAAGGAAGACCCAGGAAACTACAGGCCACACCACCATCCCTAGACAGGTGACAGAACAGGTCGTTCTGAAGGTCATTTCTAAGCTCATGGAGGAAAGTAAAACTATCAGGACAAGTTAATGTGGATTCATGAAAAGGGAAACCATGCCTGATCAATCTGATAGCCTCCAACAATGGTGCAAGCAGTTGGGTAGATAAAGAGAATGCTCTGGATTTTGTGTACCTTGACTTCAGCAAGGCTTCTGACACTGTCTCCTTGTTATGATTTAATGATTACTTTATTAATCAATATTAGTATTAATATCTGTTGTGGTTTAGCAGTTACCTGCTCCCCCACCTTTTGATATAACCTGGGCTAGGACTCAGAATGGCTGGAAGTTGATAAATGAAGATTTATACTTATAGCTATGCACAATGTGCAAGCAGATATTTGCAATGTATAACAGATATTTACAGATATATACAGTTAAAAGATAATACAGAAACACCACACTCCTCCCAGAGATCAAAATCCCTAAGACAGGTTTGGACATAGATATTCCTTTATTTTCTTTTCCTGGCATGACCTATCTGTTTGGTTTTTTTTAAAGTGGCAGCAGAGTTTTTCAGGCTCAGAACAGAAATTATGATTAATAAGAAAACAATGACACATGTTGAATATAGTACTGTGGTCTTTGAATAGAAATTNAATAGTCACCATAATCCCAGACCATCTTCTTAAACCTTTTCCATGCCAATTCCCAGAGAAAAGCACCAATTGTTGCCACAAGCCATCTATGTAAAAACCACATAGTCACAGAAGGGATTATTGAGCACAACAGCCATGTCAGCTTCATTTTCACTTCCAGGATTAATTAAAAATCAAACAAATGTAATTAAACCTCAAGCCTCTCATTGGGCACCAATTGAAAATATGTGGTGGTTTAGCAGTTACCTGCTCCCCCACCCTTTGATATAACTCGGGCTAGGACTCAGAACAGCTGGAAGTTGATAAATGAAGCTTTATATTTATAGGCATGCACTATGTGCAAGCAGATATTTGCAATGTATAACAGATATTTACAGATATATACAGTTAAAAGATAATACAGAAACATCACACCCCTCCCAGAGATCAAAATCCCTAAGAGAGGTTTCTAAGCACACCTATCCCTTTCCCCCTTCCCCAATCTTATCTCACCATCTGTTGATGCAGCAGATAGGCGAAGGTAGATAGGCCAGAGGTTTAGAAGTAGAAAAGAAGTTAGTGGAATTATTAAAAATCAGCTACACAAGGCAAGGACAAAGGAGCCATGCAAGAGGCAGCCACAGCCCAGAGATGTCTGAAACCATCAGACTTATCTATATTTGGGTTACAACTCTTGAAACAATTTTTTTTTCTTTCTCACTAGGCCTCTGAGGGAAGGAGCATCATCTGTTTTCCTCTCTCAGCCTATAGTGTAATTTCTAATTCAAATCCTCCAATTAGTTCAAACCATCACAGTATCCAGGTAAAAAATTAATGAACTATGGAAAATTATTTGTTAATATTACATCTTGCCAGAAGACTTGTTTATGAGGTTGAAATGCATGGTTGTGGTTATTAACTCTCAGGGAACAAGCAATTCAGAACAACTAATTTAAAAAAACAGCAATATACAAACAATTTAAACTGGAAATAGTCTTGCTGTGAATATGCTTGTTGTCTAGGGGACTTGAGAAGGTCATTTCTGCTAAGGCAGAAGGCAAAATCAGTTAATTACAATTAGAGAACCAAATCAAAACTTAAATTACAAAGAGACTTTTTAGAATATTTACTCACAAAATAGTATCTCCAGATTTCTGGGGCTGCATTATAGTCCCAAACAGTAGCCAAAACACTTGGATGAGTTCTGTCTGCAATGTGATAGCCATTCGAGGCTTTTGTAGTTTTCCCCAGGGCTCTAACAGGACAATGGAGTTTAGCACAGTCTCTGACCTGGTCTTGATTCCTTCCAGGGCAGATGGTGTGCAGGCAGACACGATGTCTTGCTGGATGGGTAGTTCTTGCCTACCGCATAGAGGCACTTAGTGCCTCTCACTGGTACACTGAGCCATGGCAGTTTTCACATGGGCAAGCCTGAAACATTGAAGCTTTCCATAACACAGCAAAACTGGTCTGGAGCATGGCAAGGCAGAGCAGAGCACAACAGAGAAACAGAACACAATGAGGCAGAACACAATGGCAGAGAGCATGTTATTTTACAGTCTTGCTCATATTTATTAATTGCCCAAATCCTAGCTCCATTTGGCCGTAGAGGTTCACCAACCTGAATGACACTTTGCCAAAACTAACCATATTAGGTGAAAGTAGGGCTTGCTTTACCCTTATTTGGGAAAACACAGGCCATGCATAAACAAATGATACACCTTGTTTTCCATTGCAAAGCAGAATTGGTGGCTCCAGGCCTTTTGTCTTCTTTCACGCATTGCTCCCCACTTCAGCAGAGGGAGAAGGGGATCATAGGATCCTGTCTGGACAAGTCAGGACATGTGTTAGGCCTATATTGCCCTTCTATGACACTCCTATAGCAGCCTCCTAGGAGGCTTAGGTAAGTAGACAGTAAGGTGGATTGAGAACTTGCTGAACGACAGAGCACAGAGGGTCTAGTTGTAAGTTTCTGACTAGGGGTGTTCCCCAGGTGTCAGCACTGGGTCCAGTTTTACTTAAAATATTGATCAATGACCTGGATGAAGCAACAGAGTGTACTTTCAGCAAGTTTGCTGATGATATGAAACTGGAAGGAGTGGCTGACATACCAGATGATTGTGCTGCTGTTTAGCAGGACCTGGACAGTCTGGAAAAGTTGGGAGCAGGGGAACCTAATTTGGTTCAACAAGGGCAAGTGTAGAATCTTGCACTTGGGATGGAATAACCCCATGTGCCACTATAAGTTAGGGGTTGACCTGCTGGAAAGTAGATGTGTGGAGAAAGACATTAGAGTCCTTGTGGACAACAAGCTAGCCATGAGTTAGCAATGTTCCTATAGGGCCAAGAAGGCAAATGGTATTCTGGGTTCCACTAAGAAGAGTAAGTAAGCAGGACAAGGGATGTTCTTCTCTCCCTCTACTCTGCTCTGGTGAGGCCCCAAGTAGAATATTGTGTCCAGTTTTAGACTCCACAGTTCAAGAGAGACAGGTAACTACTGGAGAGAGACCATGAAACTTATTAGGGGTCAGGAGTAACCCTCTTACAAGGAGAAACTTAGAGACTTGAGGCTTTTTATCCTGGAAAAGAGAAAATTGAAAGGTGATCTTTCCAATGTTTATAGATATCAAAAGGCTGGAAGTCAAGAGAATCAGGACTGATTCTTTTCAGTAGTGGCCAGTGATAGGATAAGGTCAAAGGGCACAAATTAGAACACAGAAATTTTAACTTAAACATAAGGAGAAACTTTTTTACTTTGAGGGAGACAGAGCACTGGAACAGGATGTCCACAGTTGTTGTAGAGTGTCCCTCTCTAGAGACTTTCAAAGCCCATCCAGATGTCGTCGTTTCCAACGTGATCTACACATCTCTGTGTCAGCAGCAGGGTTGGACAGGATCATCTTCAAAGGTCACTTACAGCCCCTACCATTATGTGATTCTATGATTGTGTAAAATATATCTCTGTGGTGTTGTTTTAACTCCTGAAACATCTAGAATAATGAGAATTTTTATTGGAGTCCTAATATAGCTATTCTTTAATATAGCTATTAATGAAAATTTTGGGGGGAAAAACCCTGGAATGTGTGTAGGTATTGTAATGGGTTTGAAACAATTATATGTCAAGCAGCCAGAATCAAAAAACTCATGAAAAATAAAAAGAGGTTTTATGACATTTCTCAGCCTTTTAATTTCCTGTAAAAGCCAAAATCATGCCTATACGCTTTTATCTTTTTTCTTTTCTTTCCTTTTCTTCTTTTCTTTTCTTTTCTTTTCTTTTCTTTTCT
>VWZI01013259.1:11566-24542 GCA_013396835.1 Psilopogon haemacephalus | reverse complement strand
TTCTATTCCATTCCATTCCATTCTATTCTATTATATTCTATTCTGTGCTATTCTATTGTATTCCATTCCATTCTACTCTATTCTGTTCTGTTCTATTCTAGTCTGTTCTATTCTACTCCTATTCTATTCTATTCTACTCTACTCTATTCGATTCCATTCCATTCTGTTATATTCTATTCTATTCTACTCTACTCTATTCTACTCTATTCTATTCTATTCTATTCTATTCTATTCTATTCTATTCTATTCTATTCTATTCTATTCTATTCTATTCCATTCCATTCCATTCTATTCTATTATATTCTATTCTGTGCTATTCTATTGTATTCCATTCCATTCTACTCTATTCTGTTCTGTTCTATTCTAGTCTGTTCTATTCTACTCCTATTCTATTCTATTCTACTCTACTCTATTCGATTCCATTCCATTCTGTTATATTCTATTCTATTCTATTCTACTCCATTCTATTCCTTTCCATTCTATTCTGTGCTATGCTATTCTATGCTATTCTTTTATGTTGTATTCCATTCTATTATGTTCCTCTCCATTCTTTTCCAGTATGTTATGTTATGTTATGTTATGTTATGTTATGTTATGTTATGTTATGTTATGTTATGTTATGTTATGTTATGTTATGTTATGTTATGTTATGTTATGTTATATTATATTGTATTATATTACATTACATTATATTATATTCACTTCTTTTTTGACTGGAGGGTGGGGGCTGGACAAGAATGACCTTTGAGGTTCCCTTGCAACCTGTTACAATCCTTCAGTCTGTTCTGCGAGGGAGGAGATTTTTCAGAGTCTCCAAGAGAAGGGAGGAGACCTCACCAGTGAACAGCAGTAGAAGGATCTCTGGGAGCAGTCTCTTTACTCTGATAAATTCCAGAACAAAAATGTGTCCCTGGGCTGAGAATTTTTTTTGTTTTTGGAGGTGGTTTGTTGGTTTTGGGTATTTTTTTGGTTTTTTGGGTTACTAATTTAGAATCAAAAGACCTTAACATAATTGCTTATTCAAATCAGGACCCAGTTGCATATGAAAGATTTCTATTAATTGGGGAATTAATTGCTTATCTTGGCAGTGCTGAAGTAACCCCTTTGGTGAATCTCCGAGATGAGAAGAGCCTCTCCCAGGGCCCCCGAGGTAAGGAGCCTGTAAGGTTTGTTTGAGTTTTTAAAAGGGCTCTGCTCTAAGAATTGCTGAAGAAAAAGTCAACAACAGGGGGAAAAAAAAAAAAAAACAAACCAAAAGAAGTATTGCAGCACAAAGAGCCTTTTATACAGGAAGTAGGAGTCGTTGGGCAGGGATTCAAGCTTGGTGGAGCTTGAGGAGAGCTTCAGAAGGATCTGAAGTGCGTTGGTGTTTGACTCCTAATGCCATAGGCTCCCTGGGGAGGGCATCATGCAGCACAGAAGTTGGCTGACTGCAAAGCTGCAGAGCCACAACATTGGTGGTCATATTGGGGGGTGCAAGCATCTTGGTCATAAGCACCCCTGCTGACTGAAGGGAGGGATGGGTGGGTTGGACTAGATCATAGAATCATAGAATCAGTCAGGGTTGGAAAGGACCACAAGGATCATCTAGTTCTAACCCTCCCTTTCTGCTTAGATAGACATAAATTAGGAGTTGTTCTCACTGATGGATGTGACTTGTGGGAGGTGTAGCATCATAGATTCATAGAATGGTTTAGAATCATAGAATCATAGAATCAGTCAGGGTTGGAAGGGACCACAGGGATCATGTAGTTCTAACCCTCCCTTTCTGCTTAGATAGAAATAAATTAGGAGTTCTTCTCACTGATGGATGTGACTTGTGGGAGGTGTAGAATTGTAGATTCATAGAATGGCTTAGAATCATAGAATCATAGACTCATAGAATCAGTCAGGGTTGGAAGGGACCACAGGATCATGTAGTTCTAACCCTCCCTTTCTGCTTAGATAGAAATAAATTAGGAGTTCTTCTCACTGATGGATGTGACTTGTGGGAGTTGTAGCATGATAGAGTCATAGAATGGTTTAGAATCATAGGATCAGTCAGGGTTGGAAGGGACCACAGGATCATGTAGTTCTAACCCTCCCTTTCTGCTTAGATAGAAATAAATTAGGAGTTCTTCTCACTGATGGATGTGACTTGTGGGAGTTGTAGCATGATAGAGTCATAGAATGGTTTAGAATCATAGGATCAGTCAGGGTTGGAAGGGACCACAAAGATCATCTAGTTCTAACCCTCCTTTTCTGCTTAGAAATAAATAAGGAGTTCTCATTGATGGATGTGACTTGTGGGAGTTGTAGCATGATAGAGTCATAGAATGGTTTAGAATCATAGGATCAGTCAGGGTTGGAAGGGACCACAAGGATCAGCCAGTTCCAACCCCCCTGCCATGTCCAGGGACACCNCCATGCCCAGGGACACCCTGCCCTAGATCAGGCTGCCCACAGCCTCTGCCAGCCTGGCTGCAAACACCTCCAGGGATCCGGCCCCAGCCACCTCCCTGGGAAACTCATTCCAGGCTCTCACCACTCTCATGCTCAACAACTTCCTCCTCACCTCCAGTCTTTCTACTTAGATAGAAATAAATTAGGAGTTCTGATGGTCATGGATGTGACTTGTGGGTGTCATACAATCATGGAATGGTTTAGGTTGGAAGGGAGCTCAAAGCTCATCCAGTTCCAACCCCCCTGTGCCATAGGCAGGGACACCTTCCCCTAGAACAGGTCGCTCAAGGTCTCATCCAACCTGGCCTTGAACACCTCCAAGGAGGGAGCAGCCACAACTTCCCTGCGCAACCTGTGCCACTGTCTCACCACCCTCACTGTAAAGAACTTCCTACTAACATCCAGTTTCAGTCTCCCGTCTGCCACTTTAAAACCATTCCTCATTGTCCTGGTGTTACAAGAACTTGTCAATAGTTTCTCCCCAGCTCTCCTGTATCCCTCTTTAGGTCCGGAAGGCCACTCCAAGGTGTCCTTGAAGCCTTCTCTTAATAGGCATTTTAATACAATGTTTAGAAACATTGATTTAATCAGTGTTTATAAATCCCTGAGGGCTGGGGGTCAGGAGGTGGGGGGACAGGCTCTGCTCACTGCTCCCTGGGATAGGCCAAGGAGCAATGGATGGAAGCTGCAGCACAGGAGGTTGCAGCTCAACACAAGAGGCAACTTCTTGCCTGTGTGGGTCCCAGAGCAGTGGCACAGGCTGCCCAGAGAGGTTGTGGAGTCTCCTTGTGTGGAGACTTTGCAGGACTGTCTGGATGTGTTGCTTTGTGCCCTGGGCTAGATTGTCTGGTCCTGCTGTGGCAGGGGTTTGGACTTGATGAGCTCTTTGAGTCCCTCCCAACCCCTGATATCCTGTGAGCCTGAGATCTCTTTGGCTCCCTTCCAACTCCTGACATCCTGTGACTCTGTGATCTCCTTGGGTCCCTCCCAACCCCTGACATCCTCTCATCCTGTGATCTCTTTGGGTCCCTTCCAACCCCTGACATCCTATGACTCTGGGATCTCTTTGGCTCCCTTCCAACCTCTGACATCCTGTGACTCTGGGATCTCTTTGGCTCCCTTTCTATTCCCTGACACCCTATGACTCTGTGATCTCTTTGGGTCCCTTCTATTCCCTGACATCCTATGACTCTGTGATCAATTTGGGTCCCTCCCAACTCCTGACATCCTGTGAGCCTGGGATCTCTTTGAGTCCCATCCTGTGATCCCCCTGCCTGCCTGCTGCATGCTGATTTTTGTGATGCAGGAGAAGAGAGAGCCACTTGGTGCTCTTTGGAACTTTGTGTGTGCTTCTGAGGAACGGGGAAGGACTTCATAAACAAGCAGGAAACCAAAGCCCAAATGAATTCCAGCCCCCCAAAAAAAGCTGCCATAAAAAAATAAAAAGGGGATAGGCAAGGAATCAGTGCTGCCATTTAATCACTGCTAAAAGCAAGAGGATAAACACAGTATGAATTTTATGACTTTATTTTTTTTTTTCCCTCCCACACTCCAGTGAACAGAAGTTTTGGTAATTGTATTTACTGGGCTTGGCTGAGGAAGATAAGGGATAAATAATTACATTCCTGCCCAGTGGGAAGGAGCCTACAAAAGTTCTACCTCTTTTTGGCTGTGTTAACAATGCTGTAATATTAGGGAGTTCAATCAGAGATTAATTAATAACAAGAGAAAAGAGGAAAAAAAAAACAAACCAAAAACTAAACCAACAACAACATTATCAGTGAGGAAGTTCTGCCAACGTGATTGGTGTTCTGAGAACTGAAAAGGGTTTTGTGTTTCCCTCTAATGGTGATTTTGGTGATCAGAGCTGACACTGAGCTGGGATAGGACAAGGAGCAGTCATAGAATCATAGAATGGTTTAGGTTGGAAGGGAGCTCAAAGCTCAGCCAGTTCCAACCCCCTCTGTGCCATAGGCAGGGACACCTCCCACTAGAACAGGTCATAGAATCATAGAATAGTTTAGGTTGGAAGGGAGCTCAAAGCTCATCCAGTTCCAAATCCCTTTCACAGGCAGGGACACCTGCCACTAGAACAGGTCATAGAATCATAGAATCAGAGAATGGCTTAGGTTGGAAGGGAGATGGAAGCTCAGCCACTTGCAACCCCCCTGTGCCACAGGCAGGGACACCTCCCACTAGAACAGGTCACTTAAAGCCTCATCCAACCTGGACCTGAACACCTCCAGGAAGGGGGCAACCTGAGCCAGTGTCTCACCAACCTCATAGTGAAGCTTCATCACCTATATTGACTCTTCCTGGGAGATCATCCAAGAATGGTTTAGGTTGGAAGGGAGCTCAAATCTCAGCCAGTTCCAACCCCTCTGTGCCACAGGCAGGGACACCTCCCACTAGAGCAGGTTGCTCAAAGCCTCATCCAGCCTGGCCTTCAACACCTCCAGGGAGATGGTGGAGTCACAGAATCTGATCTTTGATTACATTCTATGATTCTGTGCTCCACCACCTCCCTGGACAGCCTGTGCCAGTGTCTCACCACCCTCACTGCAAACAACTTCCTCAAAACATCCACTTTCAATCTCCCCTCTGACACTTTAAACCCATTCCTCATCCTCTCATTACAAGGCCTTGTCAATAGTCCCTTCCCAGCCCTCCTGGAGCCCCCTTCAGATCCTGCAAGGCCACTCCAAGGTCTCCTGGAAACCTTCTCTTCTCCAGGCTGCACAGCCCCAACTCTCTCAGCCTGTCCTCACAGCACAGCTGCTGCAGCCCTCTCAGCATCTTGGTGGCCTCCTCTGCACTGGCTCCAACACTTCCATGTCCTTCTTGTGCTGGGGGCTGCAGAGCTGCAGACAGTGCTGCAGGTGGTGTGTGAGGAGAGCAGAGCCAAGGGGCAGAATCCCCTCCCATGCCCTGCTGCCCACAGCTGCTCTTGCTGCAGCCCAGCACACAGTTGCTGTCTGGGCTGCACTCACACTGCAGCCTCATCTTCAGCTTTGCATCACTGCAAACCTACAGTCCTGTTCCTTTTGTCCTTTATCCTGTGGTTGCCTCTCCCCAAACAGAGGGGAGGAGAGCAGAAAAAACACACCTGGGCAAACCAGCACATCTATGAGTCTATTTTTGACCCTTTCAGTTCCGCCACAACATCAGCCTATGCCTCCCCTGGCACAACTTGCAGCTGTGTTCCCTTTCTCTTGCTGGGTGCCTGGCAGCAGAGCCCAACGCCACCTGGCTACAACCTCCCTTCAGGTAGCTGCAGACAGCAATGAGCTCTGCCCTGAGCCTCCTCTTCTGCAGGCTGCACACCCCCAGCTCCCTCAGCCTCTCCTCTTGGGGCTGTGCTCTAGGCCCCTCCCTTCAGGTAGTTGTAGACAGCAAGAAGGCTGGATGAGGCTAGGATGGATCATAATGTCAGGTGATAGAATTAGAGGACATGGCCTGGAATAGATTCAGCCTGGATGTTAGGAAGGAGTTGTTCAGAATGAGGGTGGGAAGAGCCTGGAATGGGTTGCCCAGGGAGGTGTTTGGGGCCACATTGGTGGAGGTGTTTGCAGCCAGGCTGGCAGAGGCTGTGGGCAGCCTGATGTAGGGTAGGGTGTCCCTGGGCATGGCAGGGGGGTTGGGACTGGCTGATCCTTGTGGTCCCTTCCAACCCTGACTGATTCTATGACCCTATGATTCTATATCCATGTCCATTGGACCAGGTTAAAACACCAGAAACAGAGATCAGACTCTGCAGTTGAATAACTCAGTGGAAGCCTCATCCCTGGAGGTGTTTGAGGCCAGTCTGGATGAGTCTTTCAGCAGCCTGATCTAGGGTAGGGTGTTCCTGGGCACAGCAGGGGGTTTGGAACATGAGGGTTCTGAGACCATGGAAGGGGTTACCCAAGGAGGTGTTTGGGGCCAGATCCCTGGAGGTGTTTTTGGCCAGGCTGGCAGAGGCTGTGGGCAGCCTGCTCTAGGGTAGGTTGTCCCTGGGCATGGCAGGGGGGTTGGAACTGGCTGATCCTTGTGGTCCCTTCCAACCCTGACTGATTCTAGGATTCTATGAATGCAACCACTAACCCAGCACTGCCAGCTCAACACTAAACCATGTCCCTCAGCACCACATCTGCATGGCTTTGAAACTCCTCCAGAGATGGGTACTCCACCACTGCCCCAGGCAGCACAATGCTGAGTTAAGCCCTTCACAACTAAAGAAAACCTTGAAGCCAAAATTTCTTCAGATAACTGTTATGGAGAAAACAAGAGGACTGCCCAAAATTACAAGGGTATGACTCCTCCAGGCACCTTTTAGTGTGAAATGTCCCTGTGCATGGCAGGGAGGGTTGGAACTGGCTGATCCCTGTGATCCCTTCCAACCCTGACTGATTGTATGATTCTATGATCTAGGGCAGGGTATCCCTGGGCATGGCAGGGGGTTTGGAACTGGCTGATCCTTGTAGTCCCTTCCAACCCTGACTGATTCTCTGTAAGTCACAGCACTGAGCAGAATCAGTTCTACTCCAGCTCAAACAGGACAGATTTGAACCAAAAGGAAAAAAAAAAAAATAAAACCAAACAGGCAGAGAGCTGTTGAATGCCAGAAAAAATCAGTATTGACATTAAGCTAAGAACCTTCCACTTGTGTCAGGAAGCCAATAATGAAGTAGAAAGAGCAGGAAGCTTCAGCAAACTCCTGCCTGCTCTTGCTCTTTGAGGAAAGGGAGTGAACTTTATCCAACTTCTTGCAAGAAGTGCTCAGGGCAGGCTCCTTCCCTGCCTCCTTGGCTGAGCAGGAAGTTGTGGTGGCTGTCCAAAAAAATAATAATAAAAAAAAAATCAACCATCTCTGCAGGCTTTGACCTTTTTAAAACCCAGGGCTTTATTCTCCATTATCTCCACGTTCAGTTGGACGTGAAAGAGCACTTGGAGTTCATCTTTGGCCTCCCCTCCTTCAGCTTTGTGTCTGGGTTGCATGGGTAATTAATAATCAATAGTGCTGTGATGCTGAAAGAGAGCAGAGGGGGGAAAAGATGTTTGGAACAGAACTCTTGCAGGCAAGGGAGGGGATTCTGCCCCTTTGCTCTGCTCTCCTCACACCCCACCTGCAGCACTGTCTGCAGCTCTGCAGCCCCCAACACAAGAAGGACATGCAAGTGTTGGAGCCAGTGCAGAGGAGGCCACCAAGATGCTGAGAGGGCTGCAGCAGCTGTGCTGTGAGGACAGGCTGAGAGAGTTGGGGCTCTGCAGCCTGGAGAAGAGAAGGCTTCCAGAAGACCTTATAGTGACCTTCCAGGATCTGAAGTGGCTCCAGGAGGGCTGGGGAAGGACTGTTCACAAGGTCTTGTAATGACAGGACAAGGAGTAATGAGTTTAAAGTGTCAGAGGGGAGATTGAAAGTGGATGTCAGGAGGAAGTTGTTTGTAGTGAGGGTAATGAGACACTGGCACAGGTTGCCCAGGGAGGTTGTGGCTGCTCCCTCCCTGGAGGTATTCAGGACCAGGCTGGATGAGGTCTTGAGCGACCTGCTCTAGTGGGAGGTGTCCCTGCCTATGGCACAGGGGGGTTGGAACTGGCTGAGCTTTGAGCTCCCTTCCAACCTAAACCATTCTATGATTCTATGATTCTATGTAGTTGATGTTGCCAGATCATTAGGAGAGCAAAACAGGGGAGCTGTTCTCTGAGCCATGTCATGGAATGGGGGGTTGGAAGGAACCTCTGGAGATCATGTCAGAGAGGTCGTGGAGTCTTTCAAAGCCTGTCTAGATGTGTTCCTGTGTGACCTGAGCTGGGCTGCAGAGCTGCAGACAGTGCTGCAGGTGGGGTGTGAGGAGAGCAGAGCAAAGGGGCAGAATCCCTTCCCTTGCCCTGCTGCCCACAGCTGCTCTTGCTGCAGCCCAGCACACAGTTGCTGTCTGGGCTGCACTCACACTGCAGCCTCATCTTCAGCTTTGCATCACCCAAGCTGTGCCTTGGTACTGCAGCCTCGTGGTCCTTTAACATGAGAGTGATGAGGTTGGGTGTAAAACCTTTCTGCTTTTTTGATTGGAAACGTAGCTGTGGACTTGGAGCTGAGGAATCAGTGTTTAGTGTTTTTGGTGTTCTTAGCTTTTTCATGGGCACCTTAAATGTAGTCCATGAGTGCTGGAGATGGTTTTGTTGGAATACCAAGTGTCATTGCCAATTGTCTTTCAAGGTTATGCCTTTTTGTCCATTTCTTTTTATTCTGGTTGAGTGTATCATGACTCTCTTCTCAGCTAATGGACCAAATCTATCCAATATGTGCCAAGACACAAAAGGAGGAGCTAAAAGCAGATGGAAGGATGCAGCCTGCAGCTGCCATGGCCAAGTTCTCAAGCTGTCCCTGAGTTCTTGCTGTAGACACATGAGTCATTTAGGCCACTACTGACTTTCAAACTTTCATTTCTGAACTTCAAAATCCTCACTGTCTCCAGAAGTACAATAGTAGTGTGAAACAGCACTTTTTAGGCTATCAGGGAGTGACAGGACTAGAGGGAATGGAGCAAAGCTGGAGGTGGGGAGATTCAGGTTTTGGAGGTGAGGAGGAAGTTGTTGAGCGTGAGAGTGGTGAGAGGCTGGAATGGGTTGCTCAGGGCCACATTGGTGGAGGTGTTTGCAGCCAGGCTGGCAGAAGCTGTGAGCAGCCTGATGTAGGGTAGGGTGTCCCTGGGCATGCCAGGGGGGTTGGAACTGGCTGATCCTTGTGGTCCCTTCCAACCCTGACTGATTCTGTGATTTTCTAACTCTATCAAGGCTGGTGTCAAATCATGTCCCTCAGCACTGCACTTCTCTCTTTTTGTAACACCTTCAGGGATGAGGCTTCAGGCAGCTCCCTGGGAAGCCTATTCCACTGTTTATGAATGCTTTTAGGGAAGATGTTTCTCCTGATCTCCAACCTAAACCTTCTCTAAAGCAACTTGAGGCCATTTCCTTTCATCCTCTCAGTTTTCCCTTGGGAGAAGAGACCCAGACCCATCTCACTCCAACCTCCTGTCAGGGAGCTGTGGAGAGCAATAAGGTCTCTGCTCAGCCTCCTTTTCTCCAGGCTGAACACCCCCAGCTGCCTCACCATTGCATTATAACACCTCGAATCCTGTGTCCAGTTCTGGGCCTCTAAATTCAAGAGAGATGTTGAGGTGCTTGAAGGTGTTGAGAGAAGGGCAGCAAGGCTGGGGAGGGGCCTGGAGCACAGCCCCAAGAGAAGAGGCTGAGGGAGCTGGGGGTGTGCAGCCTACAGAAGAGGAGGCTGAGGGCAGAGCTCATTGCTGTCTGCAGCTACCTGAAGGGAGGTTGTAGCCAGGTGGGGTTGGGCTCTGCTGCCAGGAACCCAGGGACAGGAGAAGGGGACACAGCCTCAAGCTGTGCCAGGGCAGGTCTAGGCTGGATGTTAGGAGGAAATTGTTGGCAGAGAGAGTGATTGGCATTGGAATGGGCTGCCCAGGGAGGTGGTGGAGTCCCCATCCCTGGAGGTGTTGAAGCAAAGCCTGGATGGGCACTGAGTGCCATTGTCTAGGGCTGGGGGATAGGTTGGACTGAATGAGCTTGGAGGTCTCTTCCAACCTGGCTTATTCTATTCTATTCTATTCTATTCTATTCTATTCTATTCTATTCTATTCTATTCTACTCTATTCTATTCTATTCTATTCTATTCTATTCTATTCTATTCTATCCTATCCTATTCTATTCTATTCTATATTCTGTCCCATTCTATCCTATTCAATTTTATTCTATCCTATTCTATTCCTTTCTATCATATTCTATTAAATTCTATGCTATTCTATGTTATATCCTATCCTATCCTATCCTATCCTATCCTATCCTATCCTATCCTATCCTATCCTATTCTTTTCTTTTCTTTTCTATTCTATTTTATTCTATTCTATCCTATCCTATCTTGTCCTATCATATCATCAAGTGCAGAGCAGCAGATGATTTTACCACATGTAGAGAAGAGCAACAAGACCTAGTTCCTAACTCCAGCAGCAAGGAGCCTTTCACCCCTCCCCCCCCAAAAAAAAAGCCAAAACCCAAACAACCACAAATTGAAAAAAAGCAAAGGCTCTGATTCATCTGCTCTGAGGATTTACTTTAATGATGCAGAAACAAAACTAAATATATATATATATATATTTAAAAAATTATTTCCTATTCTAATTTGTCAAGAGTATCTCCCTGGCTTTTTAAATTAGGCTTTTTTGGTTGTTGGTGGGTTTTTTTGGTTTTTTTTTTTTTTTTCCTTTTTCTTTTTTAAGTACATCTCATTCCATCAGGAATAAATTCAGCCACTGGGCTAAAATTAGACTAGTGGCTCCAGTGCCTAATTAGCAACGGGTTTGGAGGCTGCATCATGGAACATTCTGGGCCACATCTCATTAAGCCATCTGTAAGCAACTTTCTCTGGTGATGGAGAATTTATACATAAAGGGGTGGGGGCTGGGGGAAAGCAATGAACAAGACAAATCCCAGCATGGTGGAGGGTGGAAGAGACCTTCGGAGTTCCACCCTCCCTGCCAAGGCAGGGTCACCAAGGAAAGCATCATAGAATCACAGAATCAGTCAGGGTTGAAAGTGACCACAAGGATCAGCCAGTTCCAACCCCCCTGCCATGCCCAGGGACACCCTACCCTACATCAGGCTGCCCACAGCCTCTGCCAGCCTGGCTGCAAACACCTCCAGGGATCTGGCCTCAGACACCTCCCTGGGCAACCCATTCCAGGCTCTCACCACTCTCATACTCAACAACTTCCTCCTCACCTCCACTCAGACTCTCCCCACTTCCAGCTTTGCTCCATTCCCCCTAGTCCTGGCACTCCCTGACACCCTAAAAAGTCCCTCCCCAGCATTTTTTTGTATCCCACTTCAGATCCTGGAAGGCCACAAGAAGGTCACCTGGGAGCCTCCTCTTCTCCAGCCTGCACAGCCCCAACTCTTTCAGGCTGTGCTCACAGCAGAGCTGCTGCAGCCCTCTCAGCATCCTCCTGGCTCTTCTCTGCACACCTCCAGCATCTCCACATCCCTCCTGTCCCAGGGGCTCCAGCACTGGATGCACTACTCCAGGTGGGCTCTCAGCAGAGCACAGCAGAGGGGCACAATCACCTCCCTGGCCCTGCTGCCCACACTGCTCCTGCTGCAGCCCAGCCTCTGCTTGCCTTTCTGCCCTGCAAGTGCACACTGCTGCCTCATCTTCAGCTTCTCCTCCACCAGCACCCCCAAGTCCCTCTCCTCAGGGCTGCTCTTCAGCCACTCCCTGCCCAGCCTGGATTGGTGCTTGGCATTGCCTGGACCCAGCTGCAGGACCTTGCCCTTGGCCTTGTTGAAGCTCCTGAGCTTGTCTTGTGCCCACCTCTGCAGCCTGTGCAGGTCCCTCTGGATGCCATCCCTGCCCTCCAGCCTGGCTGCTGCACCACACAGCTTGGGGTGCTCAGCAAACTTGCTGAGGCTGCACTCAATGCCTCTGTCCATGGCACCCACAGAGATGTTGAACAAGACTAGTTCCAAGAATGATCCCTGAGGGACTCTGCTTGTCCCTGCTCTGCACTGGGCCATGGAGCCATTGACAGCCACTCTTTGGGTGCAGCCACCAAGCCAGTTCTGTATCCATCTGGTGCTCCACACATCAAGCCCATGTGTCACCACCTTGGAGACCAGGATGTGGTGTGGGACAGTGCCAAAGGCTTTGCTCAGCTCCAGGTCAATGCCATCAGTTGCTGCTCCTCAGCTATTCATGTAGTGACCTATTCATAGGAGGCCACCAGGATTGTCAGGCAGGATCTGTCCTTGGCAAATGGGTGGACTGGATGATGTTTAAAGGTCTTTCCCAAGCAATGCTGTGAGCTTGCTGGTGGAAGAGGGTTTTAAAAGGGACAGAAATAAAACAGTGCAGAGGCAAGCACTGAAAACTATGAACTTAGTGCTGCCTGAGCTGGTGATGATGGAACACTGCAAGTGGAAGGGAAAATAAAAGCTCTAAGTAAAAGCACAATAAGCTGTTCCATCAACTGCCTGCTCAATTGGCTCCTTAACCATTTACTTCTTGGCTGAATGAAGCTCCTTTGAGGATCCATCCATATCCACTCTGGCCAAGGAGGAAATGAGGGTGATTATTTTATCTCTGTTTTAGGTGCTGTGCTCTGGGGTTGCTGTGATGTAGTGGAGTGGCTGCAGCTAGATGGCAGAGTCACCTCACCATGGAGAAAGCCACCGCAGACCATTAGCTAAAGGCATCATTCAGCTTTAAAAGAAGCCAGGAGAAGTCTGAGGTGAGCCAATGGCATCCTGGGCTGGAGCAGGAGCAGTGTGGCCAGCAGGAGCAGGGAGGTTATTCTGCCCCTGTGCTCAGCACTGCTCAGCACACACCTTGAGTGCTGTGTCCAGTTCTGGTTTGCTCAATTCAACAGAGATATTGAGGTGCTGGGAGGTGTTGAGAGAAGGGCAGCAAGGCTGGGGAGGGGCCTGGAACACAGCCCCAAGAGGAGAGGCTGAGGGAGCTGGGGGTGTGCAGCCTGCAGAAGAG
>VWZI01013258.1:0-12869 GCA_013396835.1 Psilopogon haemacephalus | reverse complement strand
AGCAAACTCAGGAAGTTTCAGGTGGAAGAGCAGACAGTGAAGTGGATTAGGAACTGGTTAGAAGATAGAGTTCAAAGAGTGGTGATCAATGGTGCCAGGTCCAGCTGGAGAGCTGTAACTAGTGCCAGGGATCTGTACTGAGTCCATTCCTGTTCAACACCTTCATCAGTGCCATTGATGAGGGCACAGAGTGTCTGCTCAGCAAGTTTGCTGATGACACCACGATGGGAGGCTTGGCTGATATAGTAGAAGGCTGTGAGGTCATCCAGGGAGACTGCAGAGGAACAGAGGAAGAAAATGAGGTTCACAAGGACAAGTTCCGAGTCCTTCACCTGGGGAGGAATGATAAAATGCACCTATACTGGCTGGGAGGTGATCTGCTGGAGAGCAGCCCTGTGGAGAGGGACCTGGGAGTGCAAATTACCTATGGGACAGCAATGTGCCCTTGTGGCCAAGAAGGCCAGTGGGATCTTGAGGTGTATTAAGAAGAGTGTGTCCAGCAGATCAAGGGAGGTTCTCCTCCCCTTCTACTCTGCCTTGTTGAGGCCTCGTTTTGAATACTGCATTCAGTTTTGGACTCTCCAGTTTAAGAGGGATAGGGATCTGCTGGAGAGGGTCCAGCGGAGGGCTATGAGAATGATTAGGGGACTGGAACACTGCCTTATGAGAGGAGGCTGAGGGACCTGGGGCATTTTGGTCTGGAGGAGACAAGACTGAGAGGGGATTTAATAAATGTTCATAAATATCTGAGGGCTGGGTGTCAGGTGGGGGAGGACAGGTTCTTCTCAATTGCTCCCTGTGATAGGACAAGGACCAATGGATGTAAGCTGCAGAACAAGGAGTTCCATCTCAACACAACCAGTAATTTCGTTACTGTAAGGGTCACAGAACACTGGCACAGGCTCCCCAGAGAGGCTGTGGATTCTTCTTCTCTGGAGACTTTCAAAGCCTGTCTGGATGTGTTCCTCTGTGATCCTAGATACATTGTGTGGTCCTGCTCTGGCAGGGGAGTTGAAGTCAATAATTTCTTTGCATCTCTTCCAACCACTGACATCCTGTGATCCTGTGATTTTGTGTGGATGGCCTTGTCACTTACAGAGAGCTTACATCAACCTGTTGAAATTGAAGCTTTCCTTCAAAACGTCTTAAGCATTATTGTAAATCACTTATCTTGTCTCACCAAAACAAACAATAACCAAATTCTAAATGCCTTCAGGACCAAGAATTAGTGTCATACAGAAGAGGACACTGAATTTTCTTGATGTCATCTGACTAGTATGAAACAGCTGACCTTGAGGAGAATGGAAAGGAGACAAGAATAATTCTCTTTACTTTTTCCCCAGTCCATTCAAAATTAGATCCTTGTTACAAATTGCAGTATTCAAATAATCTTTTGGGGAGGTTTTGTGAAGCCTTCCTTTATCTGTCTGATGAGGGTCTTGCTTTGATCTTTTTTAACTTCTTTTTTTTTTTTTTTTGTCACACTGAGTGAAACAAATTGTGATTCACCCAATTAAGCAAATGTAACCTGTATCCTATTTATTTACCTAAAGAGCATTGCTGGTTTTCTGAGCTCCTTTATTTTCTCGGACTGACCCTGTTGCTTACCATTTTTTACTCTCGAGAAACTTTGACAGCTGCCAAGTAAAATCAGAAAATCCTCAACCGAAAAATCTGAAAAAAAAAAAAATTTCTTCCTAGTAGCAATAGACATTGAGTTATACGATGAAAATGGAACTTCTGTGTTTTCTCTTTCAGTTCTCAGTTAACTAAGATGCTGGAGTGGTTTGTCTCCAAATAACTGTAGGCCATGGAAAGGCCCAATCCTGGAGTAGTTTGGTGAAGAACTACAGCCCATTATGAGCACCCACATTGGATTAAGTTATGAAGGACTGTCTCCCATGGGAGGGACCCCACAGCTGAGCAGGAGGCAATTATGAGGACTAAGAAGTGACAGAGACTAAGGATAATGACTGACCATAATCCATGTTCCTCATTCCTCATTTACCACTCAGAGAGGAGGTAGAAGGTGAGTTTGGGAAGTTGTGTGGGCAGATGTGGGTGGGGGAAGGTATTTTAATCTTTGCTTTTATTTCCCAATAACCTATTCTGTTATTGTTTATCAATAAATTAAACTAATTTTCACAAGTCATAGAATGGTTTAGGTCGGAAGGGACCTAAAAAATAATCTAGTTCCAACCCTCCACCATAGGCAGTGGCACCTCCCAATAGGGCAGGTCACTCAAAGCCTCATTCAACTTGATCTTGAACATGTCCAGGGAGACAGCATCTACAGGTCAAGATTGTTTGGCCCAGGACAGTAGTTGGTGAGTAACCTCCTTGTTCTCATCTCAATCAACAAGCTTTTCATCATAGTTCCTTCTCCTGACATGTTGAGAAAGTGGAGCCTTGGTGGGTATCTAAAGGCTAGCCAAGGTCAACCCACCACGTGAAGATAGTGCTTTTAGTTCTACCCCTATGTCTTCATAGACATCAAACACATGCTTCTCAGCAAGTTTTTTCCTTAAATTGTACTAGGCAAATAGTATTTTCTTGAATTCTGTCTTAAAATAGACTGTTCATATACTGTTCTTCAGATTGCTTTGGCTGGAACTGCTATATAAACATGCCTGTTCCATGCAGTTATAATCTAATGGCATAAGTATTTCCATATCCTCACAAGAAACCTCTCTTCTGATGCAGTCCTAAGGTTGGCAGTATCTTGTCTATTGTGTTTTGGCCTTAGGCAAATTTTTCTAACCATGTTATGATCTCCTGGAAATGGATGTTTGTAGCAATAATGCTTACAAACCCCTAAAGGACAATTTTCTACAGAAATCCACTTTGAAAAAGACAGCATTGATACATAAACCAATTTCTTTGCCATTTTCTTTACTCCCTATGCTGTTATTTAAGACATTTCATGTTTGAATGAGAACTCTATTTCCCACTACTCCACATCTTGCAAAGAGGAGACAGTTCTGTGTGTGGATCCATAACCCTGTATATTCAGGTTTTCCTTCTAGATGCCTTAGCTCCAGCAGACTTCAGGGGCTGCTCCTTTTATTCTGTTTATGGCACTATGATCTACTTGGTTCTTACATCAAGAGAGGCCATGAGCTAGAGAATGACAATTTATGCTTAAACAAAGCCATCACTGATAATAAACACTTGTCCAAGAAGAAAAAAGAGAAAAAGAAAAAGCAAATTAAATGTAAATAGATGAACTAGAATAGAAATCAGTATCGAAGGCACACTGATTAGATAAAAGCTGATGAGCTGCACAGACAAATTGCTTAATTTGTTTCTATTTTTAGGACTACATTCCAAACAAACACAGTGATTAGACAAAAGATCCTCTGTATGGAGATATTACAAATAAACAAGAGATACACATTTTATTTTTGAATCTACAGAAAATTCTCTGATAATGAAATACTGATTGTTCTAAGGATTGTTTAAATTTATATGTCAATACTTGGATATAATTTATATGGGAAATACAAAAATAGTGCAAATCTTTCCCCAGCACTTCTGTTCATCACACATCTAAAAATCAGGAAGAGTTGTTCCTCTTTTATTTAAATTTTATTCACTCTTCTTGGCCTTTGCATCTGATTTTGGGACTAAAATATTTTAAAATATACAACAAATATTTGGATTTCTTAACTGTAAAGAGATGTCCCTACTCAAGTGATTTCCAGCTGTAAGTATTTAAAAATCATGATATGCAGTGAAGTAAATTTCATACTTAGGAAATTACATGCATCAAGTTTAAACTATTTAATTTCTAGTAATTGATTTTTCTATTTCTTATAGTATGAAGTACAGATAGAGAACTGGTCTATACTTTTTTCCTCAATGCAAATGAAGCAGTATGTCTGTTTATTAAACTTTGCATCTCTTTAGAGCTCTTCAGTTTGAGCAGGTTGCATGCTTCAAGCAAAATTATTGAGAAATCCAACCATGAATTTCTCCTTTTTGATGTCTGCACACTCAGCACTGGAAATGCACATATATGTCATGAATAATCTTGTAATTTCACCACCATATCAAGCTTATCAACTTGAAAGAAACTGAAGTGAAGGAAGGGTGATTGAGGACATAATTTTATAGCATCAGCCAAGATAAACAGTAAACTAAAACTGCATCTGTGTTATGACACTGGGCTGAATGCCATAATACTATTTATGCACACAGTGAACAGTTGGGACATTATTCCCATATTAGAGGGAGAAGAACATTCTAGCTTCAAAGGTCCAGAGGAGTTTGGGCCACTGAAACTATAGACATTCACTCCCCCTATGTCACACAGGCACCATGGACCTTCCTTATGTACTGGGTCTGGGCAGGGTGGGCCAGAGGTCAAAGGAGTCAGAAAGCCAGGAAGTTAGATGGAGGAGCCTTGCCATCTGCTCTAGCTTAAAGGAAGGAAAGTCTCTGTGGAGAAGCAAAATTAGTCCTACAGCTGTAGCTTAGAGGAGATACTTGAGTTCCAACCCTTGGGATTGTTAGAATTCTCCATAAGGCTTAATTTACTTCAGGTTTGGAAAAGGGAGGCACATTCACTTGAGGATGATTTTGCCTAGATTTGTGTGTAAGTAAGTGGGGTTTATCCATGGAAATGAAGGCAGCAATGCACAGAGTCAATTTTATTTCTCAGCATTGGAGGCTATAGGTTACAAAATCACTATTACATTATTACAAATGCTGCAGTTTTCCACTTGTGGCATTTTGTGATTTATTATGCACATTAATTAAACAGCGGGACAAGCTTACCAGCTACATGGTGCCTAAATGTGTGTTCTTTAAGATAAAGCTAAACTAGGAAGAAAGGAATAGAAAATAATTTTGGTGAAGTACTTTAAATCTGTAAGACACAGGGAATTGAACAAGAAAACCTAACAATAAATTCATTAACTCTAGGAATGCAGATCTTAAAGCATTGTGTGTAAGTGGTTCTGCATTTGGGTAAGCTCTGATAGCTTCCATTTTATCTCTGTCTCTGTTATTTTGAAGCTATGTAAAACATACACACTTACCAATGCCTGAGTTGGAAGGTACCATACATTCTGTAATCTCCTTATTGAAAAAGGAAAGTTTTAGTAAATATTTTCACATTATTTGTTGTTTTCTGATTTTCTCCACCTTTTATGTCTGCCAAAAGACAGAGAAGTGATCCATTTGCTTTTAATCATCAGGAATATTTTTTACTCCTTCTGCTACTTAAATGTTGAAGATAGATGTGCTTTAAGTTTCCATGCATAGGTGTAAAGAGCTGCACAATGGGATCTTGTGATTATTCTCTTCCACAGGCAAAATACAGGAGCAAGTAGGCCTTATCTTCCTTAAAACAGCTGAATAGGAGTATGTTAAGCAGAAGAGAATAATCTAAGAAATAGGTGTCTGAGATCTACGGATGTGTGATTAAATACATAATATTTTCCTACTCTTTGTGTGCAAGAAAAACAAGTGTCAGTACGAGAGTGACTGTTTCAGTAGGTTTGATAATAGCTGTACAACAGCCTGGGAGGGTGACTATTCCAGGTATTTTTAACATGCCAGTTTCTATATTCCCACATGGTGGAAGAGGCAGAATAGCCATCTGGATCCATTTGTTTTAGGACTGTTCTATAACCTATAAAGAGGGAGCATGTGTTGCCAAATACTCTGAAGATCTGCAATTTTCCTCTGTTGTAGGGTACACGTGCCCATGGAACTGAATCTGTATATATGTTAACAGAGATTGAAAACATTAGTGTATATTGAATCTGGTTACTGCCTTACATTATAAAGTACATGGAAATGTTAAATTTTACTGGAATATATTAAAACTGTTTACTAATATCCTTTATTGAAACAAAAAAAAAAAAAGGAGAATTTATTTTGTACATATTTATTCAATTTAAATTAATTACTGCTACATTGGTGAAAAATCAATGCAAACCCCAAAATGTATGATCACCAAATTATGTCACTTTGAGGACTTTTCCAAATATCCCATTTTCATCCCACCCTGTTAAAAGAGAATCTTTTATTTTGCCTTTCCTTGGGTATTCTCTTTTCTTGAGGGAATTTATCTCATTTTTCTTTTGCACCGAGTTTTTGCAATATATAACAATGTCAAAAGCAAGAATTACCTATAGGTCACTTATTTTGCTCTCTATGGATAACAAGCCTACGTAACATTTAGAACAGCAACTGGTGTCTGTTAAAGAAAAACACCATCAGTTTCCATTAATTTTTCGTGATACATAACATGTAGTTCATTTTCCTCCAACATATTCCATTAAATCTTTGAAGACTTTGAGTCAAATTACTTTGTAGCATATGTTAGCTTAGTATATTTGAGAATTTGCATTAGATCACAGTTTAATGGTGCTTTCTTGAACAATAAATAGATGTACTCGATAGCTAGAGTGACAGCTATTTTTTTTCTCTTAATTGTTCCTTGTTAGTAAGGTGATGCTGTCATGGAGTAATATATGCCTGTTACCTGTGGTGTGGACTTTTGAGGAACGATTTCCAATTAAAAGAAACCACGGATGAAGCAGTCTCAGTGAAACACTGTTGAGGAAGAAGAGGCAAAGAAAACAAAGTAGGAGGATGAAAAAGAATGACTAATTATGGAAAAATATTCTCATAACATTAATCCTGAAGCCAATGTGAGCTGTGCAACCTTTATTATTCCTATCAAAATACTTAAATCCCTGATGAAGTCATTATGTTTGTAATGATATGATCAGCAGCTTTGCTAGATTGCCGTATGAGTTGTGTGGCTTTTCTCAAAACACTCAAGTTGTTTGCTTTTGGGATAGTATGTGTGCTAGCTATAGTTCATGAACAGTACCTGGTCTCTTGTGGCTTTGGACAGTAATAATTTCCATAGTTGTGCAACAAAGACTTGCTCATTAATTTATATTCCTGTTTTCTTAGAGATCAAGAAAAAAACCAGTAAAATCTTGCTGCTAAGTCATGATAAAAGCAGTTTCTTGTGAAATACTCCTGAGTATTTGCTTTTTAAGGCTTTTCTTGTTAGTGGGTTCAGATGTAATCTATAGAGGGAGGATAGCACTGCAAGTTATGAGGCTGAGTATGCCCATAGCTTTCATCTCATTGGGTTAAGTACTGGCAACAAACAACCATTGCTGGTGTAGGCTGACCTTGGAAACAAAAACTTACAAACCAAATCAAGGAAGAAAGTTAGTTTGAATACAATGATCCATGTTGCTGTCATTATGTATCGCAGACTTTTCCAAAATTGATGGTATATTTTAACTTTGCATTCTTGTATTATTTCTTTAACCCTCTTATGAAGGGATGTTTTTTGGGTATAACAATACTCTAAGGAGTTAACAAATATGGCAACTCATGCATTAGAACTACATTTCTATTTTCAATTGTTTCTTCAGGAACAGAACATATCATTGAGAGTGAAATAACTCCTTTTCAGATTTAATAAATTCACTGATATAAGAATAAATAAAAATATTTTTCAATTGTTATAGTATATAAAATTCAGAACCAATTCTACCCAATCAGAGGCAGCAATGTAGACTGTAATTACATTTTCTTGCCATTTGTTCTTATGACCTTTAATTATACTGAATGTTGTCCAATTCCTTCAGCAGCCCCAGAGAATTTAACAGCACTGTTTTCAGAATAACGTATCATAAATATCACTGAGAATAGTGACTCTTGTGGGCTATTCCTCAGTTGGCAGCTGAGCATCACACAGCCAGCCAGGGCAGACTGAGCAAGCAGCTGTGGTGCTCAGCTGTTGACTGAGATTAATCCATGGCAGTCCAAACGTGAGTCATCTGTCAAGTCACCTGAAAGAACTTTCCACCCCTAGCAGTGACAAGCTTTTTAGCAGATCAAACAGGAGATACTTCATGCTGTAGCCCCTGGGCCAAACTGCACAGGGTCAGAAGTGAGAAGTGCACTCCGTGCACCGTGTCAGGAAGCATGACTCTACCTGGAGCCTCTGGTAGAGAGCACTGTAGTTGACATCTAGGGGTTTTGAGCTGATGATATAGAAGATTGATATAACTGGGAATAATTTGACAAGGCAGAAGTTACGAAAATGCAGCTATTTTTATTTTCCTGAAAAGCCCCGCCTCAAAACTATATACAAAGCTAGTTAAATTTTATTTATGGGTTCTGATTTGGTCAGGAATTTTCACAAGGGTGTTTATGGACAATTTAGGTAATTTAGGGAAGTCAGATAATGGAAAATGCTAAGCTACAAGGTAACTTTACCCTACTCAGAAAGCAGAGGCAGAGCAGAGCTCCAGGGAAAGGCCAAGAGATTTACTCTTGAGGATGGAGTAGGAATTTGGAGATGATCCCTGGACATCCTTTGCAGCAGCCTCTGTGAACTGCAAGTTTTATAATCCAGTTATGGAACCAAGTGGCATAAATCCAATGCTAATGGAACCTGCCAAAGTCAAAGCGTCTCCAGACACCAGCTTCCACAAGGCATATCTTGTGGAGTGGCACTGCCTCAGCAGTGCAGAGAAAAGCCACAGTGCTGGTGTGTTCCTCCCAACAGTGGCAGAGGCAGGGTCTTTCCAGCTTAGGGCTAGGGAGCAGGAAGCCAGGATATGCTGGTCTGAGGAGAAGCTGTGTCCAAGTGCTGCAGAGAAATCTCTCAAATGGACCTAATGGACTTAATGTACTTCATGGACTTGTGTGCACTTTCTGGTCACTGTTTAAGTCATTCATAGACAATGGGTCCAGTGTCATTTTATGCTGGGTGTGAAGAATCCATCCAGTCACAGTCCCAGATTCCAGCACAGGCTTTCCCATGAGTGAGTAACATGTGGGAGCAGGAGGAAAAAGGCCTTTTGCCATTCCCCCTTCAAGCCCACAAGGGGAGGAGAAAGTAGTTTCCTGCCTTTGTCTTCCTCCATTCAAATCTCTGCTGACGGAGTTGGGTAGGAAGGGAGTTTAGAATGCTCCATTACAAAGACCTAAGGTGTTCTACACCCTAAGTGACAAAGAGATATTAGCAGCATATGAGGAGGGTTGAGCTAATTCAGAAGTAGTAGATGTGGAAGTTCAGCTCCTCTGGGCAGCTCAGTGGCTTGTACTGTGCTGAATTATCAGAGTAAGGTTTCCAATTAGACATTATATAACCAACACAATGTGGAGTACTGGAACACTGAGTAACTAGTATGATTGTCTCCTCTTTTAGGGTGGATTTTGAAGTTAGGAGTTTGATATTTAATGTAAATATCTGAGATAAACAGAACCCTGCACATATCTACTGGATGGTTTACGCGTGAGTTATATATTCACACGGTACATTAGTCATCAAGTAAATAAAAATAAATTCTAGCATATTAAAAAGTGAAACCACACTCATAAATTGTTACAATATCTTTGAATGAGCTATTTAGCCGATGACAAGGGTCAGTAAATCCTTACTCAGGTCACAGTTGACCATGATTACAAGAGTAACAGGATACTTTTGCTTACCATTTCAGTTGGTGGAACTAACCTTTAATTAACCTTTCAGCTTATGCTGCCAAATTTTGGTATGAAAAGATTAGTTTTACTTATGCCAGCAGGTTTTTTTAAGATCACTTTTAAGAAAAATTAAAAAAATATATATTTATGGTTTTGTTTCAGAGAATAGTAGGTAACTTTAACAGATCCATTTGGATTCAGCTTTTGGTGTTAGAGAAGGCTCCCCCAAGGGCTTTTGATACTCAGAAAGGCTTTTGAATCCTTGGAATCTCCAAAGTGAAACAAAACCATGGGTAAATGAAGGATCATCTAATGGGGAAAAAAACCAAAACATACCAAACAAACAAACAAAAAAACACCCCAAGCAAAACCAGCACAAAATGAAACAGCCAACCAAAACTATAAATAGTAAATACATTTTCTGAGAGATGCCATAACTGGTTTGATTAATTCCCTTTTGTAAAACCCTAAGCATATATCTCTGCAAAATAAGTTATATTTTCTGATGAGAAATGGGCCAGTCTAAAACAATATTGTAGAGACCTATAAAGAAGATAATGTAGTGTAGCCACACAAATTAATTATTTCTGTTTCCATAAGAATGTGGTATCTACTCCAACATTTCTGACCAGCTTGGATACATATTTTAAAGATCATCTGCAAGGATGCAGTGAGACTGGTTCTTGAGGGATGTGATAGACTTGCTGCACATGTCCAAATAGCTGACACTGCACATGGGATAAGACTGTACAACACAAGGATTTCCCTGAGTTGCCACAAATAGTAAAACACATTCTCACAGCATGAAAAATTCATACACCCTATTCCCAGCTGCCCTCCTTCCAGAGGAAGGCAGGGAACATGGTGAATGAATTCTAAGTTGCAATAATGATCCTGGCAGCATGAGTGGGGAGGAAGCTTGAATGATTTAAAAATTTTGGTTTTGCTTTTAATGTTTCAGATTTTGGCTTTAGTGTGTGCTATTTACTGTAAATAGTTGATACTCAGCATTCTACATGAAAGTTTACCTGATCTGATCACGTTATTGAATACAAAATTGATATTATTTTTTATGTTTTGATTAATTTTCTTAAAAGGTTTACTATGCAAGAGCACATGCTGCAACTCAGTCAGTACAGGGAGAGAGCTGAAAACCCAGCAGCTATACTGCATGGATTTTAGGGCTGTATTGTGAGCTAGCTTTACTAGATATGATGAGCAGGTGCACCTTAGCACTTTAATTTCATCTAAAGAGATGAAAATTTACACCCTCAAGACTGCTCTGCAATATTAAGTGTTGTAGGTGGGGAAGGTCAGGAGAATATCTCCAACAGCATATTTCTCATCTGAGTGAAAGCCAATGGAGGCAGCTTGCAAGCATAATTCAAGGAAGACTCAGAAGATTTCATTTTAAGAGAAGTTAGAATATTTTGCAGTGCTGCTTTCGAACTTTTCTGACTGATTCTCAGCCTGTAGTCGTGCTTATTGTTTGGTATTTAAACATAAATGGTAGTTAATACTTTGGTTATTTCAGTGCAAATACATTCAAATTATAGTGCTCACCAAGCCACTTTCAATCATTTACCAGTTGTTTTAGCTAACCAGCAAGGTCCCAGTTCACTGGAGACTGGCAAATGTGAAGCCCATCCACCAGAATTGCCAGATAAAGGATCAATGGAACTACAGGCCTGTTACCAAGAAGATTGTGAAGAAGATCATCTGAACTATCATCATGTAACATGTACAGGACAGCCAGGTTATCAGGCCCATTTATCAGGGATTTATAAAAGGTAGGTCCTACCTGACTAACCTAATCTCCTATGACAATATGACCATGTAGCAGACGTAGGAAAGGCTGTGGATATTGTTACCTGGACTTTAGTAAATCCTTTAACACTATCTGCCACAGCATTCTGGTGGAAAAAAAAGCCTTCCATGGTTGTGGTGGACATACTTTCTGTTGGGTGAAAGACTGACATGATGGCCTGGCCCAAAGAATGTTGGTTAGGTGAATGGTGTTAAATCCAATTGGTGCCCAGTCCCAAGAGATGTTCCTTAGGGTGCAGGAGGCTGAACCTAACTGTACAAGGTTCAAGTGCTGTATCCTGCACTTGGGTCACAACAAGCCCATGAAATATTACAGTCTTGGGAGAGAGTGGCTGGAAAGCTGCCTGGTGGAAAGGCTGCCTGTGGGTGCTGGCTGAGAAGGCTAAACAGCATCCTGGCTTGTTTTAGAAATAGTGAGGCCAGTGTGCCTAGGAAAATTATTATCCCCCTTATACTGGCTGGTGAGACCACACTTCAAACACTATATTTATTTTTGGGCCCCTCACTACAAGATATTGTCAAGTGGAGCAGCTGAGGGAACTGGGATTGTTTCGACTTGAGAAAAGAAGTCTGAGGGAATGCTTTACCACACTTTACAGTGACCTGAAAGGAGGTTGTGGAGAGGTGAATGCTTTTCTCTTTTCCCAAGCAGGAGAGCAGGAGAGAGGCAATAGCCCCAAGTTGCACCAGGCAAGGCTTAGATTGGATATTAGAAAATGCTCTCACCGAAGTGTTGTGAGGCACTGGAGCAGGCTGACCAGGAAAGTAGCTGAGTCAATATCCCTGAAAGTATTTTAAAACATAAAGATGTGGCACTGAGGGATATGTTTTAATGATGACTTGGTATTGCTAGGTTAATGATTGCACTTTGTGATCATCAAGGTCCTTTCCAATCTAAACAATTGCATTTTGAAGCGCCAGTGGCAGCCTGAGCACTTTCAGCACCTGCAATAGGTCCGGTAGCCTGAGCAGCGGCGGCCAGCTAACAGGTAACACGAGGGAAATAGCGGCGGAGTCGGCTCCTGAACGCGCCTGCGCAGGGGGCAGTGACGTAGCTGGGGGCGTTCCCATGCTGCCGCGCGGAATTTAAGCTCGCGGCAGGCAGCAGAGCAGCCATTTTGAAGCGCCAGTGGCAGCCTGAGCACTTTCAGCACATACAATAGGTCCGGTAGCAGCCTTCCTGCTTGAGCCCCGCCAGCAGCGTGTGCTGAGAGAATTGAAAAAAAAAAACCAACACCCAGCCAAACCAACAAGAAACAAACACCAAAGCTCAAGCCATGGTTGCAACCCGGTCTAATACCAGGTCTAGGAGAACTGTAGGCACCCAGACTGGTGCCTCATGCAAATCCGTGGGGGTCCAGACCTCTGGCTGCAGCGAGTGCCTGAGCCTAATTGGAATGGAGGGCGGTGTGTGTAAAGTTGTCTGAGGTGTGAGCAGGTGAGTGATCTGCTCAGTATGGTGGCTGTGCTTAAGGAGGAAGTTGGCAAACTACGATCACTATGTGACTTTAAAGGGGAAGCTAACTTGCAGAGACAAACTGCACAATTCCTGAAGGAGGGGCAGCAGG
>VWZI01013253.1:1125-11712 GCA_013396835.1 Psilopogon haemacephalus | reverse complement strand
CTGCAGTTTACCGTTAGAGGCAGGTCCTGCAGCAAGAAGCCAGGATGCTCCTCAAGGTCTGGCTCAAAGTCCATGCGAGGTTTGTGTCTCCAGGTCTGTGTTCAGGTCCGTTCAGGTCCCAGTGAAGGTCCTGCTCCAGTCTGTCTAGCTGCCATATATATACTGGGGCGATTTGTTCCCTCCCTGTTCAAGCCCAGGGAGAGTGGGAGAAGGCACTTCACACCTATTGTACTAAGCCTTTGCTGACAGAGGTGGGGAGGGAGGAAGACCGTTTCCTGCTCCATTCACACCTCTGGTGGGGCAGTGGACTGGGGTGTGCCCTGCCACAGTTTGCACCCCATTCAAACCTCCAGTGGGGCAGTGCCCTGCCCCGCCACAGTGGTGAGACCCTGGAATGGGTTGCCCAGGGAGGTGGTTGGGGCCCATTCCCTGGACGTGTTTAAGGCCAGGCTGGATGAGGCTGTGGGCAGCCTGGTCTAGGGTAGGATGTCCCTGCCCATGTGAGTGGGGTTGGAACTAGATGATCCTTGTGGTCCCTTCCAACCCTGACTGATTCTGTGATTCTAAGTACGGGTAGACTACATCCACAGCCTTCCCCATGTCCACCAGGCGGGTCATCTGGTCATAAAAAGAGACCAAGTTGATCAAGCATGACCTGCCCCTCCTAAATCCATGCTGACTGGGTGTGATCCCTTGGCCATCCTGTAGGTGCTCTGTGATTGCACTCAGGATCATCTATTCTATTTTCTTGTCTGGCACTGAGGTCAGGCTGACAGGTCTGCAATTTCCTGGGTCCTTCTTCCAACCCTTCTTGTGGATGGGCACCACACTGGCAGCTTCCAGTCCTCAGGGACTTCTCCAGTGAGTCAGGACTGTTCATAGAATTGGCTAGGTAGACATAGTGGCTTGGCAAGCTCATCTGCCAGCTCTTTAATCACCCTAGGATGGATCCTATCTGGTTCCATAGACTTGTGAGGATCCAAAAGGCTCAACAAGTCCCTAACTGCTTCCTTCTGGATTACAGGGGGCTGCTCTGCTCTCTGACCCCACAGCTCAGGAGGCAGCTGTCCTGAAGACAACCTGCCTGTCTATTGAAAATTGCAAAGAACATGTTAAGCACCTCCGCCTTTTCCTCATCTCTAGTCACTATGTTCCCCTCTCTGTCCAAAAAAGAGTGGAGGTTATCCTTGCTCCTTTTTGCCATTAATATATTTATAAAAACATTTCTTCGATCCTGCTTTCTGTGGCTTGAGCAGATTTGAGCACTTGATGAAATTTCTTTCAAGTTTTGGTAGTATTTTCTGCTGTGGAGAGCACTGATCTCTAAGAAGTTAAATCCAGGTCCTCACAGAAGTTTGGATTGCCTGAAGAATTTGACTGCTTGTAGCACCTCTAGAAAATGAAAGGTTTTGCTCTTCACTGCTTCACTGCCTGCATGTGTAATGGTGCTGTGCATACAGGTGCCTGCAGGATGGCTTTGGGATGTTAAATCAGGTCATAGAATTGTTTGCATTGGAAAAGCTCTCCAAGACCATCCAGTCCAACCACCAGCCCAAAGCCACTGTGGCCACTAAACCATGGCCCCAAGTGCCATGGCCACACATTTCTTGAACACCTCCAGGCATGGGGACTCCCTCCAACAGTTCTGTATCCTTCTGCTGGGGACACCAGAACTGGAGGCAGCATTCCAAGTGGGGTCTCAGAATAAGAATATTGGAAATCTTAAGTAAGAGGAGTAAACACACCAGGAAAGTCATAGGGGTTGGAAAGGACCCTTAAAGGTCATCCAGACCAACCACCCTGCTATCAGCATCATCATTTTCATAGTTTGTTGGAGAAATGGCCTGCAGACCTCTCTCATTAGACTCTCAGTTTACTGTTGTTCAAGGCTATTCTGTTTTTGTCAGTGAATGAAAGCAAACCTAATCAGCCTGTGAGTTGGTAATGGATTTGCCTGTGGCAATCAGCAGGGTGGGGAGCAACTTTGGTTTTGTTCCATCAGTTACAGCAAGAGTGCAGTAAATTGAGGAAGTCTGTCTGTACACTTCAGGTGAGAGTTGAGATCCTTCCTCCTTCAGCTGTAGGTGAGCCTGCTCTGGCAGGAGGGTTAGACTAAATGATCTCCAGAGGTCCTTTGTAACCCCTGTCATTCCATGGCTCTATGGTGTGCAAATGAGCTGCTCTGGTCTGTGATAGAAATGGTTCTTTAGGACTTATGCCTGTTGATTTGAAAGCAAATATTCTGATGCCTGAGCAGGCACTAGGAAATATAGTATTTGATTTGCTAGTGTGACAGCTTTTTCTGCCATGGTCCTTCTTGAACATAATTATGTTGAAAGCATATAATTGGAGTAATATATTATGGGGAGAGAGCAATGATAGTAGGACTTTAATCTTTCATGTTTTTATTAAGTCACTTAAAAAAAAAATTGTTCATTGAGCAATAAAAAGATCTGAAAGTCTTGTAAGGAATGCAAAGAAATAAAACCTGGCACAGTGAAAGACTTTCAATACAATATGTATGTCAATCCTTTAAAATCACAAATCATCTTTATGTATCAGTCCAGTGGCATTGCACTCAGCTCATCACCTCTGCGTGGCAGAGGTTGGGACAAGGGAGAACCTCCAGAAAATCACAGAAAAAGGCTTTTCAGGTCATCCAGGCCAACCATTCTCTAACTCTGCCAAGGCTGAGGCCAACCCATGTCACTCAGCATGACATCTCTGCCTCTTTGAAATCCCTCTGGGGATGGAGACTCAACCACCTCCCTGAGCAGCTGTAGTTAGTTTGGGAACTTCCCAACCTTCACCCCCCCCCCATCCCCCGAAATTTAGCAGATCAGCTCAGACAGCTGGGAAGTAAAATAAAGCTCTATTTACAGCAAAGCTGTATACACAATATATTTACAATTATATCCATTTAGAAATAATATAGAAATCCAGATTCCCTCTTGGACAAAGAAAAGAAGCCCAGAGGGGGCCAATGCCACCCTCTACTCTCCACCATACAGAAAATAGCCAGCAAAGCTTACCTGTTGTCTGGTCAGCCAAAGCTAGTGGAAGAGATTAGAGAGAGAAGCCAAGAGATCTGAAGGGAACAAGCACACAGAAGCAAAGAGGGCAGAATTGTTTACACTGTGGCTTTTGACAAACCAATGAATGATACAGATTTTATCATTATTACTCTTTTACAACCAATTATTTAATTTATCTTATTTGAATATTCCAATGAACCTTAAACCAGCACAGCAGCCTGTGCCAGACTTGGAGAACCCTTTCAGGGAAGAACTTTCTTTTAACATCCAACCTAAACCTGACACCTCCAGGAGCCTTTGCTGGAAATGGTCTGTTTGAAAAGACTCCCATATTCAAGACAAGAGAAGCTGGTGAAGGGTCTGGAGAACAGGTCTGGGGAGGAGCAGCTGAGGGACCTGAGGTTGTTCAGCCTGGAGAAAAGGAGGCTGACAGGGGACCTCATTGCTCTCTACAGCTCCCTGAAAGGAGGTTGGAACGAGGTGGGGGTTGGGCTCTTCACCCTAGTAATGAGTGATAGGACAAGAGGAAATGGCCTCAAGCTGCACCAGAGGAGGTTTAGATTGGACATTAGAAGAAACTTCTTCACTGAAGCTGCATCCTGTTTTGGAGCCCCTATTACAAGAGCGATGTGGACATGCTGGAGCGTGTCCAGAGAAGGGCCGTGAGGGTGATCAGAGGGCTGGAGCACCTCTGCTATGAGGACAGACTGTTCAGTTTGGAGAAGAGGAGGCTCCGAGGTGACCTTATTGTGGCCTTCCAGTATCTGAAGGGGGCCTACAAAAAAGGTGGGGAGGGACAGGACTAGGGGGGATGGAACAAAGCTGGATGTGGGGAGATTCAGATTGGATGTGAGGAGGAAGTTCTTCAGCATGAGAGTGGTGAAGCCCTGGAACGGGTTGCCCAGAGGGGTGGTTGGGGCCACATCCCTGGAGGTGTTTAAGACCAGGCTGGATGAGGCTCTTGTCCAGCCTAATCTAGGGTAGGGTGTCCCTGCCCATGTCAGGGGGGTTGGAACTAGATGATCCTTGTGGTCCCTTCCAACTCTGACTGATTCTATGATTCTGTGAAAGGGTTCTCAGTACTGGCACAAGCTGCTTGGGAACGTGGTTGGATTCCCCATCTCTGGATGGTTTTCGATACCATGAGATGTGGTGCTGGGGGACATGGTTTAGCCCCAGCCTTGGTAGATCTGGAGAACGGTTGAACTGGGTGATCTTAAAGGTCTTTTCCAACTTAAAATGATTCTATAGGAGAAGCAGTTTGGCTGTGCTGCTGAGATTCTGTTGGGCAAAACATGACCATTGAGAACCAAAAGCTCTTTGAGAGTGCCAGTGATACTGCATGATACCAAGTTTGAAGTGTGTTCTGCATTTCAGCTGTCAGCCAGGCTAGCTGCTGGCTGTGGTATTTGTAAGGATGACTTGGTTTGGATCCTGTTGCACTCTCAGCTCTCTGGCTTACTGCTCTGGTGGTAGTTTGTTTCCTGGTGTGTTGGAGCAGTAGAGGAGAAAGTTGTGGCCTTCCAGTATGTGAAGGGGGCCTACAAAAAAGGTGGGGAGGGACAGGACTAGGGGGAATGGAACAAAGCTGGATGTGTGTGAGGAACAGCAAAGCATTGATTCTCCAGGATGAAGCCAGGCTTTGTTCTGCATCTCAGGCACTTGCTGTGGTTTCATGGCTCTCTTACTCCAGTGACATGCTTTGCTGCTGGGTGATGTCTAGAAGTCCTTTCACTGTGTCCTGCCTCAGGGGAAGCAGGCAGGAAGCGGGGAGAAATTCAGAGAAATAACCATGATAGAAATACAAGATACGGGGTATGGGAGCATCCACATGGTGTGACCACGTGGTCATTGAGCGTGGTAGGACATAACTCTGAGTTAGAAGACTTTAGTCCTGCTTGGACAGCAACATTTCATCTAGAGCACAGAGATGAAGCTGGTCTCCTTGATGAAGTATCCCAGCCTGTGGCTCACTCTGAAGCATCCTGAAATGCTACAACAAGCAGTGAAGATGAGAGCTGGTACCCTGACATTGTGAGCCTGTGTTAATTATTGCCCAAGCAAGAACGGATGTAGAAACAGGAACCCTGGGGATGAAATTCAGGGGGATGAAATTTAGCATTTTCAATGCAGAAGGCTCCAAAGCACAGATGAAAGATGAGGTCCTTGCTGAAGGAGTTGAGACTGGTATTGCCGTCCAAGGTGCATCTAGACATGGGCTCTGATTTTCCAGGCAATTCTACACTTTCTTAGCATGCTTTTAACAATTCAGGAAGTAAAGCAGGGCTTCAGAGATGTGGTTATTATGTGTCCATGATGTTGTATGTAAGCTGAGCAACCCTCAGCTGGAAATGGTGTGAGAAATGCTGGCTAATGAGGTGTTCATTAACAGCTGACACTGGATTGCAGCCTCTCAGTGCAGTTTACAGGGTCTGTTTTAGCAGAAAACCACAGAATGGCTCAAGTTGGAGGGGACCTCAGAGCTTATCTACTCCAATCCCCCCCTGCCATGGGCAGGGACACCTCTCAACTATACTTGGTTGCCCAAGGCCTCATCCAGCCTGACCTTGAACATCTCCACAACCACTCTGAGCAACCTATTCCAGAGTCTCACCACCCCCACACTGGAAAACTTCCTCCTCATCTCCAGTCTATCCCTGCTCTCCCTCAGATTCAAACCATTCACCCTTGGCCTGTCTCCAGACACCCTCAGGAAAAGTCTCTCTGCAGTCTTTCTGTGTGATCCCTTCAGGCTGTGGCAGGCAGCTCTAAGGTCCCCTTGAAGTCTTCTCCAGGCTGAACACCCCCAGCTCCCTCAACCTGTCTGCACAGCATTGCTGCTCAAGCCCTTGGATCATTTTCATGGCCTCCTCTGGACTCTCTCCAGCAGCTCTGTGTCCTTCTTGTACTGGGGACAGGAGAGCTTGGGGGAAGGATTGGAGGTGAGATCCTGGCAGAGCAGAGCCAAGGGGCAGAATCCCCTCTCTTGCCCTGCTGCCCACACTCCTCTGCCTGCAGCCCAGCACACATCTGCCTACTGGGCTGTTGCTTCTCATATTGTGATCCTTTGTGAGATGACCTTTAGCTGCAGTGACCTTAAAACATCTCCTCATGAAAACTAAAGAATTAATTGTCAATCTTCCATTCTGAACAGAGGACAAAGCTGCTAGGTAGGAAACATTTCATGGGGTCAGTCATTAAATTGGAGTTTTACTACTCAAAACCATAGAAAGCCTATTTCACTAGGAAGCTGGTAATGGAATGGAAACCTTCTGCAGAGCTCTCTTCAATAGCCTTTTATTATTTTTTCTTCTTGCTTTAAATATACCAACCCTGGATAATTCAGGCACTTCTAATTTGCCTCATATCTCTCTTTCTATTTTTAGGAGGTAGCTGGCTAGCTGACTGCAAGTGGGCATAATTATGGTACCAGCTCAGTGTCGGCAAGAATTTTGCTGTCAGCGGTTTCTCTTACAGAAGCTACAGATTGTGAGTCATCAGTTGTGTTAGGCTTAGAAATTTGGTGCAGAATATCAGGATGTTCCTAGAGGATTTGTGATGTCTTCCAAGTGCTTCTAGAATGATGGAGAGAAGGTTGCCTCTTCTTCAAATTCACATCCCTAGCATGGGGTTACCTGTTCTGGAACCAAGAGCAAACCCAAATTCCTGCTTCATTTGCCTTTTTTTTTCTTTCCGTCTTCTTCCTGGCTTATTGTTTCAGGGATGATTTGCTTGTACCTGTGTCCAGGCAGCCCACTGGGGCTTAATGTCCAGACTGGATGGCTGTTCACATGGAGAAATGGAGGATAGAAAGGGGAACCTGAGGGAGTTCAGCAAGGGCAAAGGTAGGATCCTGCACCTGGGGAGGAACAACTTCCAAAAGCAAGACAGCTGAGAGGTACCTGCTGGGAAGTAGCTTTGTGGAGAAGGACATGGAGTGCTGGTGGGCAACAAGCTCACCATGAGCCAGCAATGTGCCTTAGAGGCAAAAAAAGCCAATGGTGTTCCAGGTGCTTTAAGATGTGTGTAGATGTGGGATGGCTGCAGAACCATGGATGTGTAATTGAACAATCCACTTGTTAAAAGATCCCCTTTTGTGGGCCTCTCAGCTTGAGAAAACAGGTCTTGGGAGCACTGCATCAGCAGCACCAACTGATAAGAGGGACCTGGCTGAAGAAGAAACAAAAACATCTTGGGCAAAGCAGCAGATAGACATCAGAAGAAAAGGGCACGTGGACAGATAAGAATTACCAATGAGAAATAGAATCACAGGAACTGGGAGAGACTTGGGCTATATAACTTGTGCTGATTTTACAATAAAGCTGGATGTGCTGGTCTAATTTAATTGGAGGATTTGAGTGAGAAATTAGACTATTGGCTGAGAGAGGTAAACACAGTGTGTTACTCCACCAGAGTTTTACTGAGAAAGAAAAAAAAATTTGTTTTTAAAGTGCTGCACCCAAAACACAGATAGCAGACAGTTTCTGACCACTCTGGGCTGCGTCTGCTTCTCTTGCATGGTCTCCATTCCCTTTGTCTTGGTAGCTAATTCAGAGTAATTCTACTAAATACTTTCCTGCTACTAATCACCCTGGCCGATCTACTTCATCTTATCTGCAGCATCAATAGGTGGTGAGATTAAGACTGGGGAAGGGGGGAAAGGTGGTAGGGGCTGTTTGGTTACCCTCTCTTGGGGATTTTGGTCTCTGGGAGGGGCGTGGTGTTTGTATTACCTATTTACTGTATATATCTGTAAATACCTGTTATACCTTGTAAATATTTGCTTGTATATTATGCATTGCAAGCTTCATTTATTAATTTCCAGTGTTTTTGAGTCCTAGCTGGGGTTTATAAAAAGTTAGGGGGGCAGGTAACTGCTTAAACCACTACATTTTTTTAAATTGGCACCCAATATGGGGCTTGAGGTTTAATTACATCTGTTTGACTGTTGATTAAATCCTGGAAGTTAAAAAGGAAGCTGACCTGGGTAGTGTGTTCAGTTTTTCCTTCTTTGATTTTCTGGTTTTTGCACAGATGGCTTCTGGCAACAATTGGTACCTTTATTTGGAATATGGCATGGTGGAAGTTTAAAAAGATGATCTGGGATTACAGCGACTATTTCATGGGCTACATAGTGTTAAATCTAACTGAATTAGGTTCCAATGTTGTTTTTGATGCTTTTAATAAATCAGGGAATCTTAGCAACCAAATTAGCTTCTCAGCTGCATTGGTGAGAGTGATAATGCCCCAAAGTATGATTCCTGACCTGTGTGCAAATTTCTATTCAAAAGCCACTGTGATATATTTGTGTGATTGTTTTCCTATTAATTATTAATTTAATATTAATTTCTCTACTGAGTATTAAAAAATGGCTGTCACTTTAACCAGGCAAATAGATTGTGCTAGGAGAAAGAGATATAAAGAAATTGGAATGCAAACAACAGAATCTGGCTGCATGCCCAGTCAATGTTTACATAAACATCCCAGAATTGTTTACATTAAAAAGGTACAGCTTGAGTCAGAGGACTATTCTTCTGTAGGCAGTACAATTCTTCAGCCTGTAAATTGTGGTTCTAACACAGATCCCAATACTAATTCTAGTATGCCACCAGAAGCCCAGGTTCTGCAAAATTCTGACCAACCACAAGCTCCATCCTCGTTAAACTAGCCCCAGCAAAAGTGAAAGATAAAGTTGGATCAAAACATGGGTTGAAAGAGGAACTAAGTAGTGCTGCTTGTCCATCTGATTTCCCACAGGAGGAAGAGGAAGAGGAAAAACTTAGCCTTAAAGATCTCACTGGTTTGCTTAGGTCTAAATATAAGGACAATGCAGGATTAGTTAACAGGACAGATGATGGCTTTCTCCCATAATTCTGCTATCGCTTTATAAACTCAGGGCAGGGCCAGCTTGCTCACCTTTCCTCCCGCTCCAGCCATGTTCTGGGCAGGAGCTGTTATTGGGTAAATATGTAAGCAGGTAGGCCTGTTTTGGGGCCTATGAATGGCAAAGGCATGGGGGGTGGGAGGACTGGAGCACTGGGTTTTATAGGTTTAGTTTTGGGATGGGAACAAAATTTAAGGGGGTTGCTATGGCTTCTGTATCTGTTCTGTAACTTTTCTTATGCATCTCTCTATCCAAAATATAATTCTGTTATTTTCTCCAATTCGTTTTCATTCTGTCGGCAGTAAAACCATGACAGGTGCACCCTTGTGGCAGTGATGTTTCCTGTGTACTGCTTGTCTGTTGTACCAGCTGACAAGCAGCAGGATGAGAAGGAAGGAGCTCAAGTTGAAGAAGGGGTATTTAGATTGGACATGAGGAAAAATTCCTTCATTGAAAGGGCTGTCAAGCCATAGAACAGACTGCCCAGGGCAGTGGTGGAGTTGCCATCCCTGGAGGAATTTTAAAGCCTTGTAGCTGTGGTGCTGAGGGACCTGGTTTTGCACTTCACTTGGTAGTGTTGAGTTAATGGTTGGACTTGTTGATCTTAAAGGTCTTTTCCAGCCAAAAGGATTCTATGATTCTAAGAGTAATGAGACAGGAGAGTCTAGCTTACTATTTTGAAGATAAGGTCTATCTGTGGCTTTAGATTTCACCATGTCTTTCTTTTCAGTCTTTTAATGCAGTTGGTGAGACACAGGTATGGGCTAACCCAGATATAGGCCTACAAAGGCCTACTGGGACAGGACCAAGGGCAGTGGCTTCAAACTAGAGCAGAGCAGATTTAGATTAGATGTGGGGAATGTGAGGAACAAGTTCTGCAGCATGAGGGTGCTGGAACACTGCAACAAGTTGTCCAGAGAGGTGGTTGGGGCCCCATCCCTGGAGTTACTCGAGGTGAGGCTGGACAGGGTTGTGGGCAGCCTGATCTAGTGGAGGATGTTCCTGCTGAGTGCAGGACTGGATGAGGTTTGGAGGTCCATTTCAACCCAGAGAATTCTGTGATTCTATGTGAGGATAGCCTAGGGAATCCTCAGCAGTCTGCCTGGAATGTTGGAGTGACTTCAGTGGGACTGGTAAGTGACACAGTGCTCAGATGACATTTGGATGGAAGTTGCAGTTTAGAAGCAGCCGACCACAGTGCATAGCTTAGCAGCTGATGCATTCCTGCAACCTTTCAACACAGGCTTGTTTGGGCAAGTGGTGAGGACTCAGAACTGCTTTACTGCACCCTCTCCATGCACACAACTTGATAGCAGCTTGGAATCTGTCTGTGATGTATGTGTGATCTTTCACATGGAACACTGCCAGCTGGCACACTCAGTCTTGATGGTGCCCAAGTTAAGGTTCAGCAGTGGTTTTGGTGAGTACACTTCATTCTCAGGTGATATTACCATCAGTTCCATACCAAGAACTGCTGAGGGAAGCATGTGGTGTTTCAGGGAGCCTGAGTCACCTTCCTTGTGGTCAGGTTCTCTGTGCTTTTGTGTCCACAGTCAGTTGGAAAACTGCAGCTTCAACGCCTTTCTCATAGGCAGTTACAGCACTGGTTGACATGAGAAGAGCAACTGATATTGTGGTGGTTTAGCAGTTACCTGCCCCCCTCCCCCC
>VWZI01013212.1:7636-18730 GCA_013396835.1 Psilopogon haemacephalus | reverse complement strand
AAAAAAAAAAAAAAAAAGCTGTTTGTGCTCTTTCAACAGAAATATTGAGAGGAGAGGAATGTGTGCATATGCATACAAACGGCCTGGCTTGAACATCACCTCTCCGTGTGCCCCAGACTAAGGCAACAAAAAAAATGCCTATGAGCTGTGACAGATTAGCTCATACAGGTTTTGTAGGCCTGGTTTAACCCTGTTTGTCAGAGGTCACTGTTACCACAGCAGAAGTGGAACTGCAACATCAGCTTAGTCATAGGCAGTGCGGATGTGTCAGAATCCTAGGACAGAGGGGTTTTTGCTTCTTTCTATTAGTAACCATAAGGACTATATTCTGAATTTCTTTGAAAATGACTGATTAGCATGCTAGGAGAATAGGTAACAGTTGTTCAGAAGCAGAAAAGCAATCAATAGAGTACAGCATCACAGACATTAACCTGGGCTAAAGCTCTTCCTTAATTTCAGCTGCTAACTAACATAAACAATAATTATGTGTCAAATTGTACTATTTTTTAAATTGGCTTACCTTAAAATCTCCATTGTAGCCCTGCAGACTACTTGCAGTCTAAGTCTTCAATAACAACAACAGCAAAAATCTGCAAGTATTTATGCTGTTAAAGAGAAAAATCAGCCTTGATTCCCATGTGATGGTCTTTGATGCAAAGAGACAAGATTCAAGCTAACAGGGAAGCCATGAACTTGGTTTTATTTGCAGTGCTCACAAAAGTCTGTTCAGTCTGGAGAGGAGAAGGCTCCAAGCAGACCTCATTGTGGCCTTCCAATGGGCTACAAGAAAGCTGCTGAGTGACTTTTTATGGTGTCAGGTAGTGATAGGACTGGAAGAATGGAGCAAAACTAGAAGTGCGTCGATTCAGATTGGATATTAGGAAAAAGTTCTTCAGCATGAGGGTGGTGAGACCCTGGGACAGGTTGCCCAGGGATGTGCTGGAAGCCTCATCCCTGGAGGTGTTTAAGACCAGGCTGGATGAGGCTCTAGACAGCCTGATCTAGCGTGAGGTGTTCCTGCCCATGTCATGGGGATTGGAACTAGATGATCCTTGGGGTCCCTTCCAGCCCCGACAACTCTGTGATTCTATGATTCTGTGAATTGACTCTTCACTAGGGGAGCCTGCTCTGGCTGTCACATACATACTCCCCTCATGGGATCTCCACTGTCCTTGCCTGTCCAAGATTCATGAGGATACTGCCATGCTCACTGCACTTTTTCTTTCTCGTTGTAGAAAGTGCAAGTTGTTGTGACTGTTTTGGACTATGACAAGATTGGCAAGAATGATGCCATTGGGAAAGTCTTTGTGGGCTACAACAGCACTGGTGCGGAGCTGCGGCATTGGTCAGACATGTTGGCCAACCCTCGGCGGCCCATTGCACAGTGGCACACCTTACAGCCCGAGGAGGAGGTGGATGCCATGCTGGCGGTCAAGAAGTAAATGAAATTAAATCAAATTAAATCATGAAGAAGAAAAAAGAAGAAAAAGCCTTTCTTGCATTTGCCCACATAGTGCTCTTTAGCTAGTATCTGTAAATACCTCAGTAATATGGGTCCTTTCATTTCCAGCCATGTGTTCCTGGCACAATCAGTTGTACTTCTAAATCCCCTTTTTCATTTGCACAAATTTCAATGCAGAGAGCCCTCTAAAGGCACTTCATTCACCACTGTCCCCCCCTCCCAGATCTACTCTTCTTTTAAGCAATATGATGTGTAGATAGAGCATGACAGAAATTATTTATTGTATCACATAGTTGTATATATACACCAGTATGCTAAGAATTTATTTCTAGTTTGTGTATTTGTATGTTGTAAGCGTTTCCTAATCTGTGTATATCTAGATGTTTTTAATAAGATGTTCTATTTTAAATTATGTAAATTGACTGAGATAAAGGAGAGCTGATAAGATATTATAGGGTAACTATTGTATCGTCTGCATTTCAGAAGAAAAAACAACAAGAATTCCAACTTGTAAGGCACTAGTAGTGTTACACTGACATCTTAAAGGACAACTTAAATCTGAGCTTTCCACTGGACCATCCTAATGTCCTATGTGTCCACAGTGAATCTTGGAGGGGCAAATCCAATTGGGCAGACTTCTTTCACAGGCAACTTAGCATGATCTGAGCAGCTCCGTGGATGACCTCAAGGAGATGTAGCCAGAAGCCAGGGTGTAATTTTTTTGTATATATTCCAAAGCAAACACATAGCAGACTGAAATGGCTTTAGATTGAAAGTTGAGGAAGCAGTTCCATAAGAGGTAATGATTTCATGTAACATACAAAGACCATTACAGAGGTTGTGCAGGGAAGGGGGAGGGGGGAAGATGCAGCAGCAGCGAAACGCCACCATAAAAACAAGAGTAGCTCTCTGTTATCACCTTTATACAAAATTTGCATACTGTGAATTCCATCCACAATTCCACATATTAATGAGTTTGCACATTAGACTTTGTAATGAAATATTTTATTATACTAACTCAGATTAGAAGGAATGCAGAATATTTTTTAGACACAGCCTTGTGAGTTTATTATATGAACTAGTTTCATGGTAAACAGACAGTATTGTAATCCCATCAGAAGATGACAAAATTTAGCCATAGTTCTAAATGCACTTCAAAGTAAGCCAAAAGAGAACAGCTAGTGACCTTTTATATACTATTTATACTTAAGTTTTAATTTGTCCTTTAAAAAAAAAAGTGAAAACAAAGAACAAGTTCTAGAAAACTGAAGCAACCTCTTCTGTATACTAGATGCTCATTCAGGAGGAGTTTTTAAATGTTTTCAATGTTATTATGTAGTAAATGGCACTATTATGAAGCTATTAGTCATTCCATACAAGTCTTAAAAGACTGCTCTGTGTATCACTGTGACTGCCGTGTGTGCTTAGAAACGTAGTTCTCTCAGTGGATAGCAACCAATTTATTCTGTAATGATATTGTAATACTACTGCCATTCCCTTCTACTGCACTGCCGAAGGACCACATAGCACAAGCAGTTCTAGCAATCATGGACAAATTTAGAACTGGGAAGCTATGCAGGGGACATGGATGCTATATTGAATGGGTTGACCACACAGCATTTTGTCAAGCCGTGTGCAATACTCTACATTTCCAACCTCCCTCACCCCACCCCCTTGCTGCTTTACTGTAGATAGTAATCTTACAGCTAGCCAGCAAATCATTTGGTCAAGTCATTTAGAGCATCGTTTCTATCTCATGTACCATCCTTTGAGGCCCCTCGCTTATCTTTGCAAGCAGTGAAGGTATTTATAATGCTTTGAAGGGTTCACTCCCTTCAGCGATGCAAAATACCCCAGAAATGTGGAAATGCTAAACCTTTTGGAAGGTGGGCTGAGAATTACTTGTTAATGTTCTTATCAGTGGTATCTGGCAGAAATTACTGAAATCAAAGAACAAAGATGAATGTAAACAGAGACCTGTATACTGAAAACTAAGTTCCACAGCCTTCCCTCAAAGCTCTGCTTCTTGGAGCCAGGTGTAACAGTCTGAGATGTCAGTCTGAGATGGCCAAGCTCTAATGTTTTCAGTACATTGCATGTAAAAGAAGCAGCAAAGAAATGGAAGCAGAATAAAAGTCTGTATCTCTCCCCCCTCCAAAAGTGAGAATAGCAAGACCCACTTTCTTTTTTACACGAAACATGGGAAAAACACAAGCGAGACATTTTTCTGATAGAAACAGGCACATACATGCAAAGCATCAAGCTGGAATATTTTAAAATCTTAACTTCAAGGACCAAACCCCACCAAAGAAAAGCAGACAGTCAGCTTTCCAGCATAAGATCTTCATGGTCTCCAACTTTAAGTTGTTCATTCAGGATAGCTGCAGGTTCAAACTGCCAGGGTGACTCATTGTGCTAAGGTATTAATGCTTTCTCTTCCTACACTGCCAGACTGAAGGTCACCTGGTTTGTAAGGTACAGTGATCCTCAGAGACCAAACCTGCCTTGTGACCAAGATGACATTTTCATCCTCAGAGAAGCCACATGTACCTTTCTGACAAAGCTGTGTGAAGTATTAGAATCTGATGCTGTAGAAAGATCCTAGTTGCCTTTGTGTATATTTACTGCCTGCTTGAGTGTTTCTCTGTGTGGGTTTTCTCTGTATCTTGTAGAAATGTTTGGGGTGTTTTATCCTGCCATATTGCTCGTGGCCCGCGAGCTGACAATTTTAGCCGTATTTTACCTTCATTTTTGATGAGGTGGTTTATATTTTGTTTCGCTTTGTGTAGTGACTTCCCACAGTAGTTTTCCAATTGTCATTAAAATAACATACATATTACAGAGATATTCAATAAAAATGTTTTATTTCCTGTTGATGTTCTGGCATTTCTCTTTTGATCTTAAGTTCTGAAGAGACATTTCACTCTAAGACTTCAATCATAAACTTCAAATGATCACAAGAACATCACTTTTCAAGGAGCTGTTTTCATCAGTGCTGTCTGCTGTAAGATGGTCACACATAGCAGTGCTTCAGTAGATGGGTCCTCCACCTCTATTGCAGATGAAGAATGATTACCTTGTTTTCCAAAAAGGATGATGATTTGCCTCCCAAACCAGCATTCTCTCACAAAACATGGACTATTTTCTGTGCTGTGACAAAAGCCCCAAGCAGTTACGTACGCATCAGTACTCTCCAAACCAATTGTTAGGAGTATGATTGACATTTCCATTTGGAGAAAGAGGTTGTGTTTTAACCTGCATTCAAGAGCTACCTCTGAGGTGGCCATAGAGCCAAGCCTTGTTTACACTAAAAATCATTAACTAGGAATTTGCACTGTAGCGAGAGAGAGGGAGAAGGTATGGGATTGTAGTGGGTTTGCAGTGACCTGCCCCCCCACCTTTTAGAACCCCGGCTAAAACTCAGATAAACACACTGGAAGTTAATAAATGAAGCTTTATATTTACAGCAATGCGAATATACAAGCAAATATTTACAAGATATAACAGATATTTACAGAAATATACAGTAGAATAGAAATACAGACACCACACCCCTCCTGGAGACCAAAATCCCCAGGAGAGGGAAACCAAACCCCACCTACCACCTCTCCCTCCTTCCCCCAGCTTTATCTCACCACTTGATGATGCTGCAGATAAGCTGAAGATCGGTCAGAAAGATTAGTGGCAGGAAGGAATGAATGGTTTTAGTGATTTTACTCTGAATTAGTTCAAAGGCAGAGAGACAAAGGAAAGAAGCTGCTGAAGCCTGCCGGGACCCAGAGCCGACTGAACTGCGCAAGCACACTGCCTTATCTGGATGTTTTGGGAACATTCTAAAACAACCTTCTTTCTTCTTTCTCATTCAAAACTGGGTGAAGGGACATAGTGTTTAATTTCTCACTCTCAGGCAGCAGTCTAATTTTTCACACAAATTCTCCAATTAGCTCAAACCAACACAGGGATGAAGTGAGTCCACAAACAAAAAACTAATTAAAAACGTGCTATGAAACAATTTAAGTTCCTGAGACCATGAAGAGAAACAGCTTAGAACGCCCAAAAAATCCCAACAAAGCAACCCCAAATCTGTAGTCATGTTTGGTTTTTGCAACCACTTTTCCACAGCAATCTGCTCCTTCTTTCTTCTCTAGTCTCAAGAGAAATATGTCTGTTCCTTTCAGGAACAACATGGTGGCAATTACTGATACTCACCAGTGTAACCACAGCCTCACAGTGTTACATGAGGCTTTACTGTGAGTTAGAGCTCACTGAAAACATGTTCAGGGTTGACCCATTCCCCTGTTTGCCTTCATTTCTCTCCCAGCTCTCTCTTTTCTTCCTTGTTTAGTGTCAGTGACCACCAGATGAACTGATGCCACTTTTGGCAAGCAAGAGGCAGACATCTGATGGGTCTGGTGATTCAGAGAGTGGTTACTCTTTCAAAACTTTGAATGACAGAAGTTTGTGTTGGTGGATTTACATATCTGCTGTGAAGTCTGCAGGGCTGTAGTAATGTCTTGTGGCACAGTGCAGTTGCCCAGAATCAGAGGTAGGTACCATATTATGGAAGTGTGCTGTTGCTTACTTCTTCACCATCACCTAAGCTGCTGCATGATCAGACTAAGAATGTACTTCTCTAAGGAAGAGCAGTTTGCCCAAGAGCAGGCTCAAATCCATCAAAGTCAATAAATAAAATTACTCTGATCCAGGTTCTGCAGTTCTTGAGAATACCAAAATAACATCTTTGTCAGTCAAAACCAATTGTTCCATCAGGGTGAATCAGTTAAAGCCAATCAGTACAACTAATGCTTCGTATAATAGCCATTATACTAAGTGGCAAAAGCAGAAAATACATCAATTCTATTCAGATCACTTGACTCCTAATCAACTGTCGAGAAAAACGTTCTTCCCAACTGACAAGCTGTAACATAGCAAAAGATCTACATCTCTTGATCACTTTTCACATCAAGAGTCAATGAAAGTTAATTGCCTGTTAATTATGGAAAGCAAAAACCAAAACCTTGTGTTTTTTTATTATTCTACCAGTCAATTCCTTTTATTTATGCATTAACATTTTCAGGGGTGAAATCCCAAAATGCCACTGGTGACCACCATTCTAGGCACTTGCCTATACTCTCCGGCACACTGTACCACTCATAATTATCCAGCCTTGTGGCAGATCACCACAGGAAAGACCTGTATTACTCTGAAGAAGAATCACTAGAGTAACATTACATCTAAACCAAGTGACTAGTGGAGAAACCATATCACGAAATGCCAGTATCCAGTAGAGCCATATGATAGCTCTAATCCATTCCCCTGAGGTGATGAGCAGTATCAGAAAGAGCACATTGAGTGCAAGCACACAAGGTTTTATGTGTTGTAACCAGGGCCAGGCCCCAGCACATCAATCCCTGGAAAGGAAATATGTCAACATTGTGAACATAGTTAAATGTATGCAAAGCTCTTTCAGCAAGCCTTAATGGAATCCTTTTATTATGTCTTGCTAACTCTCTTGGGCCACAAGCTAGGGCACTAAAAATAGTCTCTGCTGGTTGAACGCAGTTTGCTCGAAACAGGGCTCACTCCCACAATGGAAAGCAAGAGAATCACACCAAAAGCCCTGTGGGTGTCTAACGAAATGATACAATGCACAATTACCTTATGCTGTTTCACAGGACAGCAAGGCAAAAGCAGAAGCAGCAGCAGAAGGCAGCCAAAAAATTATGCAGATCTCCTATACCAGTCATGACGAGGAATGGTTAATGCTCTCACTCTTTGGATTTAACACAAACAAACAGCTGCTTGAAATGATGGAACATCGTGACTGTAATTAAATATGCAGTAGTTAGTAATGCAACAACAGCTAGCAAGAAAATCAAGCAAGCTTCTTCAGGTGATACTCTTTAAAGTACAGGTAACACAGAGAAATACATTCAGGAAAAAATGAAGAAATCACCTGCAGATTAGGGGATGTGATGGAGGAGTAATTAATTGTGAGATTATCTTTTTTTCAAAATTAATATTGCTTATTAATTTTGGTATTTAGGAGTCTCGCCATCCCAACCACCAATTTTAATAATAATTAATTCTTTGCATAGTCATGGAAATATTATACAGATTATAAAATTGGATCTAAAGCATTTAGAAATAACTAGCAATATTACAAAACATTGAACTCAGTTGAACTGGAAGAGAAGGTTCTTGCAGTCAGCATACCACTTGTCCACTAGATGGCCTCAAGGAGCTCCTTTCTGCTTATGGCAGAAGGCAATTGGTGAATTACAAAAGGCTTTAAGTATTTACTCAGAAAATATTATCTCCCAACTTGTGAGGCTAGCTACAGCTTCAGACAGTACCCAAACACTTTCTGAGGTTCTTTTGGTGCCTTGTCAGCTGCTGAGGCTTCTGATTCTTCCCAGACTTTACAGGGTGCTGGGGAAAAGAGGAAGACTATCTCTGACCTTATCCTGGCCCTTCTGGACAATCTCCATGTCCCTTCCAGAGCTCCTCATCTTGTCAGGTATAGGCAGGATGTCTTGCAATGTGCAGTCATAGCAAAATGTTGCACTGGCTATGCAGGCCTATCATGTGGAAGTATTTTAGTGCCTATTCCTGGTAAACTCAAGGCAGAAAGTTTCCAGGCAGTCCATACTCAAAGCACAGGGCTTGTTATTCAGCAGAGCTAACTTACACCTTAGCATAGCATGGCAGGATGAACTGAGGCTGAACACCACCAGAAGCAGAGAGCAATGTCAGCAGGCAGCAGCAGCAAGCATGAATACAACAGCAGAGCACATTGTGTTACCTGCTCATCTCTTTTTATCAATCCAGCCCAAGACTAATGGGCCTTTGGACACAAAATAGCCAATTAGAATGTCAGTTAGCCAAGCTTGACCTTATTAGGTGAAGCCATAAGCTTACTTTACCCAAATCTGGGGAAAACATAGGCCTTGGCACAAGGCAGGCGCAAGCCATGTGTGTGTACCTTGTTTACCACAGGATGCAAACAGGAGCAAAACAAGTCTGGGCAAGCCAGATTCCTTAGACTCCATGGCTCCAGGTTGCCACAGTTGCTTCTCCCCATAACAGAAGGAGGGAGAGCAGAAAAACATGCCTGGGCAAGCCAGGACATGTAGAAGCCTATGATAGCCTACTCAGGCCTACCACTGCAGAAGACCAAATCTTTGTCTCTTGCCATACTGGCTCAGCCCATGTGGTCTTACTTGGCTTTTGTCTTTCCTCCTGTCTTTGTTATGTCAATAGAACCACAAGATCTCTTCTAACTAAACTTCTGATCCCGTTCGCTACTTTTTATGTTGTATTTACTGTGTTCCCTAATTCAGCTGAGTATAAACTATTCTGGTTTTGATTATTCTTAAGCTTCCCTTGCTCCACTTCTGCCTAACCAACTTTCTTGTCCTTCTGAAAGCTTATCCAACCGCTCTGTGGCAACTGGTGCCTAAAAATCTTTTAGGAGCATGAGTTCTGGGAAAACCTCTTGAGTTGCACAAGCCTTTGCAACCAGTGAATACTTGTTTCAGAGTACAGATTACAGAGATGCTACAGCGTTTAATCCCATCCCACAGTATAATACCTTTCTTTACATGTGCCACGCAAAACTATAATTTTTTCCGTATCTTATTCTGTACCTCATTAACAATGACTCATAGCAGCACTTCAAGGAAGTGCAGTAGTACTTTTGGTGGAGAAGAAATGTGATGGACCAGGCAACACCAAAGGCTTTTATTTCCCCTGCACCAGAAATTCTAAGTCAGTTCCCACCTTGCCTTTCATCATCTCAAGTGCCTTCATTGTCTCCTGTAACCCTTCCCCAAAGAGAGACTGAACATTCTCTGCCTAGCACCATTGTGCAAGTCCATTTCATTATAATCAAGACAGTCAGCAATCAATAAGAACTGCACATTAGCTTCAGACAGTCTCCTCCCAGCCTTGTTTGAAGTTGGCAGCACAAATACTTCTCTGATCTCACACTAGAGGAAGAGGACTGTCTCTACTCAAGCTCTCTTTAACATATCTCATGAGGAGCAAACATTTGGTTGCACCACTAGATTTTAAAATGCATTGGAAGAATGGGGAAGTCAAATACATGAATTACAAGAGAGCTCTTTCCTTTCCTTGCTAACCAGGCTAACAGTTTTATAGTACCTTCACTTTCTTTTGTATATGTGTGCATTCATTATCTCCTGGGTGACAGCTCCACAAATCATCTTGCCTTCTTGATATGTTCAAGGATAAATGAGGAGCTCCTTCCTGATGGCATATTTCATGTCTCTGCACTAGAACACAGCATGTTCCTTGACTAGCAGCTGTTAAACGCAAATATACACTGGCACACTGTTCCTCAGCACCTCAAAAACAGTAGGTCTCTTCCACATGTAAGCATAAGTGCACCATTTCTTGCTGCGTGTATTACCACATTTTCCCACTTCATTTACACCCTTGTCGTTGTCATGTTTGACTTCTTTTCCTATTGGTTGCAGCACTGAGACTTCCACAATTTGGGCATTGCTGCAAATGCTGCACAAGCAAAAGGCTTGAAGCAAAAGCTTTTTTTTTTTTTTTTTTTTTTTTTTTTTTCCCTTTTTTTTTTTTTCCCCATATCCCTAGCTTTTAACACTGAAAAATCTAAACTTACAATATGCTAAATAATTATTAAATCATATAATGGGCTGGACCTCCAATCATATAATGGGAAGGACCTCCAAAGGTCATCCAATCCAACACCCCTGCAGTCAGCAGGGACATCCTCAACTAGTTCAGGTTGCCCAGATCCCTGTCCAGCCTCACCTTGAACATCTACAAGGATGGGACCACAACCACCTCCCTGAGCGACCTGCTTGAGTGTTCCAGCACCCTCATAGTAAAGAACCTGTTCCTAACATCCAGCCTTACTCTTCTCTAGTTGGAAGCCATTGACCTCGTTCTGTCACTGCAGGTCTTTGTAAACAGTCTCTCTGCAGCCTTCTTGTAGTGCCCTTCATGTATTGGCAGGCTGCTGTTAGGTCTCCTCAGAGCCTCCTCTTCTCCAGGCTGAACACCCCCATCTCCACCAGCCTGTCCTCATAGCAGAACTGCTCCAACCCCCTGATCATTTTTGTGGCCCTCCTCTTCGTGGGTGAGACTTCCAGGTGAGGTCTCACCAGAGTGAACTGGCAGAATCAACTCTCCAGATATGCTGGCAACACTGCTTTTGATGCAGCCCAGGATAATCATATTGTCATCATCCAAATCATCTTACTCAAAAGCTGTGAGGATTTTCAATATCCTTAGAGGCTGATGAACTCTTCCTTATAGTGAAAAAATAAAAGAGTGTGTGTGAGAGAGAGAGAGAAGATGAATGCCATCTTTTGGCTATCTCATTAACGATATATTTTGGTGCTGCAGAACAGCCACTTGCTGTGCCATGGGTTTGCAGAGCTAGCTGTTTTCAAATCCTGCAAGAATTGCCCTTTTACTCTGTAGTGCTTAGAATATACAAATACATTTTATCATGCTAATTACCTTCAAGAGTTATCCATGGAGTGAATGTGTTTGATCTTATTAGCAGCAACATGGTCTTTTCCTTGCCATGCAAAATCATTCCATGCATGCATAACACAGCCAGAGGATAC
>VWZI01013198.1:133436-143676 GCA_013396835.1 Psilopogon haemacephalus | reverse complement strand
CCCAGACCCCCAGGTCCTTTTCCTCAGAGCTGCTCTCCAGCCACTCACCACCCAGCCTGTGTTTGTGCTTGGGATTGCAGCAACCCAGCTGCAGGACCTTACACTTGGCCTTGTCAAAAATGTGCTGGAAAATGCAGTTAAAATGTGAAGTTTATTTTGTTAGGGGTTTTAGTTTTTGGGGGTTTTGGGGGTTTTTAGTTCCTTTTTTGTGTGTGTGTTTTTGTTGTTGTTCTTGTTCTTGTTTTGTTCTTTTGGTACACCCCGTGTGGCTTTTGGATACAACAGATTGAGTTGCTCTGAACTTTTTTTTCCTCTTCAGAACATTGCACAAACTTGGCTCAAAGGGAAAAAGGCTGCTCCCATCTTGAGGGTCCCCACCTGGAGTGTATTGCATCCAGTTCTGGAGTCACTATTCCAAGAGGGATGTGGACATGCTGGAGCGTGTCCACAGAAGGGCCATGAGGATTCTCAGAGGGCTGCATCACCTCTGCTATGAGGACAGACTGAAAGAGTTGGGGCTGTTAAGTCATGAGAAGAGGAGGCTCCCAGGTGACCTTATTGTGGCCTTCCAGTATCTGAAGGGGGCCTACAGAAAAGCTGAGGAGGGACTTTTTGGGTTCTCAGGTAGTGAGAGAACTAGGGGGAATGGAGCAAAGCTGGAGGTGAGGAGATTCAGATTGAATGTGAGAAGGAAGTTGTTCAGCATGAGAGTGGTGAGACCCTGGAATGGGTTGCCCAGGGGGGTGATTGAGGTCCCATCCCTGGAGGTGTTTGCAGCCAGGCTGGATGAGGCTGTGTCCAGCCTAATCTAGGGTAGGGTGTCCCTGGGCATGGCAGGGGTTTGGAACTAGATGAGCTTTGTGGTCCCTTCCAACCCTGACTGATTCTATGGTTCTGTGATACAGAGTGGTGATTCGAGCAGCTTTTTCCTTAATAAATCTGTCTCTTCAAAGAAAATTAAAATGTCAGAACAAGAAAATGACCAATTTAGCCAATAATTAAAATGAGTAAAAGATAAATTGCTGTTTCAGATGAGAAGCAGCAAGAGATAATGCTGCTGTGCTGAAAGGCCAGGCTGAAGGAGCAGGCAGCCAGGGCGCACAGACCTCGCATGTGTGCCCGAAACGCTGCTCTCAGATGGGCCAGCTTCATCCTCTTGTTCCAGGGCACTGCTCATTCCTATTATGTCCCTCTTTTCATTCTCCACAAAAGTGGCATGATTAGCACTTGGAAAACTAGTTGACAGTCTGCTCTGTGGTTAGCTAAACCGGAAAATGCTCAGCAGTGCTGCGCCATGTGAGTGGGGAGAGAAACTTTTCAGAGCATCTCCAAGTCCTGCTGGCCCTAATGTCCTCAAGTCTCTGCAGTTAGTCTGCAGTTGCTTCTTTCAAAGACTAATGTGATGGTCTGTGACTGACTGCAGCAATCAAAGAGCATTCAGGTGCATGTAGAGAACAATTTTCTGGTTGATGTGTTCTTTCAGGCGAACCCATTCAAGTAAAATGACATTTCATATTTCTCTTAGAAAATTTCAGGGGGTTCTATTTTTATTGCAGGTGGAAGATAGATGTCTTTCAGGCTACTCTTTCAGGCTCTGTGCAAACTTAAGTCCTCTTGGTAAAACTTGAGGTGAGACTGGACAGCAAGGGGATCTGATCTGGGTTCATAATGGCAGATGGACTTCATTAATGTTGAGAAAGCTGTAAAGGGAGAGTGCCAAGAGAATGGAGTCAGGCTCTGCTGGGTGATGCCCAATGAGAGAATCGAGTGCACTCTCAGCAAGTTTGCAGATGACACCAAGCTGTGTGGCACAGTTGACTGCTAGAGGGAAGGGATCCATCCAGAGGGACCTGGACAAGCTGCAGAAGTGGGCCCAGGCCAAACTCATGACATTCAACAAGGCCAAGTGTAAGGTCCTGCACCTGGGTCAGTGCAATCCCAAGCACAACTCCAGGCTGGGCGGTGAGTGGCTGGAAAGCAGCCCTGAGGAAAAGGACCTGGGGGTCTGGGTGGATGAGAAGCTCAACATGAGCCTGCAGTGTGCACATGTGGCCCAGACAGCAACTGTGTGCTGGGCTGCAGCAAGAGAAGCATTGCCAGCAGGGCAAGGGAGGGGATTCTGCCCCTTTACTCTGTGCAGTTCTGGAGCTCCCAGCACAAGAAGGGCATGGAACTGTTGAGAGAGTCCAGAGGAGGGCCACAAAGATGATCAGAGGGCTGCAGCAGCTCTGCTATGAGGACAGGTTGAGGGAGTTGGGGCTCTGCAGCCTGGAGAAGAGAAGACTTCCAGGAGACTTTATAGCAACATTCCAGTATCTGAAGGGGGCTACAGGAGGGCTGGGGAGGGACGATTTACAAAGTCTTGTAATGACATAATGAGGGGGAATGGGTTCAAACTGGCAGAGGGGAGATTTAAACAGGATGTTAGGAGGAAGTTCTTCACAGTGAGGGTGTCGAGACACTGGAACAGGTTGCCCAGGGAGGTTGTGGCTGCTCCCTCCCTGGATGTATTCAAGGCCAGGCTGGATGAGGCATTGAGCCTGATCTAGTGGGAGGTGTCCCTCCCTATGGCACAAGGGGATTGGAACTGGATGATCTTTGAGGTCTCTTCCAACCTAAACCATTCTATGATTCTATGATTCTATGGCAGGACAAGGGGAATGGGTGGAATCTGAGGCATAGGAAGTTTCATTTAAACATCAGGAGGAATTTTTTCCTCTGTGAGGGTGATAGAGGCTGCCTGGGGAGGGTTGTGGAATCTCCCTCTCTGGAGACATTCAAAACCTGCCTGGATGTGTTCCTGTGTGATCTGCTCTAGGTGATCCTGCTCTGGCAGAGGGTTTGGACTGGATGAGGTTTGGAGATCCCTTCCAGCCCCTGACATTCTGTGATTCTGTCATTCTATGATTCTGTGATTCTGTGAACTTTGAACACATATGGCCTTAAAATATTGGTCAGATGTAGAGGGGTAAGGCTGTTCCAGCTTCAGGTGTCCCAAATCATGGGCTTCAGCTTGAAGACTTGGGGAACTGACAAAAAGCTTGCTCCATCCTTTCCTAACACTCTTCCTATCCAATCACTCTTTACTGAACCCCAAAGTGTTTTGGCTTTGGGGATGCCCATGGCAGGAGGGCTGGAACTAGATGATCCTTGTGGTCGCTTCCAAACCTGACTGATTCTATGATTCTAAGACTCTATGCTGCTGCTGATGTGATGGGCTTCCTTTTCCTAGTAGAAATGTAGTCATAGAATCATAGAATCATAGAATGGTTTAGGTTGGAAGAGACCTCAAAGATCATCCAGTTCCAACACCCCTGGGCCATAGGCAGGGACACCTCCCACTAGAACAGGTTGCTCAAGACCTCATCCAGCCTGGCCTTGAACACATCCAGGGAGGGAGTAGACACAACCTCCCTGGGCAACCTGTGCCAGTGCCTCACCACCCTCACCCATGGGGGTAAAGAAAGTTTGTGTTCCAGTGGTGAATACTTTGCAACCCTACATCTGAGTAGAAATAAAGATAGAACTGTGATGAAAATACTGACTTGAAATACTCCTAACAAGCCTGGGTAGACTTTACAAACATAATGATACCTGGTTTTTTTTTCTGAGTCTCTCAGCAGTGTTTTTCCCTTTGGAGAATTTACTTCAGCAAATGACCTCCACCCCCATCCATCACATCCTCTGCTAGGTCAGTGGGGCATCATCCTTCCACAAAGGAAAAGAAAAGCTAAGCTGCAATGAATTTTTCAGTCTTCTGCTCTTGAAGCCCCGAAATGAGATCTTGATCAGAATAATTCATGCATTTTCACAATAAGTCCACCCTTTTTGTTTGCATCAGCAAGTTAGCAGCTTTGTCCTCTTAGAGAAAAAAAAAATCTCTCCAGGCTCTCTGAATATTCCAGCAGAGGTGGGGAGGTCTTTGCTTTCTCTGTGTTTATGTATTTCCAGAACTGGAGTCCTACATTTCTTTAAGGATTTCAACACTTCAACAACAAAAAACAAAAAGAGAAAAGGGGGAGGGGGAGAGGTCTTGTGATCCACAGGGGTACAGGAGTCCTGGATTCAGGACCAAACATGTGGTACCAGCTATTTGTCCACTGCCAAATGATGCTGTTAAGTTCATTCAGCTGTCTGCGTAGACATAGAATCATAGAATGGTTTAGGTTGGAAGAGACCTCAAAGATCATCCAGTTTCTATCCCTGCCATAGGCAGGGTCACTTCCCACTAGATCAGGACGCTCAAAACCTCATCCAGCCTGACCTTGAACACCTCCAGGGAGGGAGTAGCCACAACCTCCCTGGGCAACCTGTGCCAGTGTCTCACCACCCTCACTCTGAAGAACTTCCTCCTAACATCCTGTTTAAATCTCCCCTCTGACCCTTTAAATCCATTATCCCTCGTCCTGTCATTAGAAGACCTTGTGAATAGTCCTTACCCAGCCTTCCTGTAGGCCCCTTTCAGATATTGGAAGGTTACTGTATAAGGTCTCCTCAAAGCCTTCTCTTCTCCAGGCTGAAAAGCCCCAACTCCTTCAGCCTGTCCTCATAGCAGAGCTGCTGCAGCCCTCTGAGCATCTTCGTGGCCCTCCTCTGGACTCTCTCCAACACTTCTACGTCCTTCTTGTTGTGGGGGCTCCAGAACTGCACACAGTGCTCCAGGTGGGGTCTGATGAGAGCAAAGGGGCAGAATCCCCTCCCTTGCCCTGCTGGCAATGCTTCTCTTGCTGCAGCCCAGCACACAGTTGCTGTCTGGGCTGTGTGTGCACACTGTCGGCTCATGTTGAGCTTCTCATCCACCCAGACCCCCACCTCCTTTTCCTCAGGGCTTCCTCAGATTTGTCCTCTAGCAGCTTTCAGAGCCCCACAGCACATTGCCACTAAAGGGCTGTTTGTATAAAGCTGCAGAGCTTTTCAGCACAAGTGTGTATGTAACCCAGACCTGGTGCTAGGGCCATTGGATTTGGAATGGATGTTTAAAATTGAAATGGGCTTCCAATATCTTCAAACAGCAGCAGGATGATGAGTAACTTACAGCATCCCTCATGCAGGCAGACAAATAATCCAGCACCCTGAATTGTGCATGCCACATAGAGAGGACTAAGAAGTAGCATCTTTGAGAGGAGAGCCTGGCAGACTCACTGAGCCACAGTGCTTTGCCTGAGACAGAGTTCATCCTCTCTAAAGGTTTCTGAGCAGACGAAGCTGAGAAGCCCTCTAATCTCTATCATTACTCAGGTTTTCATGTTAGGCATTGTGACAGCTTCCCCCCTCACCTTGTCATCAGGAGCTGAAAGCAGCGGTTGGTGCTCTCTGGTGAGACTGGAGCCATTTGTGGCAGGCTGAGCTTTCCCAAGTTAGTATTCAGGAGCCATAGGCAGTCAGTGCACGAAGAAGCAACATCACAATGGTGTTGAGAAGGGCCTGGCATGATGATGGGGCTCACCTTGCCCTCCTCTCGACTGATAGTCAAACAATGGTAGGGCAAAGCACTCCTGAAATGTATTCATTTGTGGGGGAAACACACAAAATAAAGCAGCTACTCAGAGCCTTTAACTGTTACAGGCAGAGGAGTAATGCAATAAATCACTGACACGAAGAAATGTGGCAAGAGGCACGGAAGACTTCAGAGGAATTTTGTCCCTAAATTGCAGCATTAATAGTGTTTTGAAGCTGCACATTCAAATTGCCTATTTCTGACACTCCAAATGCACATTAGGAAAATGATGCTTATTTTATGGCTCCACATTAAAAAGAAGGGGATAAATAAGATGGAGTTTCGAGTGATAAATCTCTTCCGTAACGAACAACCAATGGGAAAGCGCAGGGCAGGCCAAAATAAAACAAAAAACAAGGATGGTGGAGGGCTGGTGCTAAAAATGCTTTTCTAATCTGGAGTATAAATGAGCAACTGTCTCATTTGACCTGGGATGAGTCATTTGCAGGAGATCTGAGTGCCATCCCAAAGGTGGGAGATACTCATCTGTTGTTTAATAATGAAGAAGAGCTGGGAATCATAGAATCATAGAATCATAGAATGGTTTAGGTTGGAAGAGACCTTAAAGATCATCCACTTCCAGTCCCCCTGTGCCATAGGCAGGGACACCTCCCACTAGCACATGTCACTCAAGACCTCATCCAGCCTGGCCTTGAACACACTCAGGGAGGGAGTAACCACAACCTCCCCAGGCAACCTGTGCCAGTGTCTCACAACATTCACTGTGAAGAACTTCCTCCTAACATCCCATTCAAATCTCCCCTCTGCCAGTTTGAACCCATTCCCCCTCGTCCTGTCATTACAAGACCTTGTGAACAGTCCCTCCCCAGTCTTCCTCTAGGCCCCCTTCAGATACTGAAAGGTTAGTATAAAGTCTCCTGGAAGCCTNATCCCCTCCCTTGCCCTGCTGGCAATGCTTCTCTTGCTGCAGCCCAGCACACAGTTGCTGTCTAGGCCACATGTGCACACTGCAGGCTCATCTTGAGCTTCTCATCCACCCAGACCCCCAGGTCCTTTTCCTCAGAGCTGCTCTCCAGCCACTCACCACCCATCCTGGAGTTGTGCTTGGGATTGCAGTGACACAGGTGCAGGACCTTACACTTGGCCTTGTTGAATTTCATGAGGTTAGCCTGGGCCCACTTCTGCAGCTTGTCCAGGTCCCTCTGGATGGATCCCTGCCCTCCAGCAAGTCAACTGTGCCACACAGCTTGGTGAAAACTTGCTGAGAGTGCACTGATTCCTCTGTCCATGTCACTGATAAAGATATTAGACAGCACTGGTCCCAGCACTGGTCTCCATTTGATCTGGGATGAGTCATTTGCAGGAGATCTGAGCGCAATCCTGAAGGTGGGAGATACTCATCTGTTGCTTGATAATGAAGAAGAGCTGGGAATAATGGGAAAGGTTCTTTCTTTCCCCTCACAATAACTCAGGCTTCACCAAATTATGCTATTTGTCTCTTCTTTGTGTGATTGCAATCCTGCATGTATCCCCCACCCACCCATGCATCATCTTTCCCCACCTAACAAGCCATGGCTTCGGGTCACCTTGCACAGCCTGCGTGGCAAATTCAAGGGAAGAATCAGAAGGCACTTTGCACATTGCCCTGGCATTTAGCCTTGCTGGAAAGGTCCTTTGTGATCACCTCTGTAACAGTTGGTGCAATCCCAAGCACAAATCCAGGCTGGGGTGGGGAATGGCTGGAAAACAGCCCTGAGGAAAAGGACCTGGGGGTCTGGGTTGACAAAAAGCTCAACATGAGCCTACAGTGTGCATGTGCAGCCCAGACAGCAACTGTGTGCTGGGCTGCAGCAAGAGCAGCTGTGGCCAGCAGGGCAAGGGAGGGGATTCTGCCCCTTTACTCTGCTCTCCTTAGACCCCACCTGGGTACTGTGTGCACTTCTGGAGCTCCCAAAACAAGAAGGACATGGAACTGTTGGAGCAAGACCAGAGGAGGGCCAGGAAGATGATCAGAGGGCTGCAGCACCTCTGCTATGAGGACAGGCTGAGAGAGTTGGGGCTTTTCAGCCTGGAGAAGAGAAAGTTTCAAGGAGACTTTATAGCAGCCTTCCAGCATCTGAAGGGGGCCTAAAGGAGGGCAGGGGAAGGGCTATTCACAAGGTCTTGTTATGACAGGACAAGGAGTAATGGGTTAAAACTGGCAGAGGGGAGGTTTAAACTGGATGTTAGGAGGAAGTTCTTCACAGTGAGAGTGGTGAGACACTGGCACAGGTTGCCCAGGGAGGTTGTGGCTGCTCCCTCCCTGGAGGTGTTGAAGGCCAGGTTGTATGAGTCCTGGAGTAACCTGTTCTAGTGGGAGGTGTCCCTGCCTATGGCACAGGGGGGTTTGGAACTGGATGATCTTTGAGGTCCTTTCCAACCTAAACCATTGTATGATTAATGGCTGCTCAGTAGCCTTGCTGCTGATCGACTGTTTGCACAGCATCTGCATTTATCTAATCTTTATTTATTTTTTAAAGACGGCAAAGTTACAGCTCATTTGCAGGGCCTCAGGATTTGAGTATTAAACAAAAATGCAAATGCAGCAGTAAGCCCTTAATGAGATGTATCCAGCTCCATTTTTTTTTTTTTTTTTATTCCCAGCATTAACTCCATTCTTTATCTCGCTTGAGCATCCACAGGATGAACTATTCATCATCTCCAAAACTTCATTTTATGATAGTATCAGCCACTGCCATGCATTTTACAACTTTAAATTCTAATTTTGCCCACAATAAGAATAATAATCACGCTTCCAGCTGTCATTTATTGTCCAAAGGAAAATACCTGAAATGCTGTAGCAAACCAACTTCTCTTCTGCCAAGCCAAAATGCAATAATACATTTTCTGTCTCAGTGCTACTTGATTGCTACTTGCACTGCCTTGAAAGATGATAAAGTCACAAGGTAAGGGAGTTGCTAGTTCCACAGATTTGTGGCCACAAAAGAAGTTCTGCTTGAGGCAATTTAAGATGCCCTGAGGGAAATTTCTACCTTTGGAAGTAGCAAACATGCACCACAGTTTAGTTCCTAATTTTAATATTCTGAAACAAATGGCATAATGCAAACTTTTGCTCCCAAGAACAGGAGAATATAATTTTCTGCTCAGCACTGCAGTGTGGATAAAACCCTGAGATCTGGGCCACTGGATCACTTGTGAAGAGGTCTGTGGTCTCACACTTGGAGCTTTGCTTAGCTTCCAGGTGTGTGGCAGCTCTCATCAGAGCCTTTGCAGACATCCTTCACCCCTTTTCATTTTCAGGCTGGGTTGCCAGGGGTGTGGAGAAGGAACAGAAGGGAGAATGGTTTCCCCTCTCTGCACTTATTAATGGGTTTTTGTTTGTTTCTTTTACCTAAAATCCTAACTGTCCTGAACAGAACAGTGTGTGGTTCTGCTCATATGACTTGCCAGTACCATTCAGGATCACTTCCCCTGAGCACTGCCAACAGCACTCATCTTTCATGGAATCATTAATGTTGGGAAAGACCTCTGAGACCATCAACTCAACACCACCGTGCCCACTAAACCACGTCCTGAAGTGCCACATCCATGCATTTTTGGAACACCTTCAGGGATGGTGACTCCACCACCTCCCTGGGCAACCTGTTCCAATGATTTGCCACTCTTATGGTAAAGAAAGCTGTAGAGAGCAAGAATGGTAGGGGTTGGAAAGGACCTTGGGAGATCATTGAGTCCAACTCCCTCTGTCAAAGCAGGATGATCTTCAGCAGGTGACACAGCAACACATGCAGGTGTGTTTGGAAAAATGTGGCTGCTCCCTCCCTGGATGTGTTCAAGGCCAGGCTGGATGAGGTCTTGAGTGACCTGATCTAGTGGGAGGTGTCCCTGCCTATGGCACAGGGGGGTTTGAACAGGATGAGCTTTAAGGTCTCTTCCAACCTAAACCATTCTATGATTCTATAGAAGGAGACTCCACTACCTCTTTGGGCAGTCTGTTGCAGGGTGCTGGCACCCTCACCATAAAGACATTTTTCCTCATGTTGAGGTGGATCTTCTTGTGTTCCACTTTGTATCCATTGCCCCTTGTCCTATCACAGGACACCACTGAAAAGAGCCTGACCCCCTCTTCTTCACACCCAGCCTTCAGAGATTTATAGACATTAGTATGATCCTCTCTCAGCCTTCTCTTCTCCAAACTAAACAGCCCCAGGTCTCTCAGCCTTCCCTCATCAGACAGATGTTCCAGTCACTTCATGATCCATGCAGCTCTCCTTTGAACACCCTCTAGTATATCCCTGTCCCTCTTGTTCTGGGTAGTCCAGAACTGGACACAACACTGCAGATGTGGTCTCCCTAATTCCTGCAGTTTTGATGAAAAGGGTAGACTGTGTGGGGTGCACATTGCCCTGCATGAATTTCTGTTCGCCTTCATTTCAAGCAAAGGCTGTAAGGCTCTGTAGGTTTGTCTTGCAGCTTCAGAACACGTTCACGTGGGATGCCGAATTTTATACCCAACTTGGCTTTCTTGTTAATGGGCTCATTTCCGCAACAGGGCCCAAACCTTTGTCACTGTGACAACTTTTTTTGTAGCAGCTTTGGCACCTTGCTTGGAAAAGAGCAAGGCTTTGCAACGTCAGGTCGTCAGGCTCAAAATCCTGGCAACAAAGACTTCCTCAGCGCATCACCTAATAAAGTCGATAACTCAATATATATGGTAATCTAATAAATACTGCATCATAAGTAACACAATAAAGAGGGTAATACAATACAGTCCTGGGATTT
>VWZI01013198.1:120707-133430 GCA_013396835.1 Psilopogon haemacephalus | reverse complement strand
AAACATTCCTTGGGTTTTTTTTTTTTTTTTTTTTTTTTTTTTTTTTTTTAATCTTCCTCCCATTTCCTTGGCTGCTTCCAATGTGCCTGGATTTTCGCAGCGGAAAATTTTTACGAGTGGCTTCCCTTTATCGTCAGCTCATTTGCGCTAAAGAATTATCGGCTTCCGCGAACTTCTTCGCAGCTCCCGGTGGAACCAGGGCAATTAGAGAGTTGTGCCTATCTGGCTGCTTCGCAGGAGGCAGGCATCCGTCGGAAGGAGACCAAATCTCTTTTGCATTAGATGCCATCACGAGCAAACAAATCGTTTTAATTGGCAGCGTAATGAGACGGCCTTTTGGTGGAGCCGGAGCCTGCAAAGTTCGCTGCTAGAGCGGAGCTCCAGTTCCGCGCGGGACGAGTGGGGCAGCCAGACTGAATGTCTGCAAGTACAGCGTGGCTATGGTTCAGCTTTTGGAATGCAGATGGTTCATCTATTGGTTTTTTTAAATTATTATTATTATGATGATTTTATTATCTGTTTAGCGAGCTTTAATAATTTGGCGGGCTCGGAGGCCCCCGCTATTTGACAAGGTTTTGCGCTTGGTTTTTTCAGAGGGCTGCAGCATCTCTCCTAAGAGGACAGACTGAAAGAGTTGGGGCTGTGCAGGCTGGAGAAGAGGAGGCTCCCAGGTGACCTTCTTGTGGCCTTCCAGGATCTGAGGGGGGCCTACAGAAAAGCTGGGGAGGGACTTTTGAGGCTATCAGGGAGTGTCAGGAATAGGGCGAATGGAGCAAAGCTGGAGGTGGGGAGATTCAGATTGGAGGTGAGGAGGAAGTTGTTCAGCATGAGAGTGGTGAGAGCCTGGAATGGGTTGCCCAGGGAGGTGGTTGGGGCAACTTCCCTGGAGGTGTTTGCAGCCAGGCTGGATGAGGCTGTGGGCAGCCTGATCTAGGGTAGGGTGTCCCTGGGCATGGCAGGGCGGTTGGAACTAGATGAGCTTTGTGGTCCCTTCCAACTCTGACTGATTCTATGATTCTTTTCGTTTGCAAAGAGAAAATGCCAAGCTGTTATACTGCAGTTACAGGTCAGCTGCCTTTTAAAAGGGTGCTACATATAATTGCCTCCTAAACAAGCTGGTTTTAAACATAGGTTGATGGTTGGACTCGATGATGACAGAATCACAGGATGTCAGGGGCTGGAAGCAACCTGGAAAGCTCAACCAGTCAAACCCCCTGCAGAGCAGGATCACCTAGAGCAGATCACACAGGAATGCATCCAGGCAGGTTTTGAACATCTCCAGAGAGGAAGACTGCACAACCTCTCTGGGGAGCCTGTGCCACTGCTCTGTGATCATTACAGTCAAGAAGTTCTCCCTCGTATTGAGCTGGAACCTCCTGTGCTGCAGCTTACATCCATTGTTCCTTGTCCTATCCCAGGGCGCAAGTGGAGCAGAGCCTGTCCTCCCACACCTGACCCCCTAGCCCTCAGATATTTATAAACACTTATTAAATCCCCTCTCAGTCTTCTCTTCTCCAGACTGAGCAGCACCAGGTTGCTCAGCCTCTCCTCATCAGGCAGTGTTCCAGTCCCCTAATCATCCTTGTAGCCTTCCACTGAACCTTCTCTAGCAGATTCCTGGCCCTCTTAAATTGGGGAGCCCAAAACTGAACGCAGTTCTCAAGATGAGGTATCAACAAGAATAGAATAGAATAGAATAGAATAGAATAGAATAGAATAGAATAGAATAGAATAGAATAGAATAGAATAGAATAGAATAGAAGAAGGCCAGGTTGGAAGAGACCTCCAAGATCATCCAGTCCAACCTACCACCCAGCCCTATCCAGTGGCACTAAGTGCTCCATTCAGTCTTTTCTTGAACACCTCCAGGGACAGCAACTCCACCACCTCCCTGGGCAGCCCATTCCAATGCCAATCACTCTCTCTGTCAAGAACTTCCTCCTAATATCCAGCCTATATCTCCCCCAGCACAACTTGAGACTCTGCCCCCTCCTTCTGTTGCTAGTTGCCTGGGAGAAAAGACCAACCCCACTTGGCTACAACATCCCTTTAGGTGGTTGTAGACAGCAATGAGGTAGAGGGGAACCTCCCTTGACCTACTTGTCCTTGTCCTGCCATTGGGCATCAATGATCTTAGAGGTCTTTTCCAACCAAAACAATTCCATTGTTCTGTGATTCTGTAACTTCATAATTTCTAGGACATCGTGTTTAAACTGCTTAGTCTTACTCCACCTTTTATGCAAATCAGTACCTTCCTGGTAGCAGAGCAGCTCTCACCAGCGAGATTTTGGCATCCATTCCCACAACGTTTTCCTAACCCTTTGTGAAATTTCTCTTACTCCCCTCACCGTGATGAGCTTGGCTGGTAGCCAACATCCAGCTCACCACCAAGGCAGAAGTGGAAGCACACCCACAGAGGCAAATTCCCTGGCTGTCCCCAAGGTCACAGAGGCAGGCATGTGCACGCAGCTTGGACTGAGTGAAAGGAGGCTTTTAGGATATAATTAGAAGGTCTCAAAACCCCATCTGCCCTATGCTTTTTGTTGATGAGGTAAGTGGTACAAAATTTCTTGTATAACTGAGTGCTTCAGCTGTCCTTTTCACAGCGATGCTGAGCAAAGTAGATTGACTTTGTGTTGGAAAACAGATGCAATAAATGCAGTTCAGTTGCAGAGTTCTTGGGCAATTTTGTGCCTGAGAGGAAGGTAGCTCTTACTGGAGATCTTCTTGGCTCATAGAGATGAGCATGAGGCATCTCTCCCTTTCATTTCAAGAGTACCTGTTCCTGTGGTAGCTAAATGCAACACCCATCATCATACTTAGCACTTAGCAGATGCTTTCCTTGACCTCATCTCTCCAAGCATCAAAGGTTCCTTCCTCTACTTTATATCCACTGCATATCTTGTAGGTGTGCAAAACCTCATCTGAGTTTCTTGCCTGAAAAATACCCACTTCTTGGCTTCACTAAGGTATGAAGTTGCCATTAAAACTGAAAGATTGTTTGAAGCACACTGAGTTGCTGTATCACAGAATCACAGAATTGTTTAGCTTGGGAGGGACCTTTAAGATCACCAAATCCAACTGTTAAGCCAGCACTGCCTTGCCAATGTTTAGCTACACGTCTTAGCATCACACCTGCACATATTCAGAAGGTCTTGTAATGACAGGACAAAGGGTAATGGGTTTAAACTGGCAGAGGGGAGATTTAAATGGGATGTGAGGAGGAAGTTCTTCACAGTGAGGGTGGTGAGACACTGGAACAGGTTGCCCAGGGAGGTTGTGGCTGCTCCCTCCCTGGAGGTATTCAAGGCCAGGTTGGATGAGGCCTTGAGTGACCTGTTCTAGTGGGAGGTGTCCCTGCCTATGGCACAGGGGGGTTGGAACTGGATGATCTTTGAGGTCTCTTCCAACCTAAACCATTCTATGATTCTATGATCTTTTAAATCCCTCTGTGGATGGTGAATCCAAAACTTCCCTGGGCAAGGAGAATAGAATAGAATAGAATTAGAACAGAACAGAACAGAATAGACTAGACTAGACTAGACTAGACTAGACTAGAATAGAATAGAATAGAATAGAATAGAATAGAATAGAATAGAGATAGTGTCACGGGATAAGCTTAATTAGGCTCGATATCCCATGGAACGAGGGGGTCCTAGTGTCCCCCCCGAGGTTCTTTTGGGTCCCGGTCGGCAGAAATAAACGCACATGTTGCTCAAACGCCAGGTGTAACACTTTAACAATCAGAACTCAGGAAACAGAGAGGTTGCATACAAATATATATCCCGCCCACGCCTACAAAAATACCCCGGGACGCGAGGGGGGAAAACACACTCCTTCCCGGACCCGAGGTGGGGGGAAGAAGGGAAAACCGACTTAGCCCGGAATAGGGAAATAGGGAGAGAGATAGAGAGAGGGATTAGCCTTGCCACTTTGGGAGAGCTGCCGTGCTTCGCTGCCTGCTGCCGGCTGCCTGTTGCCGGCTGCCTGTTGCTGTGCACGTGGCTGGGCTCTTCACAGCCCCTGCGGGAGACGATGGTGAGCGAGGAGAGTGAGGAAGAGTAGAAGAAAGAGCCCTAACGGTCGCTGTACCCCCCCTTAAATACCCAAGGGGGCGTGTGAGACTGACCAACAGGCACTCAGCATTCTTCAGCTGGCCAATTGATTCAAAAAGCTCCACGCCTGTATGCCGCCTGAGGTACCCCTGACTCCTGGGGCCACGTGGGGTGCCCCCGCCCCTCAACCCCTACTGGACCTTGGACGGTAGGGGAAGGAGAGAGCCCAGGGTTTGGACCAATTCTGGGGTGTTTGTCACCCCATACCGGGACAGACAGGTTGGAAGAGACCTCCAAGCTCATCCAGTCCAACCTAGTACCCAGCCCTATCCAATAGCACTAAATAGTCCCAGTCTTACTAATACTTTCTCAGTGAAAGAAAATGAAGTCACAATAATTTATTTCCTTCAGGCCAAAACTCTGGGGGGGGAAAAAAAAAAAAAAACAAACAAAAAACAAAACCTGGCAATGGTTCTGTTTGGAGCATTGTGGTGGTTTGAGCAGTTCTTCACTCCCCCCTACACACGCACTTTCAAATAATCCAGGCTAGAACTCAGTTGTCTGGAAGTTAATAAATGAAGCTTTGTGTTTACAGCTTTGCACAATATCCAAGCAGATATTTACAGTGTATAATAGATATTTACATATATAGACACTAAAAAGGTAACACAGAAACACCACACCCCTCCCAGAGATCAAAGTTTCTAAGAGGGAGGTTTTAACCACCCCTATCACCTTGCCCCCTCCTCAATCTTATCTCACCATCTGTCTTATGCAGCAGATAGGTAAAGGTAGATTAGCCAGGGGGATTAGCAGCAGGAAAGAAGTTAGTGAAATTATTCAGATCCAGCTATGAAAAGCAGGCAGAAAGAGCCAAGCAACAGCTGCAGCCACAGCCCGAAGTGGTCTGACTCATCTTTGGGTTATGACTCTTAAAACATTTTTTTGTCTTCTTCAGTAACTTATGAGTGAAGTAGCATCATCAGTGTTTTCCTTTCTCAGCCTATAGCCTAATTTCTCATTCAAATCCTCCAATTAGTTCAAACCAGCACAAGCATGTATGCAGAGGTCAGCTGTTGCCAAAACTATGGCTGCAACCTGCCTGAGGCTGGCACAGAGCTGCCTGGGCCAGCAGGACAGTTCTTGACCCCACAATTTCCAAATGCAGCCATAACCTTTGTTGCAGCCCCAGTGGTTCAGGCAGAACAGTAGGGGAACTGGAATCCTAATCTCTGTTTTGTGCAAAACCACTTCTACAGGAGTCTGGCCTCATTTTCCTGAATCAGATATCTTTGAATTATTTACAGAATGTGCTGGCTTCAAAGAACCTAATTAGAGAAGAGTAGCACAGTTTAGGACCTGAGAAAGCAAGCTCTGCTCCTGTAATTACTGTTCTAATAAACTCAGGAGAGCAAAATGCATCAACAGATTCCGTGGGCGCAGAGCATATTTTCAAGTCCAAGGAGCCTGTTGGTGTAATATCTATGGAATATCTTCAATTATGAGTGGCAAAAGAAATAACAGTGCTAAAATTTTATAGTGCAGTGTCGTCTATTCAGTGTCAAAGAGGCAAGTATCTCTCTTTTTTTTTTTTTCGGGTATGAATTAACACAAACCCAGCATTTACTCGCCTGCAACCGAATTTAAATACTTGCTGAAAACGCTATAGTTGAATTTTTACATCAAAATGGATCACACTTAGCCCCTGTGCTGCTGACACCTGTTATCTGGAGCTCTTTGTCTTCATTTCGGCAGTCACAAACTCCACCATAAAACCTTAAGGACTTTTCATATTCCGTAATTCAATTTACAGCAGCTGCGGTTACCGGGAGAAGTGCCCTTAGAAAAATGACATCCAAACATTCCCTACATATTTCTGCACCATAAATTCCATACGAAATTCACTGGGGTTTAATGTCAATTCAAGATTCTCTGATCAGGAGCGGAGATTCAGCCCAGTAGCTTCCAGATAAACTGTGTTATTTCTGTACTTTATGTATCATAAAACCTGTGGAATAAGAACCTAACTGGAAATTCTCCAGGGAAGTGTTTCAAGACAGCATGCAGCATGTTCCTGTGTAGCTATATTGCCTCTACTCTGGTGACAGAAAGAAAAATATGTTTTTCTCAGTCAACTGAATGCATATCTCTCAAAAGTCTCACAGGGAATGGCTATTTATAACACTGAGCTGCCATTTTAAGATGGGTGCTTTTCCCCCCCCCTTTCTCTTTCTCTTTCTCTCTTTCTTTTTCTTTCTCTTTCTTTCTTTCTTTTCTCTTCCTCTTTTTCTCTCTCTCTTTTCTCTTTCTTTCTTCCTTCCTCTCTTCCTCTCTTTCTTTTTCCTATCTTTCTTTCTCTCTCTTTCTTTTTCCTATCTTTCTCTTTTGTTTTCTTTTTCTTTATCTTTCTCTTTTCCTTCCTTCCTTTCTTTCTTCTTTCTCTCTTTCTTTTACTCTTTCTTTCTCTCTTCCTCCCTTTCTTTCTCTTTCATCCTTTCTCTTTTTCATCCTTTCTTTCTCTGTTTTTCTTTCTTTCTCTTTCTTTCTTTCTTTTTCTCTTACTTTCTCTTTCTCTTTTTTATTTCTCCTTTTCTCTTTCTTTCTCCCTTTCTCCCTTTCTTTCTGTTCCTTTCTTTCTCTCTTCCTCTTTCTTTCTATCTTCCTTTCTTTCTTTCTTCATTTCTTTCTTTTATTCTCTCTTTCTTCCTTTCTTTCTTCCTTTCTTCCTTCCTTCCTTTCTTTCTTTCTGTCTTTCTTTCTTTCTTTGTTTCTTTCTTTCTTTATTTATTTATTTATTTCTTTCTTCCTCTCTTTCTTTCTTCCTCTCTTTCTTTCTTCCTCTCTTTCTTTCTCTCTTTCTTTCTTTCTCTTTCATTCTTTCTATTTCTCTCCTTTTTTGGTTTTTTTGGGGTTTTTTTTGGGGGGGTGTGGGTTGACTGCTACCAACTCAGATCCTGTGAGCATTTTACCACTTTCATTCTTGTTGTTTTTTTTTTAGGATATAATATTGAACTTCCACTGAGATATTACAGCTGGAATTTGGACCAGCTTAGTACCCCTTAGTCACAAACATATTTGGTCAGCAAATATGGAGCTGTATTAGTGACCAAAAACCCTCCACCTGTGGGCAGCTGTAAACCTATTTACTTATCTCTCTCCTTAAATCCCTGCAGGGTGAAAGAGAAATGAAAGATGTCACAGCTCTTCCCCCTCCCCCCCCACACACACTTCTTTATTTTATTTGTGGTGTATCTGACCTGTACCTCAGCCCTTCAGTTATGATTTTATGGTGCACTATTTACTAAGCACAGGTACCAGCAGCCTACCTTGTACACTTCCAATCGAAATCAAAGGACTTTCTGTATGTCAGGGATATTCTGTTATTAAACCCCAACGTTATTAGAACATTATTAGTTTTCCTTTCCTTTCGACAGCAGAAATAGAAACGTGTCAGGGAGAGAAACTCTTCAATTATCTGGATTTTTTTTTTTTCTTTCTTTTTTTTTTTTTTTTTTTTTTTTTTTTTTTTTTTTTGAAGGGCAGATCTGAGCCTTCTGAACCTTATCCTGTTTTCGACAAGAGTTTGCTACAAATAGGGAAGAAGTGGCTTGGCTGCTTGCCAAATCCTCCTGATCCAGCTTTAAACTCCCCTTCCCTCTCACTGGCTTTGTCTAGACTATGATCTGCAGGGGGTTCACCTGCAAATGTTTGCTCACCCTTTCTGACGTGTGTGAAAACTCAGGCACTTCTAAGGCAGATTTCCTTCAACAAATACTGACCTGCCCTAGCTGAAGCTTCCCAGATGTCTGTGGTTACAAGCAAGGCACTGAAACTGTGGCTGTGAAGGCACTGGGCATTGCTGCCAGGAGCCAGCTGATTGTTCCTTTGCTGCTGCAAGCTGCACCATGTTGGTAGATTTTTCTGCCTCTGAGTGCAGCATCAGCTCAAGGTACTGTCGTGGTGGGTCTAAATAGGCCTGCACATGTCCTGGCTCGCCCAAACATGTTGCCCTATTCTCCCTCTTTTGTGCTGGGGGGAGCGACCACAGGAAAAGAAAACAAAAGCCCTGGTTTCACCTAATTTGGTCATGCCTGCCTAATTGCCATTCTGATTGGTTATCCTGTGTCCAGAGGCCCCTTAATCTCAGGTGTACATTACTAAAAGGAGATGTGCAGGTAACATGGGCACTCTGCTGTTGTATACGTGCCTGCTGCTACTGTCATTGTTGCTTCTGCGTGCTCTCAGTGTTGCTGTCTTAGTTCATCCTGCCTATGCCTCTGCAAGTTTCCAGCTACCAAGAGTCAAGAGGAACCAGGTTGGAGATTGTTCTCTACCTCAAGCTGCCTGAGAAGAGAGTCTGGGGAGCCCCAAAGCCTCTAACTGCTTTGAAACCACTAACTGCTTTGAAACCCCTGACAGCAAACCCTCCACAAACTTTGGGCACTGTCAGATACTATAATGCAGCCCCAGAAATCCAGAGAGACTACTTTGTGAGTAAACACTCAAAAGCCTCTCAGCAAATCTCTAGCAAGATTCTGTAAATTCATATATGAGTCATAGGCAGGGAGCAGCCACAACCTCACTGAGCAACCTGTTCCATTGTCTCACCACCCTCACTGTGAAGAACTTTCTCCTAACATCCCATTTAAATCTCACCACCCTCAAGATGTAAAGAACTTCCTCCTAACATCCCATTTAAATCTCCCCTCTGCCAGTTTGAACCCATTCCCCCTCATCCTGTCATTGCAAGACCTTGTAAATAGTCCCTCTCCAGCCTTCCTGTAGGCCCCCTTCAGATACTGGAAGGTTGCTATAAGGTCTCCTCAAAGCCTTCTTTTCTCCAGGCTGAAAAGCCCAAACTCTCTCAGCCTGTCCTCATAGCAGACATGCTCCATCCCTCTGATCATCTTTGTGGCACTCCTCTGGACTCTCTCCAGCAGTTCCATGTCCTTCTTGTGCTGCACAGCACTGAGTACCTTCTGCCGTAGAAGCAGAAAGGACCCTGTTGAGTGCCCAGGTGGGCAAGAGATGTAAAGTAACTAAGAATCTCTTTCCAGTTTCAGGATTAATATTCATTATATTGTTGCTGATTATGTTTCTTAAATGTTGCAGATTCCCTGTTTATCTCCCTCTGTATAATGTTTTCATGACCATGCGAAGAACCCATTATTATTAAAAGTATGGGTTGGTAGCAAGTTTCTGAATAACAAAATTAATAAACTCTATCAATTTTCAAATTGGTATCTCACATTCATATCCAGCCAAGCTAGGAGAGCAGATATTGTGCAGAGGCAGGTGAAGAGTGTGGGCATCACTGCACATGATTCAACCAGAAAAAAAAAAAAAAAAGCCTTTATGTGGGCTCTTTGCTCAGCCTAGCAAAATTCATGGATGGGTTTTCTCTGATGTAGAACTGTGGGACTGTACCTGAAGCAAAGATTTGAGAAAGGAAAGCCCTCAAGGAACGTGAGGACACATGTGGCAGCTGCAGAACAGACTTCAAAAGCACACAAAAAGACTTTCAAGGTCAGACTTGACAGTCCCTGAGCAACCTGTCCATGTTCACTGCAGGGGGATTGGCCAGGATGGCCTTTGAGGGTGCCCCCCAATGCACTCTATGATTCTCAGGGATTCATTTAGCCGCCCTTCAAGCAGACCCAGATTTTGGGTCTTCCAAAAGTTGTATTCAAAGCCTGCGAGTGCCCAGCTTGTAGAAAGTGTAAATGTTAAGCTGAAGGTCAGTTTCCATGTTTTACTGTGAATTTCTGGTCTTTCTCTGGAAAACATGGCCTGGTTATTAAATTCTTATCACAGGTACTTGTTCCTCCATGTTAGAGAGTGTTTATAGTCTCTGCCCACTGCCACTGCCCTTAGGGTCCTGGTTACACAGGAAGGTGCTTTGCAAGGGTGATGTATAAGGTTTTTCTTCCTCATGAAGAATCTCACTGATAGGAGTGGGGAGATATTTACCACTACCATGTAGAAACCTTCCTACCAAAGAGAAAATTGCTTGCCGACTACCAAAGCTGGAGGAACAGAGAGAGAGATCTATAGAGGAGTAAAAAAATGAAGAAGAGGCCAAGCCCAGTTGTCCCTATCCATTTTGCAAGCCACACTCATGATTTTTGGAGCCCAAACAGTTACATAGCAGGGCATTCTCCTGACCATCATCTACCTCATTTTTAACATACAACTTTCATTGGGTGTTAAAGCTCATGAAATATTCATAAACACAATCGTCTGCATTGCTCCCTCACTGACCTAACCTTCAAGCTGCTCAAGTGAAATTAGGTTTTGTTCTCCTTGCTGCTTTTTTTTTTACTTGGCATAATATTTGCAAATGATACTTCAGTGGATTTGCTGAGGTGCAGAAGATTGGTTCTGCAGAACACACTTTCACTCCAGAATGGAAAGGGAGAGCCAGAACAAAAGGCAGGGGGAGGGGAACATTTATTTTTCTAAGAGATAACTGCCCCAACATGAAATTTTGGCTCTGAACAGGTGGATGGATTCTTTGAATCTCTGCTGAGACAAAGAAATTTACATGATTCTGACTCCCTACCTTGAATTAATTAAGGGTTTAAAAATTGTTGGAATATAAGACCTGGTCTGCTAGCTAAAACACAGAGAATCATAGACTCATAAAATGGTAGGAATTGGAAGTTACCTTCAGAGATCAAGTCAAAGCCCACTGCCAAAGCAGGATCACCTAGGACAGTTAACACAGAAAAGCATCCAGACTGGAGAAGAAGAGGAGGCTCAGGGGTGACCTCATTGCTGTCTATCACTACATGAAGGGAGGTTGTAGCCAGGTGGAGTTGTCTCTTCTCCCAGGCAACCAGCAACAGAACAAGGGGACATATTCTCAAGTTGTGCCAGGAGAGGTATAGGCTGGATATTAGGAGGAAGGGAGAAGGAGAGAGTGATTGGCATCAGAATGGGCTGCCCAGGGAGGTGGTGGAGTCACCATCCCTGGAAGTGTCCAGGGAAATACTGGATGTGGCACTTGGTGCCATGGTCGAGTTGATTGGCTAGGGCTGGGTGACAGGCTGGAGGTCTCTTCCAACCTGCCTGATTCTATGATTCTATGTTTTAAAAGTCTCCAGAGAAGGAGACTCCACAACCTCTCTGGGCAGCCTGCTCCAATGCTCCAGTAGGCTTACAAGAGAGCTTTTCCTTATTTTCATAGAATCATAGAATGGTTTAGGTTGGAAGAGACCTCAAAGATCATCCTGTTCCAACCCCCTGCCATAGGCAGGGACACCTCCCACTAGATCAGGTCACTCAAGGCCTCATTTTGAGGTGGAACTTCCTGTGTTCCAGTTTGTATTCATTCTTCCTTGTTCTATCACAAGACATCACTAAAAAGAGCCTGGCACCTTCTTCTTGGCACCCACCCTTTAGGTATTTCTACACATTAATAAGATTCCTCAGCCTTGTCTGCTCCACAATAAGCAGCCCCAGGTCTCTCAGCCTTTCCTCATAAGAGAGATGTTCCAGTCTCTAAATCATCCTCATATCCCTCTGTTGGATGCTCTCTACTATATTCCTGTCCCTCTTGAGCTGTGGTACCCTTAACTGGACACAATACCCAACATGGAATCTGACTAGGGCAGAGTAGAGGAGCAGGAGAACCTCCCTTGACCAGCTGAACATGGTTGGACTCAATGCTCTTAGAAATCTTTTCCAACCAAAACAATTCTATGACTATGACTGTGACATATTACACACTTCTTCTTGCAACACATCTGAAAGGTTAGCACCCAGTGAAGGACTCAGCATCATCTCACAAAACAAAACCTGAAGTGCACCCATACAGGAAGGACATGCTGCTGGAGAGAGTCCAGAGGAGGGCCACAAAGATGATCAGAGGGCTGGAGCACCTCTGCTATGAGGACAGGCTGAGAGAGTTGGGGCTTTTCAGCCTGGAGAAGAGAAGGCTTCCAGGAGACCTTATAGCAGCCTTCCAGTATCTGAGGGGGGCCTACAGGAAGGCTGGGGAAGGACTATTCACAAGGTCTTGTAATGACAGGATGAGGAGGAATGGGTTCAAATTGTCAGAGGGGAGATTTTTGTATGGGATGTTAGGAAGAAATTCTTCACAGTGAAGGTGGTGAGGCACTGGAACAGGTTGCCCAGGGAGGTTGTGGCTGCTTCCTCCCTGGATGTGTTCAAGGCCAAGCTGGATGAGGTCTTGAGCGTCCTGTTCTAGTGGGAGGTGTCCCTGCCTGTGGCACAGGGGAGTTGGAACTGGATGATCTTTGAGGTCTCTTCCAACCTAAACCATTCTATGATTCTATGATTTTTGGCCAAATTAAGACCCAATGTTTAAGCAGATGCTGCTTCCCCATTGTGTGGATGGAGTTAGCCTTAAAGTGCAGCCCAGAGCTGCTGACATTAAAAAAAAAAAAGGCAGTTAGGAAAGAAGTTTATCCTGGCTTAATTGGACTGCAATGTTCTCTCACTAGAAACAAAGCAGCCACCTTGGCATCACAGGCACCAAAATCATCACGACGTTCTGCTGCCCAGAAAGGTTAGGAAGCTGCTGGGGTTTCTTTTGTTTTGTTTTCTTGCCATTTGATTAGGCATTTAGAAGAGAAATCTCACATTATGTTCCTTTCTCTCTCAGACCTGATGATTTTTAATTTTTTTTTTTCTTTTTTTTTTT
>VWZI01013198.1:100916-112368 GCA_013396835.1 Psilopogon haemacephalus | reverse complement strand
TTTTTTTTTTTTTTTTAATTCTTTTTTATTATTCCCAACTAAATGTGACTTTTCAATAAATAGATGTGGCCACTACAGCCCTCAAACCTGGTCCTCTAACTTTGAACACCGGCAAATAGCTCTGCTAGAAACTGCATAATTTTCCAGTGGAGGACTTCATTGTGCTGGCTGCTGTTTAGGCAACGAATGGACCCTCAAGGTAAATTTATACTGGCAGCCTTGACACGTGTTTGCAAAATGCACAAGCACAATACACAGAAACACGCACTGGGAGGGTGTTTTAATAAGGCCACAGCATTACTGTAAGAAAGTCTCTGCAGAAAGACACTTTGCAAGTTTTCCTAAGTGGATTTTGTAAATTGTTCTTTTGTTTTAAAACAGGGGAGGGAAAAAAAAAAATATATGCATTAGCCAAATGCTTCTAGCCAAAATGAAAAGGTCTGTGATGCATCGATGGAGTATAATAAATTTACCCCTTCTGTTTTGGTTTTTTTTTTTTTTTTCCTGTGATCCAGTTATAATTGCCTGAGAATACAATGAAAGATACACGGTTTAAATTAAAGACATCAGAACTCAATGCTTTGGGTAGCTCAATAAAAATGAAAACAGTGCTGAAAGGATAGGATGGGATAGGATAGGATAGGATAGGATAGGATAGGATAGGATAGGATAGGATAGGATAGGATAGGATAGGATAGGATAGGATAGGATAGGATAGGATAAGCCAGGTTGGAAGAGACCTCCAAGATCATCCACTCCAACCTAGGACCCAGTCCTATCCAGTGGCACTAATTGCTCCATCCAGTCCTTTCTGGAATACCTCCAGGGTTGGTGACTCCACCACCTCCCTGGGCAGCCCTTTCCAATGCCAATCACTCTCTCTGGCAAGAACTTCCTCCTAACATCCAGCCTATACCTCCCCTGGCACAACTCGAGGCTGTGACCCCTCCTTCTGTTGCTGGTTGCCTGGGAGAAGGGACCAACCCCACCTGGCTACAACCTTCTTTAAGGTATTTGTAGATAGCAATGAAGTAGAGAACATCCCTTGATATATTTGTCCTTGTCCTGTCATTGGGCATCAATGATATTAGAGGTCTTTTCCAACCAAAACAGAATAGGATAGAATAGAAATAGAGTAGAATAGAATAGAATAGAATAGAATAGAATAGAATAGAATAGAATAGAATAGAATAGAATAGAAGAATAGAATAAGCCAGGTTGGAAGAGACCTCCAAGCTCATCCAGTCCAACCTATCACCCAGTCCTATCCAATGGCACTAAGTGCCCAATCCAGTCTTTTCTTGAACACCTCCAAGGATGGCAACTCCACCACCTCCCTGGGCTGCCCATTCCAACAGTTTAGGTTTAGACTTTCAAAACATAGAATCATAGAATCAGCCAGGTTGGAAGAGACCTCCAAGATCATCCAGTCCAACCTAGCACCCAGCCCTATCCAATCAACTAGACCATGGCACTAAGTGCCCCATCCAGTCTTTTCTTGAACACCTCCAGGGATGGCGACTCCACTACCTCCCTGGGCAAAACAACTGAAAAGCCATCACAGAATCACAGTGTTAGGGGCTGGAAGGGACCTCAACAGATCATCCAGTCCAACTTCCCCTGCCAAGGCAGGATCACCTGTACCAAATGACACAGCCATCACAAGACTGGTGCCACTGCACTCTTGGTACAGCCTGGTGACAGCTCCTATGCCAGGGAAAAAACCTCAGCTGACTACTTAGATCAGGGTTTGGGTTTGTTTGGGGTTTCTTTCTCCCCTAGCATATATCTCATCATTCCTCTTCATGTGTTAGATCTATTATTATAAAGCATTGTAATTTCCACTGTCACACAACTAAGAGAGTACATTTCTAAAGCTCGCCAGTTAGAAGCCTGTAATAGCTTAGATTCTGTTGCCGTCTTCAACCTGCTGAAGCGTTTAATTCTTTTTCTTTTACAAGGAAAATACCACGTTTCTGTCACCCTGTCCAGAGGATTCTGGTGGAAACCATAAGTTTTCTCGGAGAAAGTCGCATTTGACTATTTCTCTGATGAGGTGAAAGGTCAATTTGCTTATAGTTTCCGCGCCTCATTAGAATTCAGCCTCTGCGCCGCGTTAACGTGGGCAATATTAATTTTCTAAACATTGATGTACAGCAGCTGCTGACTAATTTCCATAATGGTTGTTCTACTCTAAGGGCATTAAACCTGAAACAAGGTGGATCCAAATGGAAAAAAAAAACCAAAAAACCAACAAACCAAATAAAAAGGGAGATGATTCTTGGCCGTCTGCCAACAAGACGCTGGGGGACCTGAAATTTCTGGAACGGCACCGGAGGTTCGTTTTGATCAAATATTCATATTCTGAGCCATGTGTCAACAATTTTACTGTTTAAAGACGCGGAGGGGTTGTGGAGGGGAATATTGACGCCGCCCTTCACGGGGGAGTTTTGCTTTCAGGCTCTGCATATAAAGGAGAAAGTTGAGGCGGAATGGGGCTAACGTCAAGAACAATGAGGCGCGTTGGAAGCGAGGCGCAAGAGCGGCGGAGATATCAATTCCTCCCCTTGGAGCGTGGGAGGTGAGAGGTCACAGCAATTCCCTCGGCTCTGAAGTCAAGCAGAACCATATGAATGACCACTTGGAAAATGCTTCTTGTATTTTCACTTCCACAGGGTCATTATACTGATGCCAGGAGGCAAGACTACGTTGTTGGGTTTTTTTTAAACTAAGAAAGCCACAGTCCTAGTCTCACATGCCCAGGTGGAGTCTCAGGGTCATTATACTAATGCCCGGAGGCAAGACTATGTTGTTGTGGTCTTTTTTAAACCTAAGGAAGCCACAGTCCTAGTCTCACACGCCCAGGTGAAGTCTCAGGGTCATTATACTAATGCCAGGAGGAAGGACTATGTTTTTTTTTTTTTTACTAAGGAAGTCTCAGTCCTAGTCTCAGATGCCCAGGTGGAGCCTCAGGGTCATTATACTAATGCCAGGAGGAAGGACTACCTTTTTTTTTTGACTAAGGAAGCCACAGTCCTAATCTCACATGCCCAGGTGGAGCCTCAGGGTCATTATACTAATGCCAGGAGGAAGGACTACCTTTTTTTTTTTTACTAAGGAAGTCACAGTCCTAATCTCACATGCCCAGGTGGAGCCACAGGGTCATTATACTAATGCCAGGAGGCAAGACTATGTTTTGTTTTTTTTTAACTAAGGAAGTTACAGTCCTAGTCTCACATGCCCAGGTGGAGTCTCCAGGTTAGGGGCACCTGAACTGGTAAACCAGCCACAATCATCCAATGGCATCTTCTTTGTGATACTTTGCTGCTCTGCTCCCAAAAGGCAGCTCCTTCTGGGGAAAACTGCCTGCTGCATCCCATTCAGTCCCACTTTGCTTATTGCCAAATAGCTCACCAAGATCCATCTTTAATCAGCAATGAGGGTCTCAGGCAGACTAAGTTCAATAAGGGCAGGTGCAGGGTCCTGCATGTGGGGAGGAATAACAACAGGCACCAGTACGGGTTGGGGTTGTCCTACTGGAAAGCAGCTCCACAGAAGAAGACCTTGGAGTCCTGGTGGAGACCAAGTTCTGCATGGGCCAGCAATGTGCCCTTGTGGCCAAGAGAGCCAATGCCATCCTGAGGTGTATCAGGAAAAGTGTGGCCAGCAGGGCTAGGAAGGTTCTTATCCCACTCTACTCTGGTCTAGTGAGACCATACATGGAATACTGTGTCCAGTTTTGGACTCCCCAGTTCAAGAGAGACAGGGACCTGATAGAGAGTCCAGCAGAGAGCCTTGAGGATAACTGGGGGACTTGAGCATCTCTCCACAAAGAGAGACTGAGAACCTGAGGCTGTTTAATCTGGAGAAGAGAAAACTGAGAGCAGATGTCATCAATGTGTAGAAATGTCTGAAGGGTGGATGTTGAGTGGCTGGGGCCAATCTCTTTTTGGTGGCCAGCAGCAACAAGACAAGGAGCAACAGCTACAAACTGGAGCAAAGGAGGTTTCACCTCAACATGAGGAGAAACTTCTTTCCAGTGAGTGTGACAGAGCACTGGAACAGGCTGCCCAGAGAAGTTATGCAGTCTCCTTCTCTAGAGACTCAAAATCTGCCTGGATGCATTCCTGTGTGAACTACCTTGGGGGATCCTGCCTTGGCAGGGAGGTTGGACTCGATGGTCTGTGGAAGTCCTTTCCAACCTCTAATGTTCTGTGCTCCTGTGACTCTGTGATTACTCTTCTGTTCCTGAGCATTTCACAAGCCACCCCTCACTTTGTCCCGTGGATTTGATAAGTGATGTTACTTGAGCACACATCATACTGCTCATGAGCTATGCAGAGTGTGCTTGCTGCAATTCATCTTCCTCACTGCTCCAGCCTGACTGCAGGTCTTTGCTACATGGTGCCTCACATGACAAAGCTTTTGGTTCCTGGTTAGTTGAGCTGAAATAGGATAAACCAAGTAAGCTCTGTGCACAGGCATGATAGTGGTGAGGGCTCTTTTGTCAGTGAGGCATTGATTAGTGCCTCGCCCACACCAGCCCTGCTTTATTATCACTTCCATTTTCTCAACATATGAACCACAAATAGAAAAGTGTGGAAAAAAATTTATAAAAAGCTATAAATGAAGGAGTTTCTACTGCTGGGAGATCCCTCTGGGCTTACTCAATGCAATTCTGAGGGCTGTCACAGGCTCACAGGATGTCAGGGTTTGGAAAGGACCCAAAGAGATCATTGAGTCCAACCCAACTACCAGAGCAGGACCAGGCAATCTAGCTCAGGTCACACAGGAACACATCCAGACAGGCCTTGAAAGGCTCCAGAGAAGGAGACTCCACAACCTCTCTGGGGAGCCTGTGCCAGTGCTCTGGAACCCTTTCAGTCAAGAAGTTCCCCCTTGTGTTGAGGTGGAACCTCCTGTGATGCCGCTTCCATCCATTGCTCCTTGTCCTATCCCAGGGAGCAAGTGAGCAGAGCCTGTTCCCCCCTTCTTGACATCCAACCCTTAGAGATTTATAAATATTAATGAAATCCCCTCTCAGTCTTCTCTTCTCCAGACTAAAAAGCCTCGAGTCCCTCAGCTTCTCCTCATTAGGCAGTAGTCCAGTCCCTTGATCATGCTCGTAGCCCTCCCTGCACATCCCTGTCCCTCTTAAACTGGAGAGCCCAAAAATTACTTCTGTCCTCTTTGGTAGGAGCAATGAGAAGGAAACTAAAAGAAGGTCAGGCATTTGGAGCTGTCCCTAGAAGAGGGCAAGGGCATCCCCAGTGCTTATTGGCTTGGTCTCCTCACACACATAATTCACCTTCCACATCAGTCCATGGGCAGAAACGTGGATTTTTTATACCTACTCCTGACTGTGCAGACCCATTCTAAACTGCCAGGAGTTTGCACATGGGAAATGTCAAATGCAGCTCAGCAGTGGTCTATTTTTCACCTTTAATTTTCTCATAGTCTGGCTCCCCTGATTTCAGCCTTGTTCCTCCTCCCTTATCCCCATCCCAGCAATGACTAAGTCAGGAATCGACAGGATTTGGCTGCGCACAGCCCACGATGAGAAGGTTTTAATGAATGCCAGGAACAACCAAGCAGCCTGCCTGCAACCACACTCACCACTTCTGGATATTTCTCTGGCCATCTGTCTCACTTGCCAAGACCTTTCCCTGCCTGTGTGCAGACATAATGAGAAGTTTCTTCATTGCCCATTTCCTTCCGTGTCAGACAGAGCTGGGTGTGCAGCAGGAAACACAGACTTCATACCCTCTGCTCTTAATGGTATGTCTAGCACTGCTAATCTGACTCTCCTGGTGCCATGAAAGCCAACCTCATCTCCATATGAATACTTTAGAGAGGCATTTTTTGAGACTTTCATGCTCTGGTTTTATAGACTCATAGAATGGTTTGGGTTGGAAAGGAACTCAAAGCTCAGCCAGTTCCAACCCCCTGCCATAGGCAGGGACACCTCCCACTAGAACAGGTCACTTAATTCACCCCACTGACCTTTAATACAACCTCTCTCCCTACAGGGTGAGACAGGTCCATAAATAACATCCCTATTTTTAATAAGGAGGGGGAAATCAAGGTTTTGATGTTTACCACAGGAAAACAAGGATGAGCCCCACACAGGCATCATTTTGGCATAGAACAGCACCTGTTGAGGGTGAGCTACTCAAAACAAAGCTTTTGGGCATGAATCCTAGAATGGTTTAGGTTCGAAGTGACATCAAAGATCATCCAGTTCCAGCATCCCTGCCATAGGCAAGGACACCTCCCAATAGAACTAGGACTCATCCAACCTGGCCTTGAACACCTCCAGGGAGGAAGCAGCCACAGCCTCCCTGGGCAACCTGTGCCAGTGTTTCACCACCCTCAAGATGTAAAGAACTTCCTCCCAACATCCCATTTAAATCTCCCCTCTGCCAGTTTGAACCCATTGCTCCTCGTGCTGTCATTACAAGACCTTGTCAATAGTCCCTCCCCAGCCTTCCTCTAGCCCACTTCAGATACTGGAAGGCTACTATAAGGTCTCCTCGAAGCCTTCTCTTCTCCAGCCTGCAGAGCCCCAACTCTCTCACCCTGTCATAGAATCATCGAATCATAGAATGGTTTAGGTTGGAAGAGNCCCTATTTTTAATAAGGAGGGGGAAATCAAGGTTTTGATGTTTACCACAGGAAAACAAGGATGAGCCCCACACAGGCATCATTTTGGCATAGAACAGCACCTGTTGAGGGTGAGCTACTCAAAACAAAGCTTTTGGGCATGAATCCTAGAATGGTTTAGGTTCGAAGTGACATCAAAGATCATCCAGTTCCAGCATCCCTGCCATAGGCAAGGACACCTCCCAATAGAACTAGGACTCATCCAACCTGGCCTTGAACACCTCCAGGGAGGAAGCAGCCACAGCCTCCCTGGGCAACCTGTGCCAGTGTTTCACCACCCTCAAGATGTAAAGAACTTCCTCCCAACATCCCATTTAAATCTCCCCTCTGCCAGTTTGAACCCATTGCTCCTCGTGCTGTCATTACAAGACCTTGTCAATAGTCCCTCCCCAGCCTTCCTCTAGCCCACTTCAGATACTGGAAGGCTACTATAAGGTCTCCTCGAAGCCTTCTCTTCTCCAGCCTGCAGAGCCCCAACTCTCTCACCCTGTCATAGAATCATCGAATCATAGAATGGTTTAGGTTGGAAGAGACCTCAAAGATCATCCAGTTCCAACCCCCCACCATAGGCAGGGGGTGTCCTCATAGCAGAGGTGTTCCAGCCCTCTTATCATCGTCATGGCTCTCCTCTGGACTGGCTCCAACAGGAGCGACAAGAAAGGGAACAAAATAGACTTAGAATCATAGAATCATTCAGGGTTGGAAGGGACCACAGGAGTGAGAGGAGAGGGAGAACATGGTTGTGTGTCCTCCAGTCGGAGTCTTGTGATGCTGCTCTCTGTTCTGTTACACTGTTTATTAGGATAATAATTTCAGTAAACTACATCTGGATTTTCTTGCAGGCTGTCCCCTCAGGTTAAACAGTCTGCCTAAAAATATATTTATTTATTTATTTATTTTATATATATATTCCTCATTTTTATCTTCCTTTTGATGGCTTTTTATTTGAATTANTGATGCTGCTCTCTGTTCTGTTACCTGTTTATTAGAGTAATAATTCCAGTAAACTACATCTGGCTTTTCCTGCAGGCTGTCCCCTCAGGTTAAACAGCCTGTCTAAAAATATTATTTTTTTTTTTCATATATATATTCCTCCTTTTTATCTTCCTTTTGATGGCTTTTTATTTAAATTATTTCCCTTTTTTTGTTTTTTTTTTAATTACATTATCACATTCTTCCTCCCCCCCAACCCCCACACCCCCCCCTTAATTCTATAATTTTTCAAGTCTGGGCTCCTTTGCACTTTGTGCTTCTGTGCCCTTTCCTTCACAAGGCCTTTTCATGTTTCTCTCCCTTTTGTTTTTCCCTGGGAGCCTTTATTGTTGTTTTATCCTTCCTTTTTAGGTCTTCAGCTGGACAGTAGGAAATAACTCGGAGAGAACTGCAAAGCAAAAAGCTGCATAAGCCCAAGAACAGTCATGGGTGAGAGAAGAGGGAGAACATGGTTGTGTATCCTCCAGTTGGAGTGTTGTGATGCTGCTCTCTGTTCTGTTACCTGTTTATTAGAGTAATAATTCCAGTAAACTACATCTGGCTTTTCCTGCAGGCTGTCCCCTCAGGTTAAACAGCCTGTCTAAAAATATTATTTTTTTTTTTCATATATATATTCCTCCTTTTTATCTTCCTTTTGATGGCTTTTTATTTAAATTATTTCCCTTTTTTTGTTTTTTTTTTAATTACATTATCACATTCTTCCTCCCCCCCAACCCCCACACCCCCCCCTTAANTTTTTTTTTTTTTTTAATTACATTATCACATTTTTCCCCTCCTCTCTCTTAATTCTGTAATCTTTCAACTCTGGGCTCCTTTGCACTTTGTGCTTCTGTGCCCTTTCCTTCACAAGGCCTTTTCATGTTTCTCTCCCTTTTGTTTTTCCCTGGGAGCCTTTATTGTTGTTTTATCCTTCCTTTTTAGGTCTTCAGCTGGACAGTAGGAAATAACTCGGAGAGAACTGCAAAGCAAAAAGCTGCATAAACCCAGCATAGTAAAGAACAGTCATATGTTGAGCCAGAGAACTTCAGAAATAAAGGCACAGTGGTGAAGCCCACAGACTTTTGCTCTCTGTGGTGCAATATTCATGAAAAATAAAACAGTGACATTTCCTTCAACAGCAAAAAGAAATAAATAAAAGGCAAGCCAATAAGCAAATAAAAAGCCTCACACCTGTGTGCATCTGCGTCTTTGCTATAAAAATCATAGAATCATAGAATGGTTTAGGTTGGAAGAGACCTCAAAGATCAGCCAGTTCCAGCCCCCCTGTGCCATAGGCAGGGACATTTCCCACTAGAACAGGACGCTCAAGACCTCATCCAGCCTGGACTTGAACACATCCAGGGAGGGAGCAGACACAACCTCCTTGGGCAACCTGTTCCTGTGCCTCGCCACCCTCACTGTGAAGAATTTATTCCTAACAACCCGTTCAAATCTCCCCTCTGCCAGTTTGGACTCATTCCCCCTCATCCTGTCATTACCAGACCTTATGAACAGTCCCTCCCCAGCCTTCCTGCAGGCCCCCTTCAGATACTGGTAGGCTGCTATAAGGTCTCCTGGAAGCCTTCTCTTCTCCAGGACGAAAAGCCCCAACTCCCTCAGCCTGTCCTCATAGCAGAGGTGCTGCAGCCCTCTGATCATCTTCATGGCCCTCCTCTGGACTCTCTCCAGCAGTTCCATGTCCTTCTTGTGCTGGGGGCTCCAGAACTGCACACACTGAATGGACTGGCAATGGACCACTTTGGGAGGAGAATCTGAGCTAAACTCCCCACGCATTGAGAAAATCCATTCTCAATGAGAAGGTCCAGATGTGGACCTGAGAAGGTCCAGATGTGAGAGAATTCTACTGGAGACCCCTACCATGTGAGCAGAACCTGGCAGTGACTGATTTTTGACTCGTGCTGGGGGCTGACTTACTGTTTTATGAGTTAACAGCGCACTGCTTTAATGCTTTAATGCTGATTTATGTCAGGATTGCCTGCTTTCTGTAAGGAGGTATAAACCCAGCTATCTTCTCTAAAATTAAAGGAAACCAGAAGTCAGGAAGGGGAGGATGAGAGCAGCAGCTCCCAGGGATGAGTTTAGTGTGGTGCTGAGTGCAGGCTCCATCCTCACCCACCATATGCTTTAATGCTGATTTATGTCAGGATTGCCTGCTTTCTATAAGGAGGTATAAACCCAGCTATCTTCTCTATAAATCACATTCCTGATAAAGTCTTTTCTCAGCTGAAGAGATAAACATGAGCAATTAACATGGGGAATTTGACAGATTGCAGCCACCATTAAACTGAACTCTCTCCTGTGTGCACTGTATCCCTTCCTCCTGTTTTACTTTTGCATGCTGCAACTAAAATTAAAGGAAACCAGAAGTCAGGAAGGGGAGGTTGAGAGCAGCAGCTCCCAGGGATGAGTTTTGTCTACTGAGACTGCAAATGCCAAGGCAGAACCAGTTTCCCATCCATAGGCTTGAGCTGGAGCTCAAACTCAGGATTTTACCCACTCTACTACTTGTCTCCTTTTGCATCCAGGCCACTGTAAGAGGCAGTGGGCATAAAACAGCCCCCAAAGAGTCCAATTGTCTGCTGCGACAGACATGTGTTAGCCAGCTGCATCCAACGGTTGCAAATATGCCTCCCCCCACTCAAAAATCACCAGAAAACTTCCGTCTAAGTGAACTTTTTCAGTCATAAGCCCTGGCAGGATGATGCTGTCATAAATTTTTTTATAGAGATACAAGCAGGGATGATGAGGTTTTGGGTTGTGATGGTTATTAAAGTGTCGATTGGAACCTTGTGGTACAAATGGTGTCATAAAACAAATTGAGATGTCTCTAATCAGCACGACAAGACAAAACTGGGATATCTGAGGCAAGTTCTTTTTTTTTTTTTTTTCTTCCCTTTCAATTTCCATTGCATGAAAAATTACTGATACATTGCTGAAGGTTTTTTGTTTGTTTGTTTTTTTTTTTCAATCACACTGAATTTTGAGCGGTGTGGTTGCGACGATGTCCTTTGTCCTCTCCTGTATATCTCACCACCTATTCTCTAGTCGTTTTGCTCTCCTTTAGAGGTGACACATTCCTGAAATCAATCCCTGTGGCTTTGTTTTAAAAGTCCAAAATTGCCAATGCCTGTGGCTTGTTAATTCAAAGGAGGCTCCTGTGGATATTTAATACCTCCTAATATTTTATTCAGACTGCAGTGTCCTAAAGTATTTTTTTTCTTTTAAGGGGTTAGATTCAAACCTTTTGAGGACCACATGGTCCTCACCTCTGTGCCTGGCAAGATCATGGAGCAGATCCTCCTCAAGGCTCTGCTAAGGCAGATGGAAAGCAAAGCAGAGGTGCCTGATGGCAACCAGCATGGCTTCACCAAGGGCAAATCATGCCTAACAAATTTGGTGGCTTTCTATGATAAAGTCACAGCAGCAGTGGACAAGGGAAGGGCAACTGATGGCATCTACCTGGACCTGAGTAAGGCCTTTGACTCTGTCCTGCAACTGATGTCATCTATCTGGACCTGAGTAAGGCCTTTGACTCTGTCCCACATGACACCCTGGTCACCAAACTGGAAAAACATGGACTTGATGGGTGGACAACTCACTGGATAAGGAATTGGCTGGATGGTCGCACGCAGAGAGTGGTGATCAAGGGCACAATGTCCACTTGGAGACCAGTGCCAAGTGGCATCCCTCAGGGGTCAGTGGTGGGACCAGTGCTGTTTAACACCTTTGTCAGTGACATGGACAGAGGAATGGGGTGCACCTTCAGCAAGTTTGCAGATGACACCAAGCTGTGTGG
>VWZI01013198.1:75846-100695 GCA_013396835.1 Psilopogon haemacephalus | reverse complement strand
AAGATGATCAGAGGGCTGCAGCACCTCTGCTATGAGGACAGGCTGAGAGAGTTGGGGCTCTGCAGCCTGGAGAAGAGGAGACCTTTTAGCAGCCTACCAGTATCTGAGGGAGGCCTACAGGAAGGCTGGGGAGGGACTGTTCACAAGGTCTTGTAATGACAGAACAAGGGGGAATGGGTTGAAATTGGTGGAGGGGAGATTTGAACGGGATGTTAGGAAGAAATTCTTCACAGTGAGGGTGGTGAGGCACAGGAACAGGTTGCCCAGGGAGGTTGTGTCTGCTCCCTCCCTGGATGGGTCCTCAGACCCCACGTGTGCAGTTCTGGAGCCCCCAGCACAAGAAGGACATGGAACTGCTGGAGAGAGTCCAGAGGAGGGCCACAAAAATGATCAGAGGGCTGGAGCACCTCTACTATAAGAGCAGGCTGAGGGAGTTGGGATTTTTCAGCCTGGAGAAGAGAAGGCTTCCAGGAGACCTTATAGCAACGTTCCAGTATCTGAAGGGGGACTACAGGAGGGCTGGGGAGAGACTGTTTACAGGGTCTTGCAGTGACAGGACTAGGGGGAATGGTATCAAACAGTCAGAGGGGAGGTTTAAACGGGATGTTAGGAGAAAGTTCTTCACAGTGAGGGTGACAAGACACTGGAACAGGTTGCCCAGGGAGGTTGTGGCTACTCCCTCCCTGGTTGTGTTCAAGGCCAGGCTGGATGAGGTCTTGAGCATCCTGATGTAGTGGGAAGTGACCCTGCCTATGGCAGGGATAGAAACTGGATGATCTTTGAGGTCTCTTCCAACCTAAACCATTCTATGATTCTATCTCCAGAGATTCCTTCCAACCTCTACCATTCTGTGATCTCCAGCCACAGCCTTGCAGGGGTATGCAGTGCTAACAGCAATATTTGCACATATTCTCCTCTAAATACTTCCTCCCTATCACAATGCAGTTAGTAACTTATTATCCTCTTCTCACTTCCTCCCTGGGATAGGAGGAGAAGGGTTGAGTGTCAGGAAGGTGGGGACAGGCTCTGCTCACTTGCTCCCTGTGATAGGACAAAGAGCAATGAATGGAAACTGCAGCACAGGAGGCTCCATCTCAACACAAGAGGAAACTTCTTGACTGTAAGGTTCACAGAGCACTGCCACAGGCTGCCCAGAGAGGTTGTGGAGTCTCCTTCTCTGGAGCCTTTCAAGGTCTGTCTGGATGTGTTCCTGTGTGACCTGAGCTGGATTTGATGGTCCTGGTCTGGCGTGGAGGTTGGACTCAATGACCTCCTAGGGTTCCTTCCAATCCCTGACATCCTGTGAGCCTGTGAAGGAGACACAAAACTGGCTTGGTTTGGGGAGGGGGGAAGGAGGACCCCTCTTGTGGTTTTGGGTTGTTTGGTTTTGTTGTTGTTGTTGGGTTGGGTTGGGGTTTTTTTTTTCTTTTTTCACCCCACAAAATGGAATCAGGGNTTATTCTGACCATGATTTGTCTTCTGTGGTTTAATGCTCTCTCATGTTTCTTTCATATGTTTACAGAGGGGGGGGAAGAGGCCAAAAAAAAAAAAAAAAAAAAAAGAGAGAAAGGATGAAGCTTAATGCTGACTCCACAGACAGACAGCAGCAAGTCCAGAGCTTGCAGAGGCAACAGAGAGCTGGAGGATGCAGCATGGGGTGCTGTGGGGAGGGGCACGGGTGAACCAGACAGGACTAAACAGCTCCATTTGAGATGGTCCAGAGGGGAGGGAGTGTAATCAGTGTTAATTAATTACACTGTGTTTATTTTTACTCTGTTATTCAGTGCCCCCAGGTGCTTTGCTGGTGAAGAGGGAGGGCACACTAACAAATTGGCATCGCTGCTTTATTATCGTGCGCTAATTTGCAGCGGCGGTTTCTGGGCTTCCTTTTCTTTTCCTTTCCTTTTCTCCTTCTTTCTAAAGCGAGTCAATAAAGATAATATTCCTCAAAGGTGATTTCCAGATAAGAAGAAGGCAGTTTATCAGCGCTCCCAAATTTCAGCCAGCTGTCATTAACTGTGTCTCCTTGGCTCGTTGAAGGGCTTTGTAGCTGGGTCAGGGCTGCTGGAGCTGGCTGCAAGGTTGCTAAGGGAACCGCTCTGTCCTGAGATTCTTCTTAGGCATCAAACTTTCATCTCGCAAAATTTCTGTAGGCAAATGGCTGTGAGATGAATGCTAAATATGATGCACAACTGGGACAAGTGGGCTGAGGTGGCTGGAAGGACTGAGTCACGTTTGTTAGGCTCCATTTTCATGTTGGGTGTGTGCACAGGTGTACACCTTCTGTGTCCAGTTCTGGAGCCCCTATCACAAGAGGGATGTGGACATGCTTGAGCATGTCCAGGGAAGGGCCATGAAGATGATCAGAGGGCTGCAGCACCTCTGCTGTGAGGACAGGCTGAGGGAGTTGGGGCTCTGCTGCCTGGAGAAGAGAAGGCTTCCAGGAGACCTTACAGGAACCTTCCAGTATCTGTAGGGGGCCTATAGGAGGGCTGAGGAGGGACTATTCACAAGGTCTTGTAATGACAGGAGGAGGAATGGGTTTAAACAGGCAGAGGGGAGATTTAAATGGGATGTTAGGAAGTTCTTTGTAGTGAGGGTGGTGAGATACTGGAAAAGGTTGCCCAGGGAGGTTGTGCATCACAGAATCATAGAGTGTAATCAAAGATCAGAGGGCTGCAGCACCTCTGCTATGAGGACAGACTGAAAGAGTGTGGAGAAGAAGAGGCTCCCAGGTGACCTTCTTGTAGCGTTCCAGTATCTGAAGGGGGCTACAAAAAAGCTGGGGAGGGACATTTTAGGCTCTCAGGGAGTGACAGGACTAGGGGGAATGGAGCAAAGCTGGAGGTGGGGAGATTCAGACTGGACGTGAGGAGGAAGTTCCTCAGCATGAGAGTGGTGAGAGCCTGGAATGGGTTGCCCAGAGAGGTGGTTGAGGCCCCATCCCTGGAGGTGTTTGCAGCCAGGCTGGCAGAGGCTGTGGGCAGCCTGATCTAGGGTAGGGTGTCCCTGAGCATGGCAGGGGAGTTGGAACTAGATGATCCTTGTGGTCCCTTCCAACCCTGACAGATTCTATGATTCTATACTCTGTGCCAGGGACTGTGTTAATGTTTGGGCTTTGGTGGTGGGGACACCTTAGATTTTGGGGTTGTTTTCTTGAAGGTGCTGCACCAAAAAAAAAAAAACCAAAAAAAAACAAAGGCTACAAGAGCAACCTTAATTTGCTGGGCTTTGGATTAGGCTAAAGTGCAGGCAGTCTCACTGCAGCACTTCTGTCCCTAAAATAGGAGGCAGTGGTGACAGACAAACAATACAGGTTGAGGCACACAACCTTCTGAGACGAATATTTTTTGGCCAAGAGTTTGAAAGGAGCTTACCCTTCAGAAGAAGGCAGCAAGCCCTTTCATGTGCAGAGAGAGTAGCTCACATGTCTCTTCTTTCAGGTCTCACGTTTATCAGAGAGGTCCATGGATAAGTCTTGCTCACTGCACGCCATTTATCTGCCTCGAAAAGTGGAAGGGTTGAGTCAGCCCTGCTGGGACTGAAACCTTTGTTTCCAGGGTGTCTGGGTATTTCAAAGCTGGTACTTAGACTACTAAGCCAACCCCTCTGGCTTAGTTCATTAGAGAGTGGAGCAGCTCATAGTGAACTCTGACCTATAGTGAAACTGCTGAAAGTGTCTGTCTAGAATAGTTCCGAGGGTGGTGCTGGCTTCCAGCATGACTATAAACAACTACCAAGGCTTCAGATTTTACTGTGCTCTATCTGTGGCTTGCTGCAGTGTCACCGTGACAAGGAGGTGGGGAGGCAGTTTGATACAAACTAATTCCATTTATTACACGCATTTGTTCATCTTATACATGCTTAGATATTCTAAAGAAGGCAGCGTGCAACTATTCTATTGGCTATTTACCCGTCTGAATGGCTAAAGCTAGCACAGTGGTTGGCTTAACTAAAAAATACAAAGTCACACATCTCTACTTGATACAAAAATACCTCTGCTTAACATCAAGAAACCCTGGGTTTCTTTGGTTTACTTTTCTTATCAGAGGTTTTACAACCTCTAAGGCCATCATGCTCCTAGCTCCACCAGACACCACACATTCCTGCATAGCCTGTACTTAGAGCCTGGGTGTCAACTCCTGCAATTTAGAGCCTGGGTGTCATGCCTTAAGACCCCCACTGTTTTTCCCACATTCTGTTTCCATTTATTATGAGTCTGTGTACCACACTGCAATCCTTCCTTAATGCAGCAGCTGGATTTTACAAATGCCTTCATCAGTTAGTCTTATATTGAAATGCCACATCTGTGACATGGGATACAGGACGTGAAGAGGACTATGACCCTGGGTTTGTTTTTTTTTTGCCTCAGTAGTTCCTTTGTTCTTTCAGCAATCAGCTAATAGGTGAATTCAACATCAGCAAAACAAAAAAAAAGATAGAATCAGTCAGGGTTGGAAGGGACCACAAGGATCATCTAGTTCCCATTCCCCCTGCCATGGGCAGGAACACCCTACCCTAGATCAGGCTGCCCACAGCCTCATCCAGACTGGCTGCAAACACCTCCAGGGATGGGGACTGAATCACCTCCCTGGGCAACCTTTCCAGGCCCTCACCACTCTTATGGTGAAATACTTCCTCCTCACGTCCAGTCTGAATCTACCATACATAGAATGGTTTAGGTTGGAAGAGACCTCAAAGATCATCCAGTTCCAACCCCGCTGTGCCATAGGCAGGGACACCTCCCACTAGATCAGGTCACTCAAGGCCTCATCCAACCTGGCCTTGAACACCTCCAGGGAGGGAGCAGCCACAACTTCCCTGGGAAACCTGTGCCAGTGTCTCACCACCCTCACTAGAAAGAACTTCCTCCTAACATCCAGTTTAAATCTCCTCTCTACCACTTTAAACCCATTCCTCCTCATCCTGTCATTACAAGACCTTGTCAATAGTCCCTCCTCAGCCTTCCTGCATGCCCCCTTCAGATACTGGAAGGCTACTATAAGGGCTCCTCAAAGCCTTCTCCTTTCCAGGCTGCAGAGCCCCAACTCTCGTAGTCTGTCCTGTTCCTCACACTGGCAATCCTGGTCCCCAGTGGGAGCCAGCACCACTTGCTAGAGAGTTCTCACAAGGTTCCTCATCCTGGATCAGTCTGGGTCCAGAAGGTTCCAGCACCACTTACTGGAGGCATCCCAGAAGCCTGGGAGATGGCCAGCAGGAGCAAAAGCCCAACCATGAATATTCATGAATGTTCAAAAAGATTCCTTGTCACCCATGATCACTACCTCTAAAAAAACACTAGCTTGACAAACCATCTAACTATGATTTTGCTTTAAAAGACTATAATAGGGTTGGGGGGTTTATTACAACACTGAAAAGTAGCTACACCTAAGGTGTTCACATGTGAGGGAGGTTGTAGCCCCTCAATTTCAGTGTGATGTTGAGGTAGTGGGACATGTCCAGAGAAGGGCAACAAAGCTGGTGAGGGGCCTGGAGCATAGCCCTGTGAGGAGAGGCTGAGGGAGCTGGGGGTGTGCAGCCTGGAGAAGAGGATGCTCAGGGCAGACCTCATTGCTGTCTACAACTACCTAAAGGGAGGTTGTAGCCAGGTGGGGTTGGTCTCTTCTCCCAGGCAACCAGCAACAGAACAAGGGGACACAGTCTCAAGTAGTTGTGCCACAGGAGGTATAGGCTGGATGTTAGGAGGAAGTTCTTCAGAGAGAGAGTGATTGGCAGTGGAATGGGCTGCCCAGGGAGGTGGTGGAGTCTCTGTCCTGGAGGTGTTCAAGAAAAGCCTGGATGGGGCACTTAGTGCCATGCTCTAGTTGATCACATAGAGCTGTGTGATAGGTTGGACTGGATGAGCCTGGAGGTCTCTTCCTACCTGGTGGATTCTATGATCCTATGATTCTATGAATGGTTGAGACCTGAAGCTGCTTAGCCTGGAAAAGACAAGGCTGAGAGGGGATCTGATCAATGTTTACAAATACCTTAAGGGTGGCTTTAAGGAAGGAGATGCTTTTCACTGGTGCCCACTGATAGGACGAGACAATGAACACACTAACACAGGAAGTTCCACCTCAGCATGATGTAAAACTTCTTCCCTGTGAGGGCTACAGACTACTGGAACAGGCTGAGCAGAAAGGTTGTGGAGTCTCCTTCTCTGGAGACTTTCAAAACATGAGGTCTCATGGATGAATCATAGAATGATGATCTTGGAGGTCTCTTCCAGCCTGGTTTATTCTATGATTCTATGTTGGGCATATTTTCAGCTGCAAGAGTAGAGACCTGGGGATATGCAGTGAATGTAATGTAGTAAGAGTATGACCAGCAGATTGAAGGAGGTTCTCCCCCACCTCTATTCTGCCTTGGTGAGGCTACATCTAGAGCATTGTGTGCAGTTCTGGGCTCTCCAGTTCAAGAGAGACAACGAACTGCTGGGTAGGGTCCAATGAAGGGTTCTGAAACTGGTGAGGGGACACAAGCATCTCTATGATGAGAAGTTCAGACACCTGGAGCTGTTCAGCATAGAGAAGACTGACAAGGGATCTGTTATAGTGTCCCTGCCTATGGTGGGGGGTTTGGAACTAGATAATCTTTGAGGTCCCTTCCAACCTAAACCGTTCTGATTCTACATCTGAAAGGCTGGTGCCTAGAGGATGAGGCCAGACTCTTTTTGGTGGTGCTTTGTGATAGGACAAACCAGAACCCAGGAAGTTCCACCTCAATATGAGAAAAAGCTTCTTTCTTGCAAGGGTGCTGGAGCTCTGGAACAGGCTGTCCAGAAAGGATGCGGAATCTCTTCTGGAGCTGCTCCCGGGCAGTTTGATTTAGGCAAACCTGCTTTAACAGGAGATTGGACTGGATGAGAACCTGCTCCTGGGCAGTTTGATTTAGGCAAAACTGCTTTAACAGGAGATTGGACTGGATGAGAAGGCTTAGGGGAGACCTTATAGCAGCCTACCAGTATCTGAGGGGGGCCTACAGGAGGGCTGGGGAGAGGCTGTTCACAAGGTCTTGTAATGACAGGACGAGGGGGAATGGGTTCAAATTGGTGGAGGAGAGATTTGAACGGGATGTTAGGAAGAAATTCTTCACAGTGAGGGTGGTGAGGCACTGGAACAGGTTGCCCAGGGAGGTTGTGTCTGCTCCCTCCCTGGATGTGTTCAAGGCCAGGCTCGATGAGGTCTTGAGCGACCTGATCTAGTGGGAGGTGTCCCTGCCTATGGTGGGGGGTTGGAACTGGATGATCTTTGAGGTCTCTTCCAACCTAGACCATTCTATGATTCTATGATTCTATGATCTCCAGAGATCCCTTTCCAGCCCTTACTCTTGTCTGATTCTGTGATTACAAATTGCTCAGCTCTGCAATATCCAGGAGCACAGAAGCTACAACACAGCCTTGTTTGTGTTTGCACTGATGAGGCTGAGATTGATGCTGTTCATAAAGACAAACAGATAACTTCCAATGGCTGACTTAGATCAGCCTTCAGCAGAGGGTAGGAAGTAATCCTCTGCTCAGGATTGAGACCTGAAGCATTCCAAATTAAAGTAAATTAAACTTTTGCCCTATCATCTGGCTCCACTGGAAAAATCAGTTTACAGGCAGCCTGGGCATGCACCTCCATAGAAAGAAAGGGGTGGGGGTGGAGGAGAGGGTTATACATTTCATTTTGAAACCATCTTTCTTTCAAACTATGTCATTCAGAAGAGTTGTTATATATTTGCATGATAATCTACGAGCAGAAATGAGGCAAAGTTTGTAGGGATCTTTTATTAGATCCAGATTGTTGGGGGAGGAACAGCCTTCTAGTTCCAAGAACCATTTTTCAAGGCTGAAATAAAAGCAGCACCTTGAGTGTTAAAGGCAACTACTGAACAGTTGGTCTGAGTTTAACTTGATTACATTAAATAGTTAGGCTATCTGGGAGAAAAAGTGGTTGGCACCCACAGAGCCTAAGAGTGGTGTGAGGTAGGGAAAAAGTTGGTAAGGTCATTAGCTCCTATGGGGCTAAAAAGGAGAAAAAGAGAGGTAATTCATTGCATCTGAAAAGTGGAGGGGCTTGAGAAGGGAATTACAATGTGCCACAAAGCAAATCTCTCTCTTTAGGCTGCAATTTTTAGTGTCCAGCAGGGGTCTGCGTTTTAGTTCCCACACTCCTTTTCTGAAAGTGCTTTGTGCATCATCTCCCCGGAGGGTTAGACCTGAGCAGTCACAGATGGAGTGGCTGTTCTGCTAACTGGGAGCTTCTGTCCCTTACTGATGGTCTCTGTGAGAGTTTCCAGTGAGTGGTTATTGTTATTGTACTGCCAAGGAAACTGTGAGTATCTGTCTCACTGGCCAAAGCACAGTGTGTTCTGGGATGTGCTTGACCAGGACCCAGAAGTTTGGATGCTTCTGCAGTGGTGCATTTATCACAATGATAAAGAACTGGCTTGATGACCACACCCAAAGAGTGGCTGTCAGTGGCTCCATGTCCAAGTGGAAGCCAGTGACAAGTGGAGTCCCTCAGGGATCAGTCCTGAGACCACTCTTGTTCAACATCTTTCTGGGTGCCATGGACAGAGGCATTGAGTGCACCCTCAGCAAGTTTGCTGACGACCCCAAGCTGTGTGGTGCAGCAGCCAGGCTGGAGGGCAGGGATGGCATCCAGAGGGACCTGGACAGGCTGGAGAGGTGGGCACAAGCCAACCTCAGGAGGTTCAACAAGACTAAGATCAAGGGACCACAAGGATCATCTAGTTCCAAACCTCTTCCCATGCCCAGGGACACCCTACCCTAGAATAGANACTACCTGATAGCCTAAAAAGTCCCTCCCCAGCATTTCTGTAGACCCCTTCAGATCCTGGAAGGCCACAAGAAAGTCACCTGGGAGCCTCCTCCAGACTGAACAGCCCCAACTCTTTCAGTCTGTCCTCACAGCAGAGGTGCTGCAGCCCTCTGAGCATCCTCGTGGCCCTTCTCTTTGACACACTCCAGCATGTCCACATCCCTTTTGTAATAGGGGCTCCAGAACTGGATGCAGTACTCCAGGTGGAGTCTCAGCAGAGCAGAGTAGAGAGGGAGAATCACCTCCCTCGACCTGCTGGCCACACTTCTCCTGCTGCAGCCCAGGATCTGGTTGGTTTTCTGGGCTGCAAGTGCACACTGCTGGCTCACGTTGACCTTCTTGTCCACCAGCAACCCCAAATCCCTCTGCTCAGGACTGCTCTCCAGCCAGGCACTGCCCAGCCTGGATTTGTGCTTGGCATTGCCTCAACCCAGCTGCAGGACCTTGCACTTTTTCCACGCTTGTAAAACCTTCACTTGTTAGCTTTTATGTTCCTCTCTCCAGTTTTACCACCAACTGGGCTTTGGACTTTTGGGTTTTGTCCCCACTCATCTAAGCAGCACATTTATACATTTTCCTTTGTTGTTTGCCCTTGTTTCCACCAGCTATGTGCTTTGCATTTCAGTTCATTAAGAACTTCCTTGCTTAGCCAAGTGGGCCTGCTTCCAGAATTCCCAGTCTTCCTGAACAAGGGACTGAACAAGCACTGCATGCTGATCTCCATGAATTTTGCTCTGGGCAATGAACTTAGTGAGAGTGGAGGGAGTTGGGGTGGGGGGAGCAGAATGTACTGCCCTTTTAAAAAAAATTTTCCCCAATGAAGGAAATAAATTCCAACTTTCTTCAATGTGTGAATGATAATTCAGTCCTATATTCAAGGCTGGGGTGTTTCCCAGGCAGTTGGATACAACTGATCTGATTTTTTAAATGAATTATAGAACCATAGAATGGTTTAGGTTGGAAGTGAACTCAAAGATCACCCAGTTCCAACCCCCCTGTGCCATAGGCAGGGACACCTCCCACTAGAACAGGTTGCTCAAGACCTCATCCAGCCTGGCCTTGAACACATCTGGGGAGGGAGCAGCCACAACCTCCCTGGGCAACCTGTTCCAGTGCCTCAGAAGAGACTGTGACCAGCAGGACAAGTGGGTTGAATCTACTCTGCTCCCATGAAACCCAACAGGGAATACTGTGCCCACTTCTGATGCCCCCAACACAAGAAGTACATTGAACTGTTGGAGCAGGTCCAGAGGAGGGCCACAAATGTGATCCGGGTGCTAGAGCACCTCCCCCGCAGCTGAAGTGGTTCAACCTGATTGGGGCTTTTCAGCCTGGAGAAGAGAAGGCTTTGAGGAGACCTTATAGCAACCTTCCAGTATCTGAAGGGGGCCTACAGAAGGGCTGGGGAGGGACTGTTCACAAGGTCTTGTAATGACAGGACGAGGGGGAATAGGTTTAAATTGGTGGANTTGAGGAGACCTTATAGCAACCTTCCAGTATCTGAAGGGGGCCTACAGAAGGGCTGGGGAGGGACTGTTCACAAGGTCTTGTAATGACAGGACGAGGGGGAATGGGTTTAAATTGGTGGAGGGGAGATTTGAATGGGATGTTAGGAAGAAATTCTTCACAGTGAGGGTGGTGAGGCAATGGAACAGGTTGCCCAGGGAGGTTGTGGCTGCTCCCTCCCTGGATGTGTTCAAGGCCAGGCTGGATGAGGTCTTGAGCGACCTGATCTAGTGGGAGTTGTCCCTGCCTATGGCACAGGGGGGTTGGAACTGGATGATCTTTAAGGTCTTTTCCAACCTAAACCATTCTATGATTCTATGAAGACTGAGGCCTTGAGTGACCTGTTCTAAATGGGAGGTGTCCTTGCCTATGGTAAGGGGTTGGAACTGGATGAGCTTTGAGGTCTCTTCCAATCTAAACCATTCTATGATTCTAAGAGAAAGCTCTGAGGAGACCTTATAGAGGCCTTCCAGTACCTGGAGGTACTGGAACAGGGTCCTACAAGAAATTTGGAGAGGAATTCTTTACAGAGGCAAGACATGAGAAAATGGATTTAAGCTTGAAGAAGGCAGATTTAGACTGGGTATTAGGAAGAATTTCTTTACAGTGAGGGTAATTGCCATGAACAAGGAGACGGGGAGACAGTTTGATGCAAACTAGTTCCATCTATTATATGCATTTGTTCATCTTATATATGCTTAGATATTCTAAAGAAGGCAGCATGTAACTATTCTATTGGCTATTTCCCTAACCGAACAGCTAAAGCTGACACTGTGATTGGCTTAACTAAGAATATTAAATCACATGTCTCTATTTGATACAAAATACAGACACTGCCCAACATCCAAGAACACAGAGAAACTGTGAGTTCTTTGTTTTACCTTCTTATCAGAGTTTTTACAACCTCTAAGTTCATCCTGATCTTGGCTCCACCAGACACCTGCAGCTCTGAGGAAAAGGACCTGGGGGTCTGGGTGGATGAGAAGCTCAAGATGAGCCTGCAGTGTGCACACACGGCTCAGACAGCAACTGTGTGCTGGGCTGCAGCAAGAGAAGCATTGCCAGCAGGGCAAGGGAGGGGATTCTCCCCCTTTACTCTGCTCATGTCAGACCCCACCTGAAGTACTGTGTGCAATTCTGGAGCCCCCAGCACAAGAAGGACGTGGAACTGCTGGAGAGAGTCCAGAGGAGGGCCACGAAGATGATCAGAGGGCTGCAGCAGCTCTGCTATGAGGNCCTGATCTAGTGGGAGGTGTCCCTGCCTGTGGCAGGGCGTTGGAATTGGCTAATCTTTGAGGTCTCTTCCAACCTAAACCATTCCATGATTCTATGATTCTAATTAGAGGCTATGTGTCATCCCTCTACATGTTGCAGCTGTGTATCCACAGGTGATAAGACACTGGAACAGGTTGTCCAGGGAGGTTGTGGATGCCCCCTCCCTGGAGGTGTTCAAAGTCAAGCTGGATGAGAACTTCAGCAACTTAGTCTGGTGGAAAATGTCCCTGCCCATGGCACGGGGGTGGTTGGAACTGGATGACCTTTAAAAAGGTCCCTTCCAACCAAAATCCTTCTATGAGTCTGTGTGGTGGTTTGGTTAAAGATGGGATCTGTTTTCACAGAACTGCCTCACAGGTGCTGACCCTTTTTTATTTTGGTAGCTCTGAATGGATTTGGGTAGATGTAAACATCCCTTGGAGCTCAAATGCTTGGTGTTTCAGGACCTGAGTATGCACCCCAACTTTTTGTTTCCTTTTAAATGACTGATTGGCAGTTAAATGACTGCAGAGAGATGCACAGCTCTGATTGTGTTCTCTCCTCCATACTTCTGCCTGTGACTTGGAAATGAGCATTTGTACCCAAAGTGATTAATGAAGCTGTGGTGGAAATCAATAAGGATTCCAAGTTTTCAGTCCAGATGATGAAGCTTTATTTAGGTATGCTGATAGCTGTTTAGAATCTCTTTTTCATGGTGGCTCCTACTGCATACCATGGGAGCAAGTTGTACTCCCAGCTGTGAAAATGAAGGGAGTGTTTGCCATTGGAGGCAAACTTTGGGGGGCTAAGGGTAAAATGTATGAGCTGGTCTGGTGTGGAGGTGCTCATTCCATCCTATGGATGCTTCTCTGCTTCAGTTTTAGGATTCTTTGTTGCTCTGAAAGTACCTAATAATTTATTTTTTTTTTCCCCCTCCACTTCTCAATACAAATATAAAATTTAGAGCAATTGTTCTCTACTTGTTTTCAGCTTTGAGGAGCATCACTTCTCTTTCAAACCTAATAAAAGATATATCTCTTCTTCTCTTCCAGCTGTATGCCTTGATCTAGTAAAATATATTACTTCTCTCTCCCTCCTCTGACTCAGAGAACATAATGGAATGGATTTGAATAGCTGCTCCAATCTGCTCCTTCATTTGTGTCTCTTCTCATCTAGCCACTTGCAGGGCAAGAATAATAAAATCACAGCATTGTGGCATAATTTAGATTGGGAGATTTCTTGAGGTCATCTATTCCAATCAGCTGCTGAAAGCAGAGCTCGCTCAGGTTAACTAAAGGCCTCGTCCAATTGTTTTAAATGTCTTAATTTGTCTCTGTGTTCCACAGCTCTCTGAGCAACCTCTTCCATCTCATATTACTCTTACTGGAGATTTTTTTTTTTCCCCCCTAGTACCCAGTCAGAATTCACATTATTGCAACTTGTGTCTATTGCTTCTCACCTGTCACTAAGCACCTCTGAGGAACCTGATCCATCTACTCTAAACGCTTCCCCCAGGGACAGGAAGGCTGCACTAAGGTCTCCAGGTAGCCTTCTTATCTTCAGACCTGACAAACACATTTCTCTTAGCCCCTCATGCATCATGTCCTCCAGCATCCAATTATCTTGGCAGCCCTTCCCTGTAGTATCTTTCTCATACCTAAGACTGCAAAACTGGGTCCAGTACTGAAGATATGGTCTCACTGGTACTAAAGTATGGAGAAATGACAGGGTCTCACTGGTCCTAAAGTGTGGAGAAATTATAGCTTCCCATTCTAGTCTTGCTAGATATACCACTGCTAGCACAGCCTGTACTTGGTAGGTCTTTCAGAGCTTTCTGATGAGTCCTGTTCAACTTCCTGTTCACCAAAACCCTTTCTTATGCAGTTGCTTTCTGTCCAGTTGTTCCCAAGCCTCTGCTGGACTTGTGCAAAGGATTATTCATTCTCAGATGCAGAACTTTGCACTTATCCATTTTTTACTTCATAACATAGCCCTCAGTCCAATTCTCCAGCCTGTCCAGGTCTCTGAGTGGTAGACCTGCTCCCTGGCCTATCAACCACCCTTCTGCTCCCCATTTATAAACTTGATGAAGGTGTCCTCCACCCTGGTGACCAGGTTGTTACTGCTGTTGGCACCAGTAGTGGTCTTTGTGGAACTCCATCAGCAAGAAAACACTGTTGGGACTTGGAATCAGTCAGGGTTGGAAGAGACTACAGGGATCATCCAGTTCCAACCCCATTGTCATAGGCAGGGACATCTCATACTGTATCAGGCTGTCCAGAGCCTCATCCAACCTGGCCTTAAACACCTCCAGGGATGAGGCTTCTACCACTTCCCTGGGCAACCCATTCCAGGCCCTCATCACCCTCATGCTGAAGAACTTCTTCCTAACGTCCAGACTTCATACTGTCTAAACTTGGACATCACTAAACTGTCTAAACCTAGCAGTCCAGTCAAACTTTTAGGCACCACATTGTGCATTTATCTCATCTGTGTTTCACCAGATTGCTGGTTAAGAAGTCTGTGGGGGACAATGTGAACAAGCTCTACTTCTTTTAGTCCATCCACAGATCTGTTCATGTTTTTTGCTACCAATATATGTCTTGCTGCCCTTCTCACCTCTTGCTAGTTTCATAACAAGCTGAACTTTTCATAAGTTCAGGGCCACGAGGATGCTCAGAGGGCTGCAGCACCTCTGCTATCAGGACAGACTGAAAGAATTGGGGCTGTTCAGTCTGAAGAAGAGGAGGCTCCCAGGTGACCTTATTGTGGCCTTCCAGTATCTGAAGGGGGCCTACAGAAAAGCTGGAGAGGGACATTTTAGGCTCTCAGGGAGTGACAGGACTAGGGGGAATGAAGCAAAGCTGGAGGTGAGGAGATTCAGATTGGACATGAGGAGGAAGTTGTTCAGCATGAGAGTGGTGAGAGCCTGGAATGAGTTGCCCAGAGAGTTGTTTGTGGCCACTTCCCTGGAGGTGCTTGCAGCCAGGCTGGCTGAGGCTGCGGCCAGCTTGATCTAGGGTAGGGTGTCCCTGGTCATGGCAGGGCAGTTGAAACTAGATGATCCTTGTGGTCCCTTCCAACCCTGACTGATTCTATGACTTTAAGTGTCATTGCACGTTCAGGCAACATCCCCATACTATGATGGGGACACCAGAAGTGGAGGCAGTGTTCAAGGTGGGGTCTCAGAAGAGCAGAGTAAAGAGGCAGAATCCCTTTGCTTGCCCTGCTGGACCCACTCATCTTGATGCAGCCCAGGAGATGATTTGCCTTCTGGGCTGCATGAGCGCACTGCTGGCTGTGATGAGCTTCTCATCAATCAATACACCCAAATCTCTTTCTTCAGAGCTGCTCTCAACCCACTCTGCACCCAGAAGAAGGAGCCTAAAAACAAAGGTGACTGAAAATCAACAAGATACCAGAGACACTTGTAGGAACTGAGTGGTGAAGCAGTGTCCTCCAAGCCCAGCTCCCTCAGATGCTTTCAGAGAAAAGCCCTAGGGGAAAACATTGAACTGAAAAAGTGATTTACAACCTCATTCTCCTAAAACGACTGCCATTGTTCTTGCAGGCTTAAAGACTATGACAAGCACAATGGGCCACTGAGCTAAAAANGAAACTGTACATCGCAAAATATCTTTTCAATGTGTGCTGGTTTGAACTAATTGGAGGATTTGAGTGAGAAATTAGACTGTTGGCTGAGAGAGGTAAACACAGTGTGTTACTCCACCAGAGTTTTACTGAGAAAGAAAAAAATATTGTTTTTAAAGTGCTGTTCCCAAAACACAGACAGCAGATGGTTTCTGACTGTTCTGGGCTGCGGCTGCTCCTCTTGCATGGTCTCCTTTCCCTTTGTCTTCGTAGCTAATTCAGACTAATTCTACTAAATACTTTCCTGCTACTAATTCCCCTGGCTGATCAACTTCAGCTTATCTGCAGTATCAACAGGTGGTGAGATAAGACTGGGGAAGGGGGGAAAGGTGGTAGGGGGTATTTGGTTACTCCTCTCTTGGAGATTTTGGTCTCTGGGAGGGCTGTGGTGTTTCTGTATTACCTTTTCATTGTATATATCTGTAAATAGCTGTTACACCTTGTAAATATTTGCACCCCTCTGGACATCATGGTCTGCTTCCGATTACTCCAGGCCGTTGTCACCTGAAGATCCTGCAGCGCCATCCTTGCTGTCGAGGGTGCTGAGATACAAGTTTAGCTGGGCTGAAACTTTTCCTAACTCCTAAATCAAGAAGCAAAAGCTCTATTTTTACTTTTCCTTTTTTTTCTTTCCCCCTTCGCTTCCATCCTTTCTGCAGCTGAAAAGATCTTTCCTCTCTCAGAGTAGCTTTTGGATGGACACGAAACATGTGCCTAACGCTTTTGTTCATTGCTGTAAGTATAAAGCTTCATTTATTAACTTCCAGAGTCTCTGAGTCCTAGGCGGGGTTTATAAAAGGTGGAGGGGGGCAGGTAACTGCTTAAACCACCACACAATGCAGAGAGACCACAGGCAGGACTTGGAGATAAGGGGGGGGGAAAAAAAAAACATTAGAATTAATTTTGTGTCCTTTCACCTTCGTTTCATCTACATTTTCTTTGCCATTCTCCTCCAGCTCAATGACTCAGGTGCTAACAGGCGGTGCGGTAATTAAGATTGTTTTGGTATGGTTTGCATAGCCTTTTTTTTTTTTTTCCCTTCCCCTTCATAATCTGCATGTCTCAGACAATGCCTGAATCCCGAGCCCTTCCTCCCAACAGCAGAGTTTTAAGAAAGAAACGAAACAGCTACTTGAGTATTGCTTTATGATGCGTGTCAATGGGGTGTAATCCACTGCCATCCATCCAGCTGATGAATTCAGGCTTAGAAAAGAAATTGTATTATCTGGTGTAAAACACATGAACCAGACACTAATGATAACAAAGCAAAGAGCATCAAGAACACCCCCAAGCAAACATTTCCCTGCGGTCTCTATAGAGCTCCTGCTCCTCAAGCCTCACCAGAGCCTTTGTTTTTGAGTCGCTCCCGCAGCCTGCACCGGTTTACGGCTTCAGCTCCGTGTGGCACAGCCATTCCTGTTGCTTTCAGATCCTGCTGATTCCTTATTAGTGCACCTGCAGATCTTTAAGTCTGCCATCACGGAGGCCCAAGGAGCAGCTGATTGCTTTGCATATTTGAACACGGATTTTTATTTCAGGTGGCTAAAAACGCAGATGGGCATCCAGTGGGATTTCCAAGCGCCCCTCGTCACCTAGCTCCCCATTGCTTTCAGCATTTCTGCTGCACTTCCAGAAGATGGTTTTATTCTCTCTGGCAGACCTTCAAGGTCAAGCTGGTAGACAAATTAAGAACACAGGGGAGAATTAAAATCCATTTCTGCAGAGCTGATGATATTTGAGGTTTGGAGCTGCTATCTAGGCACAAGTTAAAAATGGAAATGCCCTACTTGTGTTGCTTGCTCAATAAATAACCTGAAACTTCTGGGTTTAGGCTGAAATACTCATTTGCTTGGTTTCTCAGAATATCTGACTTCCTGCAGAGCTGCTGTGTTGTTCATCCAAACTCAAAACCCACGTAAAGCAGGAAAGCAAAACATGAGTACATGAGCAATCAGAACTGCTCTTATTAAGTCACTAGAAATAATTGCTAATCTGCTGATGGCAAAGAGCTGCTGTAACTTGGAGGGCTGCATTTTGGCACATGCCATGAGAAAGCAGGGGAAAGACTCACCAAAGTCAAAAGTGTCTAGAGACAAAGATTCATGGAAGCAGAACTGCTTTGGCAGCACAGGGGGAAAGTCGACCTCCTGACTTCTTCTCCAGCTCAGGTAGTGAGCAGGAATTTGGCTGGTATTAGGTTGAAGCCAGCTACCCCACGCCCAAAAGCCCAATAAATCTCGATCTGATTTGGAAGTAAAAAGGGTATAAAACTTCTAACAGTAAACAGGAGGGAAAAGTTTTTTTTTTTTACAGAAGGTGGGAGAAAAGGGGAAACAAAAATGCAGGATATGGGGAATGAGGGAGAAAATACAGAAGCCAGGTAGAAGGGGAGAGAGAGGATGTAGTGGGTTTGCAGTTACCTGACCCCCAACTTTATAAACCCCGGCTAAAACTCAGAAAAACACTGGAAGTTAATAAATGGAGCTTTGTATTTACAGCAATGCACAATATACAAGCAAATATTTACAAGAGGTAACAGATATTTACAGATATATACAGTGAAAAGGTAATACAGACACCACACCCCTCCTGGAGACCAAAATCCCCAAGAGAGGGTAACCAAACCCCCCCTACCACCTTTCCCCCCTTCCCCACTCTAATCTCACCACCTGTTGATGCTGCAGATAAGCTGAAATAGATTGGCATGGGGGAGTTAGTAATGGGAAGGAGTTAGTAGTTTTACTCTGAATTAGCTACCAAGACAGAGAGACAAAGAGAAGGAGCTGCAGCCAGCCCAGACAGAAGCAAACTGCTAATCTGGTTGTTTTGAGAACTGTTCTTAAAACAAGTTTTCTTTTCTTTTTTTTCTTTTTTTTTTCAGTAAAACTCGGTGAAGTGACACACTGTGTTTATCTCTCTCTCAGCCAGTAGTCTAATTTCTCACTCAAATTCTCCAATTAGCTCAAACCAACACAGAGGAGCAAAATACAAACACAACCCGCGGCAGGCAATTGAGTCCCGAGGTTGAGGTCGATGGTTTTGGTGCTGGATGAAAGCAGGATGCAGGAATTTTATGGTAAGAAGCAGTTAGCCTCAGTTCCATGCAGTGGCAGGGAGTGTGTGGTCTGGCAGCAAAGAGCAGCAAGCAGTTTCTCAGGCAGCCAGGATGAGGAGAAGAGGGAGAAAAAACTAGATGGTTCCTCTTTTTTATAGCCAGGTCCTAGCAGGAAGTGGGGGTGGCTAACCACGACACCTGGAAAAATGTCAGACCACCCCTTGGGAGGAATCAGGGGGGTTTCCAGGTGGGCTTAACCCTTTACAGGGCTGCACAGTCCAAGAGAAGCCAGGTCCAGGTGCCACTGGCGGTTCTCTCAAAGGGACCTAAGGATTTGCCATGCTTTCAGGCTTGCACAGAATGGTACAGATGTGGGGGACAATCCAAAAGCAGGGGACAGTACAAAACCAGAGCCATGCAAAGCTGGTAGCTGGCCAAAGGCAGGGAAGGTCCAAAACAGGAGCTCTCCAAGCAGGTACTCTGTAAAAGTGGGAACCTTGCACTTTTTTCCTTGCCCTATGTATGCTTTTCAACTTGCCATTTATACTGGGTGAAAAGAATCCAGCCAACCACCAGTTGATTCCTGTGCAGGCTTCCACACAAGTCAGCACATGCGTGGAAAAAAGCACCTTTTGGGGTTCAAAGGCTCACAGGATGACAGGGGTTGGAAGGGACCCAAGGAGATCATCACATCCAACACCCAACTGCCAGAGCAGGACCAGAAAACCTAGCTCAGGTCACACAGGAACACATTCAGACAGGCCTTGAAAGGCTCCAGAGAAGGAGACTCCACAACTTCTCACGCTGTTCCATCATTCTGTGACCCTTATAGTAAAGAAGTTTCCCCTTGTATTGAGCTGGAACCTCCTGTGCTGCAGCTTACATCCATTGTTCCTTGCCCTATCCCAGGGAGCAAGTGGAGCAGAGCCTGTCCTCCCCCACCTAACCCCCCAGCCCTCAGATATTTATAAACACTTATTAAATCCCCTCTCAGTCTCCTCTTCTCCAGACTAAGCAGCCCCAGGTCCCTCAGCCTCTCCTCATCAGGCAGTGCTCCAGTCCCCTCATCATCCTCATAGCCCTGCACTGGACTCTCTGGAGCAGATCCTTGTCCCTCTTCAACTGGAGAGCCCAAAACTGAATGCAACTGTTCTCCCTTCAAACCTGGGGGGAGGTGGGTAAAGCAGCTTTTCACACCTTCTTCTTGCCCCATTCACACCTCCAGAGATGTAGGAGGTCAGGGGGGGAGGGAGGGGAAGAAGGAATTTGGAGTGCCTCACAACACTGCCCTCAGAGTTTTCTTTGCAATTGGCAATTTCATTCTCTGGAAATCTTGAGCAAGTGGAAAGATCAGTACTGAACTCTTCTCTGCCAGAAGAGCACAAAGAACGGAAGCAAATCAATTCAGGGGGAGCAGAAAACGCTGCTGTGTTAGGGACACCCTTCCCAGGCCTCCAGCAGCATGATTGTACTTCAGACAGGGCACTGCAAAAGAAGAATACAGGAGCTCGTCCCTAATTTTCCCTTTGCCTCTTGGCTCGACTGCTCCTTGTGTTGTCCTTCGGTTTCCTTGCACCATTACAAAACGGGGTGCAGCAGATCACACCCACCACCAGACAGCCAACTCCAGATGCTAACAGCTACTAATTAGGAAGGGAGAAAGGGAGAACACTGCTTTGCTACCTGTTGCCATAGCATTTAATAGACTCTGCTCCCTCAAACCCCACAGTTCGCCATCCCTCCTACTCCCTAGGTGCCATTAGTAGAGAATAATGGTTCCCAGGCTGAGGTCTGCAGATCACAGATGGGCTGCAAAGCCACACTTTGAAAGGCTTCCTAATTTGTAGCACACATGTGTTTTCCCAGCTGCTGCAGGGTATTAACTCTCCCTTCTGGGCTGGGTGCAAGCAGGTATATTCTCCAGCATGTGAAAAACCCAGGTTAGGTCTAGCTGCTACTTCTTGGTCTGGAGAACTAATAGCAGATGAGTTCAACAGATTAATTTCATGTTGAGCAGTAATACATTGCTGCAGTAAAAACTTGAGTGTAGAGGCAGTACTTCAAAACATCCCTGGTCCTGTTACAACCTTTCAGTCCTATCAAGCCAGGAAATAAATCTCTTTTGCTACAGAATCATAGAATGGTTTAGGTTGGAAGTGAACTCAAAGATCACCCAGTTCCAACCCCCCTGTACCATAGGCAGGGACACCTCCCACTAGATTAGGTTGCTCAAGACCTCATCCAGCCTGGCCTTGAACATATCCAGGGAGGGAGCAGCCACAACCTCCCTGGGCAACCTGTTCCAGTGCCTTGCCACCCTCACTCTGAAGAACTTCCTCCTAACATCCCCTTTAATTCTCCCCTCTGCCACTTTGAACCTATTTCCCCTCGTCCTGTCATTACAAGACCTTGTCAATAGTCCCTCTCCAACCTTCCTGTAGGTCTCCTTCAGATACTGGAAGACTACTATAAGATCTCCTCGAAGCCTTCTCTTCTCCAGGCTGAAAATCCCCAACTTTCTCAGCCTGTCCTCATAGCAGCCTTCTGAACATCTCCGTGGCCCTCCTCTGGACTCTCTCCAACAGTTCCATGTCTTTCTTGTGCTGGGGGCTCCAGAGCTGCACACAGAACTCCAGGTGGGATCTGAGGAGAGCAGAGTAAAGGGGCAGAATCCCCTCCCTTGCCCTGCTGGCAACTCTTGCTGCAGCTACATCTCTCTTTTGCTACATCAAATCACAGAATGGTTTGGGTCGCAAGAGACCTGGAAGATCATCCAAGTTCCCTGTGTGGGTTTTGGCTTTGTGACTGTTTGCTGAACATCCATTGGTACCCAGGGAAAGAGATATTTGTTTGAAAGAAACTTATTGATGAAAGTCGAGGGAGACCTGCCTGATGTGGAGACTTCTTGACAGAGAGCAAAGAGGTAGCTATTACTGCCATGTCCAATGACACCATGAAATCCTTCTTCTACAGAACTGGCTTCCATGGAAAAGATTTATTGAGTTACGTGTTAGGAAATGCAGAGACTGGCCTGTTTTCTCTGTTTATTGACTGATGCTGGCCCCTGCTACCCTTTTCTACCCAGAAGATGGAACGTGTCTGTTTGAAAATGTTTCCCTTCGTTGCGTTTGCACAGCAGCAAGGATTTTCTGAGAAGTATTAGCCGCAAAGAAACACTGAGAAAGACCAGGAAACCCTTAACAACTTTTATCACCATCAGGAACTGGACAGCATGCAAACCTAATAAACCCATTTTACTATTCTGAAACATATCTGTTCCCAACAGAACTGCTGCAAATGGAGGGCATTATATTCATCACTCTGCACGAAGCAATTTGCTCCTCTCATTTTTCCCCTGCATCAAACGCTGAAAATTTCAGGCTGTATTTTAACGTTCCTGTGGCTAGCTGAGATTTGCATCACTTCAAAAGAACATTTGAAAGCGAAGCTGTTGAACAAAACAGTGTCACCCTCTAAAATCCTTCACAATTTCCCCCCCCCCCCTCTGTATTAAAGGAGTAATTAGGGCAAGAAATGGCCTTGTTCCTACAGCACGATTTGGATGCGTAGCTGCAGCTTTCCCTGTAGTAACACAGGCACAGCAGTGTTCTTGGCAGTCATAGAATCATAGAAACAACCAGAAATTACCTCCAAGATAATCCAGTCCAACCTATCACCCAGCCCTATCCAGTGGCACTAAGTGCTCCATCCAGTGAGGGTGGCGAGGCACTGGAACAGGTTGCCCAGGGAGGTTGTGGCTGCTCCCTCCCTGGAGGGGTTCAAGGCCAGGGGGGATGAGGTCTTGAATGACCTGATCTAGTGGGAGGGGTCCCTGCTTATGGCACAGTGGGGGTGGAACTGGATGATCTTTGGGGTCTCTTCCAACCTAAACCATTCTATGATTCTATGATCCAGTCTTTTGCTAAACACCTTCAGGGATGGTGACTCCACCACCTCCCTGGGCAGTCCATTCCAGTGCCAATCACTCTCTCATGGCAGAGGATAGAGGAATTTTCATCTTTCCCCAACCTTTTTTTTGTTTTTTTTTTACTCTGGTTTTATGTCTCCAATTCCCAATTGATTAGACTCTTTCTTTCACTCTTCTTTGCCTTAATGTAGCTATTCCTTAGTTTTCACCTTCTTTTAGAATCATAGAATGGTTTAAGTTGGAAGGAACCTTAAAGATCATCCAGTTTCAACCCCCTGCCATAGGCAAGGACACCTCCCACTAGATCAGGTTGCTCAAGACCTCATCCAGCCTGGCCTTGAACACCTCCAGGGAGGGAGAAGCCACAACCTCCCTGGGTAACCTGTGCCAGTGTCTCACCACCCTCACTGCAAAGAACTTCTTCCTAACATCCATTTAAACCTCCCCTCTGCCAGTTTAAAGCAATTACTCCTTGTCCTGTTGTTACAAGATATTGTAAGGAGCCCCTACACGGCCTTCCTGTAGGCCCCCTTCAGATACTGGAAGGCTGCTACCGTAAGGTCTCCTCAAAGCTTACTCTTTTCCCTCCCTCCTATTCATCTTCACCTTACTCCACCATTATTCACACTTTTCTTTTTTGTCATAAACCGATGGGACTTGACATGCTCAAGCTCCTCTCATGCTTTCTGCAGCTTCCCCAATCTCTCAGCATCTAACCATGCAACACTGAGGACACAAATGATCACCATGCACTGTGATGCATGGCTCATCATACTGCAAGAAGTTGAGGCACACAAGCACAGGAATTAACATTAAGAGTCATTAATTTTAAGAGTCTGCTGATAACAACCCCCTCTTGCCTTCTCCAAATCTCTGATCCACACATCAGCTGAAGTAACCATTGGTTAGCTGAGTCCAAGACCAAAAGGAAAGGACACCAGCATTCCCTGCCTGAATATCTAAGCCAACAAGGAAGCTGTGGCTATAGGAGACACCTGGGCTACTGCAAATGAAAATAAGCCCCACTCATTACAGCAAGGAAATCCATTTTTAAAATATCTTATATCATGGCTTTTCACTGTGCTGAAAATCTCATATAAACACTATAGGGTAGGTTGAAGAGAGGAAACAGTGTAAAATTCAGATTTTCTCTCCAAATTCCCATCTGCTGGGAAGCTTTTCAAGATGATGACAAATGGCCACTCTGAGACATAGGATTGGGATGAGAAGTGAAAAAAGAGAAAGAAATATCAGCTCCATAAAGTTCAAGAGCCCTCTTTTGCTCACCACATGCCTGCAATCCTGCTGAAGACAGGAGGTGCAGAGTGGTACTGGCTGAACTGGGCACCAGCCCCATGGGTTTCATCCCTAGCAAGAAACATCTACCAAGACAAAAGACAAAAGCTTCTTACCAAATCTTGTGTAGACACCAGGACATGAATCTCTTGCAGTCTTCATTTCAGAATCATAGAATGGTTTAGGTTGGAAGAGACCTCAAAGATCATCCAGTTCCAACCTCCCTGTGCCATAGGCAGGGACACCTCCCACTAGATCAGGACGCTCAAGACCTCATCCAGCCTGGCCTTGAACACCTCCAGAGAGGGAGCAGCCACAACCTCCCTGGGCAAGCTGTTCCAGTGTCTCGCTACCCTCACTATGAAGAACTTCCTCCTTCAGTAAAGCAATGCTCAGTCCCAGTCCCACCTGCAGAATACCACAGGCAGCCCTTAATCACACACAACTGTGTTAAATCAATTTAATTACCCAGCTTGCACCAGGACTTCTCATTGCATCCACCAGATCAGTTTCACCTGTGTGGCAGGTGCTGTGCTGCCACCTCAAGCCCTAAGGTTTGAAAAAAAAAAAAAAGCAAATATCCCAAACTGGGGGGGTAGGGAAAGTAATTTCTGGAGCATTGTGACTGCTGGCTGAATTGGGCACCAGACCCATGGGTTTCATAGCTAGCAAGAAGCAATACAGTGCAGATGGAAACATCTACCAAGACAGAAGACAAAAGTTTCTTACCAAATCTCGTGTAGACACCAGGACAGGAACCTCTTGCAGTCTTGCTTGCAGTCTTCCTTTTCAGTAAAGCAATGCTCAGTCTCAGTCTCAGTCTCAGTCCCAGTCCCAGTCCCAGTCCCACCTGCAGAAGACCACAGGCAGTCCTCAATCACACATGGCTGTGTTAAATCAATTTAATTACCCAGCTTAGAATCATAGATTGGTTTAGGTTGGAAGAGACCTCAAAGATCATCCAATTCCAACCCCCCACCATAGGCAGGGACACCTCCCACTAGATCAGGTAGCTCAAGACCTCATCCAGCCTGTTCTTGAACGCCTCCAGGAAGGGAGCAGACGCAACCTCCCTGGGCAACCTGTGCCAGTGTCTCACCAATGCTCAGTCCCAGTCCCACCTGCAGAAGACCACAGGCAGCCCTTAATCACACATGGCTGTGTTAAACCAATTTAATTACCCAGCTTGCACCAGGACTTCCCACTGCATCCAGCAGATCAATTCCACCTGTGTGGCAGGTGCTGTGCTGCCACCCCAAGCCCTAAGGATTAAAAAGAAAGCAAACATCCCAAATTGGGGAGGAAGGAAGGAAGGAAGGAAGGAAGGA
>VWZI01013198.1:56332-75700 GCA_013396835.1 Psilopogon haemacephalus | reverse complement strand
AAGTAAGGAAGGAAGGAAGGAAGGAAGGAAGGAAGGAAGGAAGGAAGGAAGGAAGGAAGGAAGGAATTAATTTCTGGAGCATTGTGACTGCATCTAATACACCAAGGAACAAAAATCAAGTCATGCTTTCATAGAAGAAAAAAAACTTCCTCATCTGCTGATGCAAAGGAAACATGTTCTGTCTGCCCCCCTCTTTTTTTTTTAATTTTATCTGATGTTGAATATACGAGCTCAGTTTTCAATTAAAATGTTTCACTTCTTTCTGCTCACTGCTTGGAAATAAAAGCAACGTGGTCTATCTATTTTAAAAGGGAAAAAAAAAAAAAAACCAAAAAACAAAAACCAACAAAACCAAACCCAAAGCTTGACAAGCACAGGACTGTCGAAATTAGTTCATTAGGCTCCATTCAAATTGCGTTTCTTGTTATGCTAAGCAACCAAAGTGGTTTAAGGCTTTGAAATGAAATTGTTAATTGTTGCTTTCTCCCTCCCTCCTTCTGAAACATTTTTGCTTTGATAGTTTGGGAGCACGGTGCTAATTAAAAATCTTTCAGTGCAACTCAGTCCTACTCCATAGTCTGCGAAGCTGAGACAGACGTTTAAACAAAGTGAAATGGAACACATCCAGTTGGGGAAAGGCTGCTATTCATTACAGCAGGGATTTCGAGCACCACATGACCACCCATCTCCAAAATCCTCATTATCTGCCTGAAGTATCTGTCAAAGTATGTTTTCTCTATACAAGTTACTAGGAAAGGCAATCACAGGGACTAATCAGATACTGCTGCCGTGGCAAAAATGCTCGACGGAAGAGATAGAAAGGAGGAGTGATCCAAGAAAAGGGCAAGAAGAAAGAAAACAAAGGAATAAATAGCTGAAGACTATTGTTTAGGAGTTACCAGGGGGGAAAAGGCAAAGCAGAACAGCAAACCTGAAAGGCATGGCAGTGATGGCAGCAAAATGATGTACAGAGAGAGCATTAAATATTCAGGGAGAGCAAAAGAGGAAAGATGATGTTTGGAAGCACATTTTAAAATGAGCTTCATCAAAAGCATCTCTTGGGTTCTCAGAACCACCATGAGAGTGGTGAGAGCCTGGAATGGGTTGCCCAGGGAGGTGGTTGGGGCCACATCCCTGGAGGTGTTTAAGGCCAGGCTGGATGAGGCTGTGGGCAGCCTGATCTAGGGCAGGGTGTCCCTGCCCATGGCAGGGGGGTTGGAACTGGCTGATCCTTGTGGTCCATTCCAACCCTGACTGATTCTATGATTCTGTGGTCCCTTCCAACCTTGGCTGGTTCTATGATTCTAACTAAAAACTATTGACTCTTTCCAAGGGCAAAAAAGGCTGAGTTCTTTCTCTGCAGTGTGGGTCCAACAGTGAGGTCTAGGACACACAAGAGGCTTTCTAAAGGTGGAAATTCAGAGCAGAGATACTGAGAACACAGGAAAACTAATTTTTAACAACTGTGTGCACCCATCCTAATGCTGTACATCTACCTCGTGCACAAAACAACCTCACATGCAAGGGCAGAAAGGGTCTGTACATAATAAGGGAGGAGAGAGCACATAGATACAGAATCACAGAGTCACAGAGGCATCCAGGCTGGCAAAGGCCCTCAGGAGAACCAAGTCCAACCTAGAACCCTGCTCAACAAGATTCACCTTAAACCATATCCCTAAGCACCACATCCAAACCAGCATTAAACACATCCAGGGTGGGTGACTCCACCACCTCCCTGGGCAGCTCATTCCAGTCCCTGACCACTCTCTCCGGGAAAAAACTTTTTCCTAATGTCCAATCAAAACTTCCCCAACCTCAGCTTGAGGCCATTCCCCCTTGTTCTGTCTCCAATGCCCTGTAAGAAGAGCCCAGGAGCAGCCACTCCACAACATTCCTACAGGTAGCTGTAGACAGCAATGAGGTCTCCCCTCAGCCTCCTCTGTTTCACACTAACCATCCCCAGCTCCTTCAATCGCTCCTCACAAGATTTATTCTCCAGGCCCTTCCCCAGCTTCGTTGCCCTCCTCTGGACCCAACCCAGCACCTCCACATCCCTCCTGGATTGTGGTGCCCAAAACTGGACACAACACTCGGAGTGTGGCCTCACCAAAGCCAAGTACAAGGTGTCATAGTTTTTTGTGCAAGAGTGCGGCAGGCTGAAATTATTCTACTTGACACTTTTTCTGAGGACAAAAGGGCAGTGAAATAAAAGATGAGGATACAGGAAGGTTGTATTTAAAGATGTGCAAGAAAAGATAACGGCACACATGAATCCTTATTTCCAAATACAGATACAGGATACATGAGAATTTCCCCCAAAACCTTCCCTCCTAACCAAAAAAAAAAAAAAAGAAAGAAAAACACCACCAAAATCCCCAGTTCTCATTTTCTCCCCTTCCCCTTTGTCTCCCATTTAGGCCCCAAACAGCCCAAAATATCCTTACAGGGTACCTCCTACATGGTTTCCTATTCACCCAGATGAGATCCCTCTGGAGAAACTGGAGAGGCAGGGAGTAAAGAGAACGAATGAACCTTGCTGCTTACTTTTAAAGTGTTTGCAGGATTATGGGATTGAGTAACATAATTGTGATATCCAGGGGTGACCAATTCATTCCCTGGGACAGATCTTGGTCTCTGTAGCCTTCTTAGGGACTCTGGAATAACCTGGAACCCCTCAGGCCGTGACACAAGGGCACAATGACCTCCCTGCTCTTGCTGGAGCTGGAGAGGCAGGGAGTAAAGAGAACAAATCAACCTTGCTGCTTACTTGTAAAGTGTTTGTAGGAATATGGGATTAAATAACAGAATTATGATATCCAGGCATGACCAATTGATTCCCTGGGAAAAATCTTGGTCTCTGTAGTTTTCTTAGGGACTCTGGAATAACCTGGAACCCCTCAAACCATGACACAAGGGCACAATCACCTCTCTGCTCTTGCTGGAGCTGGAGAGGCAGGGAGTAAAGAGAACGAATGAACCTCACTGCTTACTTTTAAAGTGTTTGCAGGATTATGGGATTGAGTAACATCATTATGATATCCAGGGCTGACCAGTTCATCCCCTGGGACAGATCTTGGTCTCTGTAGCCTTCTTAGGGACTCTGGAATAACCTGGAACCCCTCAGGCCGTGACACAAGGGCACAATGACCTCCCTGCTCTTGCTGGAGCTGGAGAGGCAGGGAGTAAAGAGAACAAATCAACCTTGCTGCTTACTTGTAAAGTGTTTGTAGGAATATGGGATTAAATAACAGAATTATGATATCCAGGCATGACCAATTGATTCCCTGGGAAAAATCTTGGTCTCTGTAGTTTTCTTAGGGACTCTGGAATAACCTGGAACCCCTCAAACCATGACACAAGGGCACAATCACCTCTCTGCTCTTGCTGGAGCTGGAGAGGCAGGGAGTAAAGAGAACGAATGAACCTTGCTGCTTACTTTTAAAGTGTTTGCAGGATTATGGGATTGAGTAACATAATTGTGATATCCAGGGGTGACCAATTCATTCCCTGGGACAGATCTTGGTCTCTGTAGCCTTCTTAGGGACTCTGGAATAACCTGGAACCCCTCAAACCATGACACAAGGGCACAATCACCTCCCTCTTCCTACTGGCCACAGCATTTTTAATCCAAGCCAGGCTGCCATTGGCCATCTTAGCCATCTGGGCACACTGCTGGCTCACTTTCAGTCACCTGGGCACACTGCTGGCTCACATTCAGCTGCCTGGGCACACTGCTGGCTCACTTTCAGTCACCTGGGCACACTGCTGGCTCACATTCAGCTGCCTGGGCACACTGCTGGCTCACTTTCAGTCACCTGGGCACACTGCTGGCTCACATTCATCTGCCTGGGCACACTGCTGGCTCACTTTCAGTCACCTGGGCACACTGCTGGCTCACATTCAGCTGCCTGCCTATTACAAACCCCAGATCCATTTCTGCCAGCAGCTCTCCAGCCACACTGCACCAAGCCTGTAGCATTGCTTGGGGTTGTTGTGACCCAAATGCAGGAGCTGGCATTTGGCCTTGTTGAGACTCACCCCATTAATGTTGGCCCATTGGTCTATGCCTATGCAGGTCCCTCTGAAGAGCCTCACTACCCTCACTGAAATCAACAATACAGATACCTATAATTCCTTCCCAGATCTGGAAGCACAAACTCCACAGCATAGCACCAGAAACACCATTAAATCATAGGATCACCTGGGTTGGAAGGGACATCTAAAGGTCATTGAGTCCAACTATATCTTCAAACCTGGCTCATCTGACTCTGAAAGCACCTTGGAATTCAAAACTTGGGGAGGGGAGAGAAAGAAAAAGTACAGGGGAAAAGTAAGCTGCATTATTTCCAGTTGCTGTGACTAACCCAAGCGAAAGCTGCTCAGAAACATTTTCTCTTCTAACGCAGTGTTTAATGTTAATCTGCTTTTCTCCTCACTATATGGTGTTAATGGACACAACCATCCAGGGTGCTTTAAGCCAGGCACATTTAAACCAGGCACCTGGAGAAATAGCCATCAGAGTACTTATCTCTAACACCTATTGTAAAAACAGACTTAATAAAATGAGAACAAATAACAGTGCTGGCAATTACCCTTATCGTGTGTATTCTGGCAAGAGAGGTCAGAAGGTTGCTGGGCTGTATATATATGAACTGATTTTCTCTAATACAGTTTCCCAACCTGATTTCCCAAAGGTTTTCTAGAGGCTTTTTGTTTGAGAGGAACAGGGGGGAGAGGAAAGTTGGGGTAAACTGTAACATGCTAGAGGATAATGATGTTACTAAGGGGAGAATCTGGTCTCACTGCCAAGTAGTTATGGTAACAAAGAGAGAAAGAACTTAACAAAGGGAGAAAGAAAGAACTTGTCAGAGTCTCAGAAGATTAAAAAGTTGAGCAGTTTGATTTCCCAGATAGGGACAGATGTAGGCAGGGAAGAAAAGCCTCAGCTGCTCTGCATTACTATCACACCAAACCTCAGCTGTGACTTTGATATTATTTCTGGTTCTAGGTCTGTTACAGACTAGGAAGCAGAATCCTGTTGGTTCAGCCCACCCTCATTTTTTTTTTCAGATGGACCCCATGCAGAGCTTATGTCTACCATATGCAGCCCTAAGCATCCTGATGCTCAATGACTTCAGGAGTATCACCAGATAGGAACTGAAGTACTAAATGCAAGGAAATGAGTTTTAAATCAGCATAGAGGAAGAACCATAGAATCATAGAATGGTTTAGTTTGGAAGGGACCTCAAAGATCATCTAATTCTAACCCCCTGCCATAGGCAGGGACACCTCCCACTAAAAGAGGTCATAGAATCACAGAATCAGTCTGGGTTGCAAGGAACCACAAGGATCATCTAGTTCCAACCCTCCTGCCATGGGCAGGGACACCCTACCCTAGATTAGGCTGGACAGAGCCTCATCCAGCCTGGCCTTAAACACCTCCAGGGAAGTGGTCCCAACCACCTTCCTGGGCAACCCCTTTCAGTGTCTCACCACTCTCACTGTAAAAAACTTCCACCTAACATCCAATTTAAAATAACCTGTCCTCACAGCAGAGCTGCTGCAGCCCTCTGAGCATCTTTGTGGCCTCCTCTGGACTCTCTCCAACAATTCCATGTCCTTCTTGTGTTGGCAGCTCCAGAAATGCACACAGTATCATAGAATCACAGAATCAGTCAGGGTTGGAAGGGACCACAAGGATCATGTAGTTCCAACCCCCCACCATGGGCAGGGTCACCCTACCCTAAATTAGGCTGGACAGAGCCTCATCCAGCCTGGCCTTAAACACCTCCAGGGATGTGGCCCCAACCATATCCCTGGGCAACCCCTTCCAGTGTCTCACCACCCTCACTGGAAAGAACTTCCTCCTAACATCCAATTTAAATCTCCTCTCTGCCAGTTTAAACCCATTACCCCTCATCCTGTCATTACAAGACTTTGTCAGTAGTCCCTCTCCAGCCTTCCTGTAGGCTGGAAGGCTACTACAAGGTCTACTCAAAGCCTTCTCTTCCCCAGGCTGTAGAGCCCCAACTCTCATAGCCTGTTATCAGAGCAGAGCTGCTGCAGCCCTCTGAGCATCTTCGTGGCCTCCTCTGGACTCACTCCAACAGTTCCACATCCTTCTTGTGTTGGCAGCTCCAGAACTGCACACAGTATCATAGAATGATAGAATCATAGAATCAGTCAGGGTTGGAAGGGACCACAAGGATCATCTAGTTCCAACCCCCCTGCCATGAGCAGGAACACCCTACAGTACTCCAGGTGGGGTGTGACAAGAGCAGAGTAAAGGCTAATTCTCCTAAAGGTAGTCTCACAGTTCTGACCCAGGTTTAGAGGAAGCACTGTAAAATCCTTCCCCTAAAAATAAGTAGTATGCAGTTGGGTTGGGTTTTTTTTCCGGGGTGCCTGGAAGAAAATTAATCTGGAATAAATTCAGCTATGAATATAACATGAGGCAAGTTTGCAAGACTGTTCCCCTTATATACACACACTCTAATACTGGAATAAGGATGTCCTTTTACGAATGTCCTTCTTCCATTTGTTATTAACCAAGCACCTCTGCAGAGAATTAATCCAGGATAGCTCTCATAGTTAATTTCCCCTGGTAGACATGCCCCAAACAAAAGAAATGGTCTTTTTTTTTCTTTTCCCCTCATAAATTGCAGCTAAAGTGACAAAGAACAGGTTTTTTTTGCCCATGTATCACAACTTAGAAAACTTCAGCCCTCCACCTGATTCATTTATTTCTCTCTAGAACCCACCCAGCATACAAATGCTTGTCTGCTCTCATGCCTTACCTTCGTTTTTCAAGCAGTCCCACAAAGATTGCAGTGGATTCTCATATTGCACAGGCTAAAATATATCCTAGGGCTCCAGGAAAATAGAAACAGGCTCCTAAATAAGTATTCCAGCAGACAGGACTACAGGTACACAAAGTTCAATTACACACCAGGTAAAACCAGGCTGTTATTACACAGCAGCCTTATTCAAAGGATACTTGTGTATCTTAAAATAGCTTTCTTTTTTTTTCTTTTTTTTTCCTTTTTTCTCTTTTTTCCCCCCTTTTTTTCCTTTCTTCCTTTTTTTCTTTTTTCCTTTTTTCTCTTTTCTTTTTTTCCCTTTTTTTCTTTTTTCTCTTTTTTCCTTTTTTCCCTTTTTTCATTTTTTTCCTTTTATTCATTTTTTTTGCCCTTTCTTCATTTTTTCTGTCTTCTTTTTTCTTTTTTTCCTTCATCTTTTTTCTTTTTTTCCTTTTTTCCTTTTAAATTTTTTTCTTCCCTTTTCTTTTTTCCTTTTTTAAATTTTTTTTCCTTTTTTTCCCCCTTTCTTCTTTTTTATTTTTTTCCTTTTTTTCTTTTTATTTTTTCCCCTTTTTTTCCTTTTTTCTTTTTTCCTTTTTTCTTTTTTTTCCTTTCTTCTTTTTTTCTTTATTTTTCCTCTTTTCTTTTTTCTTTTTTTTTCCTTTTTTTCTCCTTTTTTCATTTTTTCCTTTTTCCTTTTTTCTTTTTTCCTTTTTAATTTTTTCTTTTGTTCTTTTTTCTATATTTCTTTTTTCTCTTTTCCCCCTTTTTTATTTATTTCTCTTTTTTTCCCTTTTTTTTCCAGTTTTTTGGTTTTTTTTAATTTTCCTTGATTTTACAGAAAGGAGGCAAAAGAACTAGATTAAATTTGGGGAGGATTCTTATCATTGAGAGGAAACATCCTGGAGGAACAAATGAGCTATTGACATTCACTCCTCAAGCAAGAAGCTCTCCCAGGAGATCCCTAAGAAACAAGAAATAACAAAAAGGACTGGAAAACCAAATTGATGAAACCAGAGATGGCTGCAGATCTGCAAATAGCTTTTTGCGCTCTCAGAGTTATTGCCCAAATTGCATAGTTTAGATTTGCAAATTGATGGAGAAATCCACTCACTCCTTTTAAAGACAAAAGTCCTTGTTAAGAACAGACCTGGCATCACATTCCACTTTTAAATAAGCACCTATGCTTAGATTTTTTCTGCATAATCATACCCAGAGTGCTAAGGAGTGTTGAGGAGACAAACTATGGCAGAATTTCTTTACAGTGAGGCTGGTAAGATATTGGAATGGGTTGCATTCTGTTGGAGCAAGACCAGAGGAGGCCACAAAGATGCTCAGAGGGCTGCAGCAGCACTCTAAGCTCTGAGGACAGGCTTAGAGAATTTGGGCTCTGCAGCCTGGGGAATAGAAGGCTTCCAGGAAACGGTGGAGTGGCTTTCCAGTATCTGAAGGGGGTCTACAGGAGGGCTGGGGAGGGACTGTTCACAAGGTCTTGCAATGACAGGATGAGGAATAGTGGGCTTAAATTGGGAGAGGGGAGATTTAAACTGGATGTTAGGAGGAAGTTCTTTACAATGAGGGTGGTGAGACACTGGAACAGGTTGCCCAGGGAGGTTGTAGCTCCTTCCTCCCTGGAGATGTTCAAGGCCAGGTTGGATGAGGCCTTGAGTGACCTGTTCTAGTGGGAGGTGTCCCTGCCAATGGCAGGGGGTTGGAACTGGATGATCTTTGAGGTCCCTTCCAAACTAAACCATTCTGTGATTCTATGATTCTATCAGTCCCTGAATGACTTGTTCAGTTGGGAGGTGTCCCTGCCTATGATGGAAGGTTGGAACTGGATGATCTTCGAGGTCACTTCCAACCTAAACCATTCAATGATTCTATGAGTCCTTGAGCAACCTGTTCTAGTGAGAGGTGTCCCTGCCTATAGTGGAGGGCTGGAACTGGATGATCTTCGAGGTCACTTCCAACCTAAACCATTCTATGATTATTCTACGATTTGCAAGGTTGCTTTTAGTACTTCAGCTCAGATTCACTGTTTCGGTGCTCACAAGTTGTGTTGGTTTGAGCTAATTGGAGAATTTGAGTGAGAAATTAGACTACTGGCTGAGAGAGAGTTAAACACATTGTGTCACTTCACCAAGTTTCACTGAGAAAAAAAAAAAAATTTGTTTTAAGAGATGTTCTCAAAACATCCAGACAGCCAGTCTGCCTCAGTTTGTGTCTGGCTGCAGCTGCTTTCTCCTTTGTCTCTCAGGCTTGCTGGCTAAATTCAGAGTAAAATCACTAAAACGACAAACTTTTTGTCCTACCACTAATCTCTCTGATCTTTGGTTTATCTGCAGCATCAAGAGGTGGTGAGATAAAGCTGGGGAAGGGGAGAAAGGTGATAGGGGGGAGTTTGGTTACCCTCTCTTGGGGATTTTGGTCTTGGGGAGGGGTGTGATGTCTGTATTACCTTTTTTACTGTATATTTCTGTAAATATCTGTTATATCTTGTAAATATTTGCTTGTATATTTGCATTGCTGTAAATATAAAGCTTCATTTATTAACTTCCAGTGTTCCTGAGTTTTAGCCAGGGTTTATAAAAGGTGGGGGGGGCAGGTAACTGCTTAACCCACTACACAAGTTCAGTTCAGAATGTTTCGTACAGGATACAACTGTAAATTGCTCAAGCATCTAAACCAGGTTCTCCTCCAACCTGCTTTACATCAGTTCCCAGTACCAATACTCTTTGGCCTGCTTTATTACTCTCCCATCAGTCCTATTTACGGCAACGAAGATTCTAATTCGTTACATAAAGGATCGGCGATGGTACAGATGATTGCACAGGCAGATGTATTTAAACCCACACACCATTACAGCAAATTTGGGAACTCCACGAGCTTGTAACTATGGAAGTCTTTAGCAGACATAAAAATGCAAATATTTCACCAGCATTATCTTTTAAAGAGCAGTAATTAAGCCATATTGGGATTTGTCCTTGGTGAAACCTGCTGTTGCAAGCACGCAGACACCCCCACCCCCTTTAATTCTTCCTTGCTCTCATCTGCTGCAAGCTGCTGTTGATGTGCAGGTTGGAGTCAGAAGCTTCAGCATCACTTTCAATATTTCCCTCCACATAAAGGACACCCTCATGTAAGAAATCTTCCCGACATCCCAAAATAATACAAAGCAGCAATAATTATGGCTAATTGCTCACTCCCGAGTACACTTATTTGTGGTCTGCAATTTCAAAGGAGTGAATAGTAGACAGGTGCATAAAATAGGCTTAATGAGAGCACCAGAAAATAGTTGCTTTGGCTGTAAATTACTACTTTTACAAGCTGTATATTTTTTTCCTTTTTTTAAAGTGAATATACCTCTCATAAAAGATATAAAATCAGTAGGAGTAGAAACTGAGTTCTTTTATTTCACCCCAGAAAAGGCATACATACTGCCACTGCTACTGAAAGCTTGTTAACAGCATAATATTAATATCCACTAATACCCGGTGGGGTAAATTAATATTGCTTGGCATTAGCTGGAAGAAGCACTGAGTCCCACTGCCTCTCTTCCAGAGCTCCATGCAGCTTCTGTATTTAGTGCTGGCTGTTATGGTGCAAACTGCATCATTTCTCCTACTATGAATATTTTTCCATCTCTAATTGATCAATCCTTTCATAGAATCATAGAATCATAGAATCATAGAATGGTTTAGGTTGGAAGAGACCTCAAAGATCATCCAGTTCCAACCCCACTGTGCCATAGGCAGGGACACCTCCCACTAGATCAGGTCGCTCAAGACCTCATTCAGCCTGGCCCTGAACACATCCAGGGAGGGAGCAGCCACAACCTCCCCAGGCAACCTGTTCCAGTGTCTCACCACCCTCACTGGGAAGAACTTTCTCCTAACATCCCATTCAAATCTCCCCTCCGCCAATTTGAACCCATTACTCCTCGTCCTGTCATCACAAGACTTTCCCAGCCTATCTTTCCTCTTTGTTTTTATCTTCTAGGCAGGGACACCACTCTCTTCTGCTTTTTTTCCCTTTCCAAGGATATCCTTCACTCAGGATTACATTTCTGCGTTTCGCCTATCTGAAACAGAAGATCCCTTCCTTAACGACTTCTAATTCCCCTTCCTGCTTTATGGTGCACACAAATAACAGACTTCCACCAGTTCTGGAGCCCCCAGCACAGGAAAGACATGTAACTGCTGGAGAGGGTCCAGAGGAGGGCCACGAAGATGATCAGAGGGCTGCAGCACCTCTGCTACAAGGACAGGCTGAGAGAGTTGGGACTCTTCAGCCTGGAGAAGAGAAGGCTTCGAGGAGACCTCATAGCAACCTTCCAGTATCTGAAGGGGGCCTACAGGAAGGCTGGGGAGGGACTATTCACAAGGTCTTGTAATGATAGGACAAGGGGGAATGGGTTCAAATCGGTGGAGGGGAGATTTAAATGGGATGTTAGAAGGAAGTTGTCACAGTGAGGGTGGTGAGAAACTGGCACAGGTTGCCCAGGGAGGTTGTGGCTGCTCCCTCCCTGGATGTGTTCAAGGCCAGGCTGGATGAGGTCTTGAGCAACCTGATCTAGTGGGAGGTGTCCCTATGGCACAGGGGGGTTGGAACTGGATGATCTTTGAGGTCTCTTCCAACCTAAACCATTCTATGATTCTATGATTCTTCTCAAAGCTCGCACCTCCAGGCACCTCATAGAATCTTAGAATGGTTTAGGTTGGGAAGGGCCTCAAAGATCATCCTGTTCCAACCCCCTGTGCCATAGGCAGGGACACCTCCCACTAGAACAGGTTGATCAACCTGGCCTCATCCAACCTGGCCTTGAACACCTCCAGGGAAAGAGCAGCCACAATCTCCCTGGGCAACCTGTGACAGTGTCTCACCACCCTCACTACAAAAAACTTCCTCCTAATACCCTGTTTAAATCTCCCCTCTGCCACTTTAAACCCATTCCTACTCATCTTGTCATTACAAGACCTTGTGAACAGTCCCTCCCCAGCCCTCCTCTAGGCTCCCTCCTTTCTCTCTTAGAAAGAACAAAGTCTCCAGCCTATGCACCCACGTATTTCTCTCCTCCCTGGCACTAAGTATAATCCACCGACGTAGAGAAAAGCATTCCCCTCCGTCTCCTGGCTTTGTTATGCCTCATTTTGCAGGGTGTCTCCAGCCGTCAGATAGATGCTAGATCACAAAACATGAGATGAGAGACAGGAGCTGAAAGCAAAAAAAAAAAAAATAAAAGCTTTAACTCGTGTTGAGAGGCTTGCCTTTTAGCTGCAGACAATTCCTCCTTGCTTTCCTCCTTCTCCTGTTTGAGCACTTGTGCAGCCTCGGGTCAAATCTGTAGATACAAAAGCCTAACCTTTGTCATCCAGCAAAAGCCTGAGACAAAAGCATTCTCTTGCCTTCAGAGGATAAAAATGTATTTTGATCACAGTTCATCTGAACCAGACTCAAAATTACTGCCCAAAAGATTAAAATCTTCAATTTCTCAGCTATAAAGAAACTCTCTTAACTTTTTTTTTTTTTTTTTTGTTTTATTTTTTTATGAATTTNTTTTCGTTTATTTGATTATGTAGTTACTAATAATCATAGAATCATGGAATCATAGAATGGTTGAGGTTGGAAGGGACCTCAAAGATCATCCAGTTCCAACCCCCTGTGCCATAGGCAGGGACACCTCCCACTAGATCAGGATGCTCAAGGCCTCATCCAGCCTGGCCTTGAACACCTCCAGGGACAGAGCAGACACAACCTCCCTGGGCAACCCATTCTAGTGTCTCACCACTCTCACTGTGAAGAACTTCTTCCTAATATCCCGTCTACATCTCCCCTCTTCCAGTTTAAACCCATTCCCCCTCATCCTGTCATTACAAGACCTTGTGAATAGTCCCTCCCCAGCCTTCCTGTAGGCCCCCTTCAGATACTGGAAGGTTGCTATAAGGTCTCCTCGAAGCCTTCTCTTCTCCAGGCTGGAAAGTCCCAACTCCCTCAGCCTGTCCTCATAGCAGAGGTGCTGCAGCCCTCTGATCATTTTTGTGGCCCTCCTCTGGACTCTCTCACTTCCTTAGGTAACCAATTAGAGTTAGAGTTCACTTTCCTCAAGTTTCCTATTCAAACCTGGCGATGCTTCTCCAGCATTTCCATCCCTCAGCATTTCCATCCCTCCGCATAAGCAGCAGTGAATTGTGTCCTAATAAGTGTAGCTAACTTTTTCTTACATCTTTATACAGAACTGACATTTTTAATCTCTTTTAAACAGCAGTCTGTCTGGATGTTTAATTGGTCCCAGATTCTAAAGAGTCTATTTTCAACATTCGATATTTGATGGGTCCCAAGAGCCTTGTTGCTGGCAGCAAGAACTGTCTCTTAGCTTCGTATATGCTCAGGTTTAAATAATATCATTCTAATTACCTTTTTTTTTTTCCCCTTTACCTTTAACACAGATTGAGGAAAAAAGTCTGTGACATAATTTGGGGGCTAATTTCCGATCCTAATTTCTACTGGCTTACAGCTTACTTGTTGACACCAACAGTTTGAAAGTATTAAAGATACTCAGGGCAACAAATAAGGAAGACAAATGGATTTTGTGTTACCAGCACTTTCCCAGAAAGTTTAGAAAAGGAGAGTTTGTTCCCATGATGGAATACTGTGGAGACAGAGTGGCAGCCCCTGTGTGCAATAATTCAACTTGCAACTGCCCCTCTTTGGATAAGATTTCTTAGGAAGCAAGTTGGGGAAGTGCATGGATTGCTGCAGCTGAGGCCAAAGAAGAGCACTGCGTTTTAGGAGATGTTTCTAAATGTTAAGGCATAGGAATTACAGAATCACAGATTGGAAGGGACCTCAAAGCTCATCCAGTTCCAACCCCCCTGTGCCATAGGCAGGGACACCTCCCACTAGAACAGGTCACTCAAGACCTCTTCCAACCTGGCACTGAACACCTCCAGGGAGGGAGCTGCCACAATCTCCCCATGCAACCCTTTCCAGTGTCTCACCATCCTCACTACAAAGAACTTCCTCCTTAAATCCTGTTTAAATCTCCCCTCTGCCAGTTTAAACCCATTCCCCCTCATCCTGTCATTACAAGACCTTGTGAATAGTCTCTCCCCAGCCTTCCTGTAGGCCCCCTTCAGATACTGGAAGGTTGCTCTAAGGTCTCCTCGAAGCCTTCTCTTCTCCAGGCTGAAAAGCCCCAACTCTCTCAGCCTGTCCTCATAGCAGAGCTGCTGCAGCCCTCTGATCATCTTTGTGATGATCAGACTGGACTCTCTCTAACAGTTCCATGCCCTTCTTGTGTTGGAGGCTCCAGAACAACTCACAGTGTGAGGACAGCAGAGTAAAGAAGCAGAATTCTCTGCCTTGCCCTGCTGGCCACACTGCTCTTGCAGCATAGAATAGACTTTAGAAGGGGCCTTCAAAGGCAATCTCATCCAAACTCACTGCAGTGAGCTGGGACATCCCTGAGGAAAAGGACTTGAGAGTATGGGTTGATGAAAAGCTCAACATGAGCCAACAGTGTGCACATGTGGCCCAGACAGCAACTGTGTGCTGGGCTGCAGCAAGAGCAGTGTTGCCAGCAGGGCAAGGGAGGGGATTCTGCCCCTTTACTCTGCTCTCATCAGACCCTATCTGGAGTAATGTGTGAAGTTTTGGAGCCCCCAACAAATGAAGGACATGGAAATGTTGGACCAGGTCCAGAGGAGGCCATGAAGATGCTCAGAGGGCTGGAGCACCTCTGCTATGAGGATAGGCTGAGAGAGTTGGGGATCTGCAACCTGGAGAAGAGAAGGCTTCCAGGAGACCTTCCAGTATCTGAAAAGGGCCTAAAGGAGGGCTGGGGAGGGACTATTCACAAGGTCTTTTAATGACAGGATGAGGGGGAATGGGTTTAAACTGGCAGAGGGGAGATTTAAATGGGATGTTAGGAGAAAGCTCTTTACAGTGAGGGTGGTGAGACACTGGAACAGATTGCCCAGGGAGGTTGTGGCTGCTCCCACCCTGGAGGTGTTCAAGGCCAGGCTGGATGAGGCCTTGAGCTACCTGTTCTAGTGGGAGGTGTCCCTGCCTATGGCAGGTGGCTGGAACTGGATGATCTTTGAGGTCCCTTCCAACCTAAACCATTCTATGCTTCTATGATCTCCAATTAGACTCAACAAGTTTGGCCTTGAATGTCTCCAAGGATGGGGCCTCCATCCCCTCTCTGGGTAATCTATGCCAGTATTTCACTACCCTCACTGTAAAGAACTTCCTCCTAATATCCATCTTAAACCTAACCTGTTCCAGATTGAAACTTTTGCCCCTCTTCCTATTGCTACATACCCATGGAAACAGCTCCTCCCCAACTTTCTTGTAGGTCCCCTTCAGGTACTGGAAGGCCTCTGTAAGGTCTCCCTGGAGCCTTCTCTTCTCCAGGCTGAACAATCCCAACTCTCTCAGCCTGTCATGATTACATAGGTTCTGGTAGCATTTCAGCAATATTCTCTTACCTCAGGTACTATTTAGCCATGATAGATCTCTGACACCCTCTTTGGTATAAGATCTCATTACCAAACACACATTCTCTCTTATTTTCCACTGCTTAAAGCAAGCCAGATCCAAATTCTTCTGGATGTCATTTCAGGATACGTTTTCCAGATGTCATGGTCACATGCTCCTGGTTCCTTCACAGCTGAAGGTTTCTGAGCACCTGGAAAATGATATTAAAGTCTGAAGCACAAGAATTGTCCTAGCATATCCCTTAATGCAGATGTAAATACTCGAGGTTGTACAAAGATCTCAGACCAGGCAGTATTAGATTTGTGCAGGGCATCCTCACCTGTCCCCACAGAAAGGCAAGCCTGGTTCTGCCTTCTCTACACCCTGCTGAGCTGCAGCAAGTTAGGAGCTGACTGTTGGAACATTTCCTTTCATGGCATTGTGTTTTACTGTCTGATTTACTTTACTGTGCTAAGAACATTTGCTATTCTTGGGAGCGTCAAGAGGATTTCCTATAGGGAATGATAAAGGTTATAGGTACAATAAAAGCTAAGACTAAATGCTGTACAATACTCCCTAGTCTGTCCATCTGAATGCTGGCACCTACTGAATGTCCCTCCAGCAGTTTGTAAACAGCAGCCAGACTCAGGCTTTTACATATCCCACAGAAAGCCATGGTGTGGGTCATAGAAGGAAGCAGCTGAGATTTCCCAGCTACCCAGGACTGAGAAGAATTAGGATGGGTTCAGAGAAAAACCTTTGTAGCCATGACTGAGTCAAGTCCCAGGTTGTAAAGGGAGGGTTCATCTCTCCTTCAGCCTCCCCAGAAAGCTCCTCCTTGGGCTTGACTTGGCCAGCACAGGTACTCAGACAAGCAGATGGGCACCCAGCAGAAGGTTCATAGAATCATAGAATTAAAGAATGGTTTAGGTTGGAAGAGATCTCAAAGATCACCCGGCTCCAACTCCCTGCCATAGGCAGGGACATCTCCCACTAGAACAGGTCACTCAAGGCCTCATCCAACCTGGCATTGAACACTTCCAGGGAGGGAGCAGCCACAACCTCCCTAGGCAACCTGTGCCAGTGTCTCACCACCCTCACTATAAAGAACTTCTTCCTAGCATCCCATTTAAACCTCCCCTCTGCCAGTTTAAACCCATTCCCCCTTGTCCTGTCATTACAAGACCTTGTGAATACTCCCTCCCCAGCCCTCCTGTAAGCCCCTTTTGGATACTGGAAGGTCTCCTGGAAGCCTTCTCTTCTCCAGGATGAAGAGCCCCGACTCTCATAGCCTATCTTCATAGCAGAGGTGCTGCAGCCCTCTGATCATCTTCATGGCCTCCTCTACACTCTCTCCAACAGTTCCACATTCTTCTTGTGCTGGGGGCTCCAGAACTGCACACAGTACTCCAGGTAGGGCCTGCAAAGCAGCAGCCCCTCCAATCCAGTCCTGCCTCCAGCATGGCAGCATGAAATTATGAGCCGTGCTTCACTGCAGAGGCATGCCAGAAACCACAGAACAAAAATACATAAAGAAATGTAGCCCAAGAGGAATATTTCCTTATTTACCTTGCAAGTGAGCAGCCGAACTCAAGCTTTTCAAAACCCTTTCTGGCTGCGTGTGGAGCTGTAAGCACAAGAGCCCAAGAGGGAGGGGGGAAAAGAGAGGGTCATGCATCCACAGGTCCCAAGGCCAGGATAAATACCCCAGCCCAATTCCATCTCTTCATAAAGAAATCAAAGCCTGGAGGTTTATATTTTGTGTTTTATCAGATGATCAATTTTAAACAGAGGCTTGAGCTGGAGGTAGCCATGTACAGGAAAAAAGGGAATTAATTTCTTTCTTTCTTTCTTTCCTCCTCCATGTGCCACTCAGGAGTTGTTTCAAACAGGATTATTTTGTCATTCAAGTTTCAAGGTTAAGATTTGCTCCTATTTATGACTGCAACTCCAAAAAAAAAATTTAAAAAAAAAAATCCTTGAAACCAGTAAACTATCACAGTAATTCCAGAAACAAAAGGGATGCATAATGAAAAACGAAAAGAACTGAGAATTGAGAATCCTGTGGGCCACGAGGAGCAGAATATATTAACATTCACCTCTAAACCACTTCCCTCGGTTGGTTGTGTATTAAAAATGTAATAATAATATTTTTTAAAAAAGAAAAAGAAGAATATCCTTGAAGCAACTCTGCGCTTGCATGTTGCTCCCCTTTTGAGAAATACACCTCTAAACCACTTCCCTTGGTTGTTTGTATATTAAAAATATAATAATAATACTTAAGAAGGAGAAGGAGAAGGAGAAGGAGAAGGAGAAGGAGAAGGAGAAGGAGAAGGAGAAGGAGAAGGAGAAGGAGAAGAAGGAGAAAATCCTTGAAGCAACTCCACGTTTGTGTGCTGCTCCTCTTTAGAAATGCACCTCTAAACCACTTCCCTCGGTTGTTTGTGTATTAAAAATATAATAATAATATTGAAGAAGAAGGAGAAGGAGAAGAAGAAGAAGAAGGAGATGAAGAAGAAGAAGAAGGAGAAGGAGAAGGAGAAGGAGAAGAAGAAGAAGACCTTTGAAGCAACTCTGTGCTTGCGTATTGCTCCGCTTTTAAGAAATACACCTCTAAACCACTTCCCTTGCTTGTTTATGCATTAAAAATATAACTATAATATTTGAAGAAGAAGAAGGAAAAGGAAATCCTTGAAGCAAGTCTGTGCTTGCCTGTTGCTCCCCTTTTGAGAAATACACCTCTAAACCACTTCCCTCATTTGTTTGTGTATTAAAAATATAATAATAATATTGAAGGAGAAGGAGAAGAAGGAGGAGAAGAAGAAGAAAAAGGAGAAGGAGAAGGAGAAGGAGAAGAAGAAGAAGAAGAAGAAGATGATGAAGGAGAAGGAGAAGGGGAAGGAGAAAATCCTTGAAGCAACTCCACATTTGTGTGCTGCTCCTCTTTTGAGAAATACACCTCTAAAGCACTTCCCTCGGTTGTTTGTGCATTAAAAATATAATAATGATATTTTTAAAAGAAGAAGAAGAAGACAAAAATCCTTGAAGAAACTCGGCGCTTGCATGTGGCTCCCCTTTTGATAAATACAAATGACTCTCTCAATTTCTTCTCGGCAAGGGTTTGCTGCAGCACAAAAGCCCAGCACAAGGGTGATGAATGGCTCTTCCTCCTTGCTGGGGGAGCACCTTTGGGGAGCCCACATGCTAATCCTGCCCTTACCTGGCTGAAAGATAAATCATGGGGTGAAATCCACTGACTTTCAACCCGGCCAACCAACTCCTCCGGCTTGAACGAGCCACTTTTGTTCACACGTGAAGTTGTTAAAGCATTTTATTTTCCTCCTCTCTTTTTCTTTTTTCTTTTCTTTTTTTTTTTTTTTTCCTCTTTTTGCCTTTGAAGAGGAAGTAAATTGCAACTACCCATGCCTATTATTAAGACCTGAAGAGAAAATGTTTAAATTAAAGATTGTACAAACATTCGGCAGCAGCGTAATAAGCTCCATTTGAGAGGCAATGTAGCAAGTTCTGGGGCTTGGGGTTCTTTTAATTTTATTGGGTTCATTACTTGAAACTAAATAACAATTGCTGGTTTTATTGCTGCCATTTAACAACGCTGGGATTTTCTCTGTCGGGGCTGAAATGTAGTAGGATTTCTACTTGGTTTTCTGTTTAGGCTTTGGGTTTGTTGTGGGTTGGGATTGTTTGGGGTTTTGGGGGGGTTTTTTGGGTGTTTTTTTTTTTTCTTTCCTCCTTGACATTTTACTCCACCGGCATAATATTGATCAGCAGATACATATTGTAATCTTTGCTTTCTGCGAGTTGTAACAAAGAAGGAAAACACACAAAATAGAATGACTCATAGAATCATAGAATGGTTTAGGTTGGAAGAGACCTCAAAGATCATCCAGTTCCAACCCCCCTGTGCCATAGGCAGGGACACCTCCCACTAGATCAGGTCGCTCAAGACCTCATCCAGCCTGGCCTTGAACACCTCCAGGGAGGGAGCAGCCACAACCTCCCTGGGCAACCTGTTCCAGTGCCTCGCAACCCTCACTGTGAATAATTTCTTCCTAACATCCCATTTAAATCT
>VWZI01013198.1:26876-56181 GCA_013396835.1 Psilopogon haemacephalus | reverse complement strand
TTCCATGTCCTTCTTGTGCTGGGGGCTCCAGAACTGCACACAGTACTCCAGCTGGGGTCTGACAAGAGCAGAGTAAGGGGGGAGAGTCCGCTCCCTTACCCTGCTGGTAATGCTTCTCTTAATGCAGCCCAGGACACAGTTGGCTGTCTGAGCCGCATGTGCACACTGTTGGCTCATGTTGAGCCGACAAGTAAATAAATAATAAATAAATAGATAGATAAATAAATAAATAAAAAAGGTGCCCTCTGGGAGAAAGCCTAACCACGCTGTTCTTTATTGTAAAATAAGGCTTACATTTGAGGCTGCTATATCCCTCTGGCTTTATTTCGCTGGCTACCTCGAGTGAATTGCTTAATGATAGGAGGCAAGCCTGTGCTAAAAGGTAATGTGGTGATTAAATAGACCAAAAGTCTAGCAAACTGCACTTACTGGTTTTTTTGAGGACTGTGAGAGGAGTGCCATCTTCCAAAGCTGCTATTTTGAAACAGATTAGAAAGAGATCAAAGGACCGACATTATCATCCACCCATTTGTCTCCGTATTTGTCTGTCTCTAATTCTCAGGAGCTGGTTTTGTTCTAGTCCTCTAGAATCACAGAATCAGTCAGGGTTGGAAGGGTCATCTCGTATTCTTGTGGTTTTGTTTTGTGCTCCGCTTCAAGCAGGTAACAGCTTGCATGTTCCTCTCAAATTCCCAAGCCTCCTTTTCCTTCAGTGCAAGGAAACTGCCTGAGAATCTGTGGCTCTACAGTTGCTCCATACAGAGGAAAAAAATGACCCTCTCTGAGTGCTGCAGGCTGTTCCCTTCCTCGACAATGAGAAGCCCCTCACAAATCGCATCCTATTGATGACCCTCTCCAAGTGCTGCAGGATGTTCCCTTCCCTGACAGCGAGAAGCCCCTCACAAATCTCATCCTATTCATGACGCTCTCCAAGTGCTGCAGGCTGTTCCCTTCCCTGACAGCGAGAAGCCCCTCACGAATCACATCCTGTTGATAACCCTCTCCAAGTGCTGCAGGCTGTTTCTTTCCTCAACAGTGAGAAGCCCCTCACAAATCTCATCCTATTCATGACGCTCTCCAAGTGCTGCAGGCTGTTCCCTTCCCTGACAGCGAGAAGCCCCTCACGAATCACATCCTGTTGATAACCCTCTCCAAGTGCTGCAGGCTGTTTCTTTCCTCAACAGTGAGAAGCCCCTCACAAATCTCATCCTATTGATGACCCTCTCCAGGTGCTGCAGGCTGTTCCCTTCCTCAACAGTGAGAAGCCCTTCACAAATTGCATCCTATTGATGACCCTCTCCGAGTGCTGCAGGCTGTTCACATCCTCGACAGCAAGAAGCCCCTCACAAATCTCATCCTATTGATGACCCTCTCCAGGTGCTGCAGGCTGTTCCCTTCCTCAACAGTGAGAAGCCCTTCACAAATTGCATCCTATTGATGACCCTCTCCGAGTGCTGCAGGCTGTTCCCTTCCTCAACAGTGAGAAGCCTACTATCCCCCAGCACCCCCAGGTCCCTCTCTGCCTGGCTGCTCTCCAGCCACTCTGTCCCCCGTGCAAAGAACACTGGTTGGCAGCCAGCTTCTGAATAACCAAATCAATAAACTATATTAATTTCCAAAATAGCATCTCACACTCATATCCAACCGTTGCAGAGAGGAACAAAGTCAGATTGGTTTTCCCAAACTTCTGTTCAAATCAAGCACTAGCAGCATTTCTCAGAACATGTTCTCTTCCTGAAGACTTCAGAAGAATGCACCCTAGAAAGCAGGCTTTTGATGTGGTACAAGGGACCAAGGTTTGGGAATTACTGGAATAATGATCACATTTTAGATTAAAGAATGAATGAACAACAGCTGTAGCTAAGAACTTAGAATCATAGAATCAGTCAGGATTGGAAGGGACCACAAGGATCATCTAGTTCCAACTCCCCTGCCACGGGTAAGGACACCCTACCCTAGATCAGGCTGTCCACAGCCTCATCTATCCTGTCCTTGAACACCTCCAGGGATGTGGCCCCAACTACCTCCCTGGGCAACCCATTCCATGGTCTCACAACTTGTTCTAGATAAAAGGCAAGCAGGCCAAAGGAGAGACCTAGAGCTACACCTCCCTAGGAGCTGTGAAGGCATTCCTCTCGGGACTTCTCTGGCCTGTAAATCACTTTATAAATGCAACATGCCTGGGCACAGTCCCAAAAGCAGAACAAATCTTGCTGTGAGGAGCTATCAGCTCACTTTGCAGAGAAGAGCTTGACATCTGGGGTAGTCTGTAAACACCGAGAAGAACAAGCTGGGAGCTCAACCAAAAAGCACAAACCCATTGAGCGATCTGCTCTAGTGGGAGGTGCCCCTGCCTATGGTGGGGGGCTTGGAACTGGATGAGCTTCGAGGTCCCTTCCAACCTAAACCATTTTAGGGGGAATGGGTATGAACGGGATGTTAGGAAGAAATTCTTCACAGTGAGGGTGGTGAGGCACTGGAACAGGTTGCCCAGGGAGGTTGTGGCTGCTCCCTCCCTGAAGGTGTTCAAGGCCAGGCTGGATGAGGTCTTGAGCGACCTGATCCAGTGGGAGGTGTCCCTGTCTGTGGCGGGGGGTTGGAACTGGATGATCTTTGAGGTCTCTTCCAACCTAAACCATTTGATGATTCTATGATTTTATGGTTCTGTGATTCTATTCTAGGATCCTTGCAAAGTACAAATGGGACCTATGAAAATACCAACCCGAAAGAACTGAATGAGTAAGTCACTCCTCTCTCCCACTCTCTCCCCCTCTGTCTGTTTCTGGTTTTAACAGTCCCGAGCTTTACAAATGCCAGCTCATTTTTTCATCTATAGAACCATCTGTGGAGCTTTTCTCGGTGGTAGCCTTTCACTGACATCCTGTGTCGTTGGTTCGTCTGTCTCTCTTGAGGTTAATCATGTTGCTGGCAGCCTCTCTCCAAGCTTTCTATGAGCATACTTTGAATGACAAAGAGGTTGGGGGCGGGGGAGGGGGAGTTACAGGCAATGCAAGCAAGCAGAGAGATGATTTTTTTTTATTTTTTTTTTTAATAGCCTTGTGCACATAGAATAGTTCGAGTCTTGCTTCATTTTTCTGCAGCAGCACCACTGCAAATGTTGCAAGGATTAGTGAGTTACCCCCAGCTAGTTTCCCCAGCCACCTGAGGCAGGGGGGAAGCTCTTTAAAATCAGGGTGGGATTTTGAAATCATTGAATCACAGGTTAAGTTTTTGTGTAATTTCCATACTTCCTGAGCCACCCTTCTGCATTCGAAGTCTTTCCTTTTTTTTTCCACAAAGTCCCTCAAAGACAATGGTAACCTTCTTTATTCCCCCTAGCCTGCCAGGAAGCCACACTAGAACTTCTCCTTGAAAACAGCTCCATTTGCTGTTTATGTCTCTCTGGTGCAGAAACTGTGCTGGCTGTATGTTAATTCCACAGTTAACCTCTTTGCTCTTTCTGCCACAGCAGAGCAGCCAGCCCCAGGATCAGGAAGCCAGAGAATAGGATGCTGAAGCAGCTATCAGCTCTAAAAGCACGTTCAGCTCAGCTCTGCTCTGTTCTCTTCACGTCATGCCATTTCTGTGCCATCCAGTCTGTATTATCAGCCTGGTGACTCAATTTTTTCCTGATCAGCCTCTCTTTAGCTTTTTTAGCCCTTGGCAAAATCAGCAAATCAGACAACTGCAGTCAGTCCAGAAATAGTGTCAGGGCTGGGTAGGCTCCTCCAAAGGAGGAAAGACAATAAATGAGGAACAGTGAAGCTGTTGAACAGAATAGCTGAGCAGCTTCAGCAATGGATGCTCAGGAAGGTTGTGGAGTATCCTTCTCTGGAGACATTCAAAACCCTCCTGGACCCATACCTGTGCTCTAGGCTCTATGTCTCTGCACAGACCTGCCCTAGGCAAAGCTGTGTTAGCAAGAGGGTTGGACCAGGTAATCTCCAGAGGCTCCTTCCAACCTCTACCATTCTGTCATTCTAAGATTCTATGATGTTTAGCACTGATAATCCCAGTTAACAGAGGGCAAGACCCATTCATGGTCTCTCATCCCGGCACTGGGAACTCTGTGGACTCCTGGAGCAGGAATGAGCTGCCTGGAGCCCTGGCTACAAACAGGCAGCAGACAGTGAATGTCCTGCCCAGAGTGAACACCACAGGCAGCCCCTCCGCTCACCCTCCCATCCCTGCAGCACCAGCAGCTAGGACAGATGTTCACTGCTGGATGTGGCTGTTGCTCTAAGGCCATCTCCTTTCTGCTCCTGGCATGTGTGAAGTGTGTCTTACTGTGTGTCAGCCTGAAACAGCCAGAAACAGACATTGCTTTGAGGAAGTAATAAACTAGCTGCTTTCTCTGTCTTCAGAGGCTACATGCAGATGAAAATGAAGAGAGACAAGAAAAGATTTAGGGGAGGGACTTTTCACAAGGTCTTGTAATGACAGGATGAGGGGGAATGGGTTCAAACTGGCAGAGGGGAGATTTAAATGGGATGTTAGGAGGAAGTTCTTTACAGTGAAGGTGGTGAGACACTGGCACAGGTTGCCCAGGGAGGTTGTGTCTGCTCCCTCCCTGGCGGTATTCAAGGCCAGGCTGGATGAGGTCTTGAGCATCCTGATCTAGTGGGAGGTGTCCCTGCCTATGGCACAGGGGGGTTGGAACTGGATGATCTTTGAGGTCTCTTCCAACCTAAACCATTCTATGATTCTAGCTTATCTTATTCTCAGGTATTTCCCAGTATCCTGCAACTTTTATGCTGTCTGTAAGGAGCCTGGGGCTGGTTGGACACGCAGAAGGACTCCTTGCTTTACCTCTTGTGCTGGTTTGAGGCTAATTGGAATATTTTAATGAGAAAAATTAAATGACAGGCTGTGAAAAGAAAACAAGGTTGATGTGCACTTCACTCATAGGTTTACTGACATGTATAAAAGCAAGGGCACAAACATAGATAAGACAGTGAGTTGCTCTGTCTGTGGAGTCTGAGCTCTCTTGGCTTCTAGCTGGGTCTGTGTAACCCAACTAATCGATTGTGATTCTCATCTCCCAAAGTGAAAAAAATCCAGTGACCCTGAGCTGCTCTCTCAGGCAATGCAAGGCCTTGGAGCCCTGAACACAGAAAGGATGTGGAACTGTTGGAGCAGAGGATTGCCCAGAGGAGGGCCACAAAGATGCTCAGAGGGCTGGAGCACCTCTGCTATGAAGACAGGCTTAGAGAGTTTGGGCTCTGCAGCCTGGAGAAGAGAAGGCTTCCAGGAGACCTTATAGTAGCCTTCCAATATCTGAAGGGGGCCTACAGGAGGGCTGGGGAGGGACTATTCACAGGATGAAGAGGAATGGGTTTAAACTGGCAGAGAGGAGATTTAAATGGGATGTTAGGAGGAAGTTCATCCCAGTGAGGGTGGTGAGACACTGGCACAGGTTGCCCAGGGAGGTTGTGGATCACAGAATCACAGAATGTGATCAAAGATCAAAGATCACGTTCTGTGATTCTGTGATTCACAGCCTCCCTGGAGGTGTTCAAGGCCAGGTTGGATGAGGCCTTGAGCAACTTGTTGTAGTGAGAGGTGTCCCTGCCTATGGCACAGGGGGGTTGGAACTGGATGAGTTTTGAGGTCCCTTGCAATCTAAACCTTTCTACGATTCTCTAATTCCTATGCCTTAACATTTGGAAACATCTCCTAAAATGCAGTGCTCTTCTTTGGCCTCAGCTGCAGCAATCCATGCACTTTCCCAACTTGCTTCCTAAGAAATCTTATCCAAAGAGGGGCGTTGAAAGTTGCAATTATTGCACACAGGGGCTGCCACTCTGTCTCTACAGTATTCCATCATGGGAACAAACTCTTTTTCTAAACCAAGGCACAAAGCCAAGGCCCTGATACCTTCCTGTCATGGCATATTTAGAGCCCTTGCAACCCTCCACTCTCAGAAGTCTGTGGCCTTTCTGCTTGCTCCCCATTCACTCTCACTTTTTGCAGCTGAAAAAGACTTCAGCTCTCCTCACCACCATCACAGAGCGCAGGATTTCAGCCCTCAAGTTATCTTCGCACCACGTCTTCAGACACCTGTCTGATCTTTCCTGACAATACCACTGTTACCAGTCTCCAGTTGTGTAGTTATCAGCTGTGCACTTAATTGGAACATGCTGGTTGAAATCCAGCTCCTATTTGCTCGCCTGCCATTGTACTCACACAACTAATTGTGAACGCAAACTCTCTTGGCTCAGCAGTTAACGAAACTGACTGCACCAGCACAAATTCCTCTTAAAATTCATTAACAAACAGGATCATTAATGTGTTGCTTTTTTAATTTTATTTTTTTTTTGCACAGCAAGGAAACCCTCTGCTGCCACAATGTTTTGCTGAGTGAAAATGTAGTGGTTTAAGCAGTTAACTGCCCCCCCATCTTTTGATATAAACCCCAGCTAGGACTCAGAAATACTGGAAGTTGATAAATGAAGCTTTATATTTACAGCTTTGCACAATATACAAGCAGATATTTACAATGTATAACAGATATTTACAGATATATACAATGAAAAGTAAATACAGAAACACCACACCCCTCCCAGAGACCAAAATCCCCAAGAGGGGTAACCAACCACCCCACCACCTTTCCCTCCTTCCCCAGTCTTATCTCACCACCAGTTGATGCTGCAGATAAGCTGAGGTAGATCGGCCAGGGGGGTTAGTAGTAGGGAAGAAGTTAGTAGAATTACTGAGAATTAGCTACCAAGGCAGAAAGACAAAGGAACCATGCAAGAGAAGCAGCTGCAGCCCAGAGCGATCTGAAACCATCTCATATCTAATGTTTTGGTTACACTTTTAAAAACAACTTTTTTTTTCTTTCTCAGTAAAGCTCTGGTGAAGTGACATACTGTGTTTTCCTCTCTCAGCCAATAGTCTAATTTCTCACTCAAATTCTCCAATTAGTTCAAACCAGCACAGAAACCAGCTCCATACAAACAGCTTCTGTGGCATATCTGCCTGCAAAAGTGTGCTCCTAGCTCTGAGGTGATGACCCTCGAGGAGAGGAGCAGATGAAACAGCTCAGATTTGTAAGGGAAGAAGGGAGGGAGACGGAGCACTTCACTGTAAAAGGCAGACATTTACAGCTGGTTCCTGACCAATAATTTCAGCAATATTTTTCTGGAAGTAATAACTCGTCAAGTGAAAAAGCTGAAAAAATGAAGGTGCAGGAAAGCAAGTTTCTGACTTGTAAGGAGCGAAACTCACCTTGGTTTCAGCAGCACAAACTAACCCTGTTACTACTGATAACAGGTTCCCCTCTACTTACAAGGTCCAAAGTCACAGAATCATAGAATGGCTGCAGTTGGAAAAGACCTCTAAGATCATTAGAATAGAATCATAGGATCACAGAATCAGCCAGGTTGGAAGAGACCTCCAAGATCATCCAGTCCAACCTAGCACCCAGCCCTAGCCAATCAACTAGACCATGGCACTAAGTGCCCCATCCAGGCTTTTCTTGAACACCTCCAGGGACAGCAACTCCACCACTTCCATGGGCAGCCCATTCCAATGCCAATCACTCTCTCTGTGAAGATCTTCCTCGTAACATCCAGGCTATACCTTCCCCAGCACAACTTGAGAGGAAGGATATCCCATAAAACCAAGCAGAAGGATGACTGGAGACAGAGTCCTTTTTTTTAGCCAGGTATACAACCCACTGAACAGAACAGAAGGTCTGTGACTGCATGATTCTAAGACTACTACCTGAAACTATGAATTAGGAGGAAAGAACAGAATTGGTTTGAGGGGGTAAAGCCAATTCAAGTGCTTCAACTGTAAAGACCTGGCAGTTTCTAGATATGTCTAAGGAAATAAACTGGCAGAGGGGAGATTTAAACGGGATGTTAGGAGGAAGTTCTTTACAGTGAGGGTGGTGAGACACTGGAACAGGTTATCCAGGGTGGTTGTGGCTGCTCCCTCCCTGGAGGTGTCAAAGGCCAGGCTGGATGAGGCCTTGAGCGACCTGTTCTAGTGGGAGGTGTCCCTGCCTATGGCAGGAGGTTGGAACTGGATGATCTTTGAGGTCCCTTCCAACCTAAACCATTCTATGATTCTATGATCTCTCAATGTTGTTGTAACTTGGGTAGGTTTGTCTGCAGGAGATAAAAGCCTGCGGGCGCTTAGCGGCGAGAGACACTTGGACTTGAGAGCATCTCAACAGATCTTTGCACTGAAATCTCAGAGCTGCAATCCAAACGAAGGCTTTAAAATAGTGAGCAACTTTATTATCCTTTCAGCTTGTTTCATTAGCAGCAGAATGCAAGCCCTTGCATGTAGAGTTATTGATAACAAAAGCCGGCTAGTGCCGAATGCCCTGCTGAATTCACAGTGGGGCTTGTGCAATGGGATTGTAGAGCAACAAATGGCAACTGCTTAATGTCTTACTGAATTATAGATTTTGGGAGACTGTTTAATAAGGAGGAAAACAGCTGCGATGGGTTCCATTGGATTTTACGTGTGTGCAAAAAGCATGGGTCTGGTATTGACAGCACATCTCAGAAGGATTAAATTATCGTTTCGCACTCCTGCGTTTGAACCCTTACTGATACGTGGATTGCCCCCGCTTAGATTATGTATAAAAAATATAATTCATGCACAAAACATCTGGCAGGCCACCTTTTTAAAAGGCCTAACACCAGAGAGGCTGAGAGACCTGAGGCTGTTTAGTTTGGAGAAGACTGAGGGTCACAGAGCAGTGCCACAGGCTCCCCAGAGAGGTTGTGGAGTCTCCTTCTCTGGAGACTTTCAAGGCCTGTCTGGATGTGTTCTTCTGTGATCTGTGCTAGATTCATAGAATCAGAGAATCATAGAATGGTTTAGGTTGGAAGAGACTTCAAAGATCATCCAGCTCCAACCCCCCGCCATAGGCAGGGACACCTCCCACTAGATCAGGTCGCTCAAGGCCTCATCCAGCCTGGCCTTGAACCCCTCCAGGGACAGAGCAGCCACAACCTCCCTGGGCAAGCTGTTCCAGTGCCTCACCACCCTCACTGTGAAGAACTTCCTCCTAACATCCTGTTCAAATCTCCCCTCCACCAATTTGAACCCATTCCCCCTCGTCCTGTCATTACAAGACCTTGTGAATAGTCCCTCCCCAGCCTTCCTGTAGGCCCCCCTCAGATACTGGAAGGTTACTATAAGGTCCCCTCGAAGCCTTCTCTTCTCCAGGCTGAAAAGCCTCAACTCTCTCAGCCTGTCCTCATAGCAGAGGTGCTCCGTCCCTCTGATCATCTTTGTGGCCCTTCTCTGGACTCTCTCCAGCAGTTCCATGTCCTTCCTGTACTGGGGGCTCCAGAACTGCACACAGTACTCCAGGTGAGGTCTGACAAGAGCAGAGTAAAGGGGCAGAATCCCCTCCCTTGCCCTGCTGGTAATGCTTCTCTTGCTGCAGCCCAGGACATGGTTGGCTGTCTGAGCCGCGTGTGCACACTGTTGGCTCATGTTGATTGTATGATCCTGCTCTGGCAGGGGGGTTGGACTTGGTAATCACCTTGGGTCCCTTCAGCCCCTAACATCCTGTGATCCTGTGATCCTGTGATCCTGTGATCTCATCAGTGTCAATAAATATCTGAGGGGTGAGTGTCAAATGACTGGGGCCAAGCTCTTTTCAGTGGTCAGCAGCAATGAGACAAGAAGCAGCAGCTACAAACTTGAACACAGAAGGTTGCACCTCAACATGAGGATAAACTGCTTTACAGTGAAAGTGACAGAGCACTGGAACAGGCTGCCCAGAGAGGCTGTGGAGTCTCCTTCTCTGGAGACTTTACAAACCTTCCTGAATGCATTCCTGTGTGAACTACCCTGGAGGATCCTGCCTTGGCAGGGAGGATGGGCTTGATGATCTGTGGAGGTCCCTTCCAACTTCTAATGTTCTGTGCTCCTGTGACTCTGTGATTACTTTTCTGTTCCTCAGCATTTCACAAGCCACCCCTCATTTTGTCCCGTGGATTTGATAAGTGATGTTACTTGAGCACACATCATGCTGCTCATGAGCTACGCAGAGTCTCCTTCCCTGGAGACTTCCCAAATCTGCCTGAACGCATTCCTGTGCAGACTACCATAGGTGATCCTGCTTTGGCAGGGAGCTTGGACTCCATGATTTCTGGAGGTCCCTTCCAGCCTCTCATGTTCTGTGATTCTGTGATTTTATTTTTTTTTCTCCTCCACGTCTCATGCTCTCCCCTCTGAAAGCATCACCACATTCCCAAAAGAAGAACAACTGCAGCGGGTTCCTTCACTTTGCACTTCAGTTGTCTGCGTGATTCTGAGTCTGCCATTTAAATTCAACCAATTGGAATGAGGCCAGGAAGCTTTAAACAGTTCTGCCTTGATGAAACATGAGAAGGTCCTGGTTCATTCGAGATCCCATTCATCACTGGCGCGGGAGTCACCTTCTGCAGCAGTAGGTATGCTCAGCATGGTGCACAATTAACGCCACGCCGCTACTCTGGATTTATTCAGCGTTGCCTTCTGATGGGCTCTGCCCTCAGCGGCTGAAAACTTGCACCAATTTCATACAAGCTCCTGCCGTTTCCAGCCACTCGGGATTAAAGCAAACTGTCTGCAAGATTAAGCTGTACAGAGGAGAACAAGCAAAAGGAGAGGGCAGACAGAACCCTGCCAATTGTTGTGCTTGCGTGTGCGCACGCAGCCTGTGTGGTGCACAGGCACGGATGTGCCTTCCTGTGTGCTGCTAGGCCACTGCATGAGCTGCTTAACAGTAAAACCATCCACAGGATCACAGGATGTTGTGGATTGGAAGAGATCCAAGGAGATCATCCTGTCCAATCCCCCTGCCAGAGCAGGACCAGACAATCTAGCTCAGGTAACAGAGGAACACATCCAGACAGGCCTGGAAAGGCTACAGAGAAGAAGACTCCACAACCACTCTGAACAGCCTGTGCCAGTGCTCTGTCACCCTTACAGTAAAGAAGTTTCCCCTTGCGTTGAGGTGGAACCTCCTGTGCTGCAGCTCACAATCATTGCTCCTTGGCCTATCCCAGGGACCAAGTGAGCAGAGCCTGTCCCCCCACCTCCTGACCCCCAGCCCTCAGAGATTTATAAACATTTATTAAATCCCCTCTCAGTCTTCTCTTCTCCAAACTAAGCAGCCCCAGGTCCCTCAGCCTCTCCTCATCAGGCAGTCCTCCAGTCCCCTAATCATCCTTGTAGCCCTCTGATGGACCTTCTCTAACAGATCCCTGTCCCTCTTCAACTGGGCAGCCCAAAACTGAGCACAGTATTCAAGATGGGTACCAGGGCAGAGTAGAGGGGGAGGAGAACCTCCCTTAATCTACTGGACACAGTCTTTCTAATACACCCCAGGATCCCATTGGCCCTCTTGGCCACAAGGGCACATTGCTGTGCCATGGATATTATCCACCAGGACTCCCAGGTCCCTCTCCACAGGGCTGCTCTCCAGCAGATCACCTCCCAGCCTGGCCTGCTGCAGTTTATTCTTCCTTCCCAGGTGCAGGACTCTGCACTTGTGCTTGTTGAACCTCATTTGGTTCCTCTGTGCCAAGCTCTGTCTGTCCAGGTTTCACTGGATAGCTGCACATTCTTCAGCTTTATCTTCAAGCCTCCCAGTTTGGTATCATCAGAGCGTGAGCAGGCACTCTGTCCCCATCCAGGATTTCTCTGCTTTTTCTACCCACATGTAGGGGTTCTGGACATCACCCACCCTCCACACACAATGAATTCACCCAGACTAGACCCAGCCAGCTGAAAGTTAAGGAATGAAGCTTTCTATATACAGCTTAGCACAATATACAAGCAGATATTTACAACATATTACAATTATTTACAACTATATACAGTTATATACAAGTTAAACTGGCAGAGAGGAGATTTAGGCAGGATGTTAGGAGGAAGTTCTTCCCAGCGAGGGTGGGGAGACACTGGAACAGGTTGCACAGGGAGGTTGTGGCTGCTCCCTCCCTGGAGGTGTTCATGGCCAGATTGGATGAGGCCTTGAGTGACCTGTTCTAGCGGGAGGTGTCCCTGCCTATGGTAAGGGGTTGGAACTGGATGATCTTTGAGTTCTCTTCCAACCTAAACCATTCTATGATTCTAAGTTCAAATAATACAGAAACACAACTCTCCTCCCAGCAGCCAGAGTGCCCAGGAGGGGCTCCAAACCACCCTTCCACCTTCTTTCCAGCCCCTCCCAGCCTCTCCTTTATCTCAGGAGCTCTCTCTTCCCTGCAAGTTGAGTTGGAAAAGGTCAACAAGAGGGGGTTAAGAAGCAGAATGGTTAGTTAGAAAGTGTGCTGGGTCAGGCAGAAGGGTTAATGCAGCAGAGTCCAGGCAGAGACTGCCTCATCTATGTGTCCCCCTGTGTTTTTATATGGCTCAGCAGAACAAATGGGTAATATAGACATCACCTTATTTTCCTTTTTCACTGCCAGTGACCTAATTAATCTCATTAAAATACTCCAGTTAGCCTCAAACCAGCAGACCACATTTTCCTAGACTTTAACATCTTCAGCTGAAGTGCTCTAGGCAGACTTTCCTGCAGGTTATATACTCAGAGAAATATCCAGCTCCATACTGTTGAGATTTTTCTAGGAAGGAATTGGAAGAAAAATATATACTCTGGCCTCATCTTCTTGAAAGATTAATGAGTCGTTTGGTATTTCTGTGCAAATTGAGCCAACAATGGGCACTTGCAGCCCTGAAGGCCAATCACATCCTGGGCTGCATCAAAAGCAAAGTGGCCAACAGATGGAGAGAGGTGATTCTGACACTCTGCACTGCTCTGGTAAGACCTCACCTGGAGTACTGTGTCCAGCTCTGGACCCCCCAACACGAGAAGGACATGGACCTGATGGAGTCAGGAAGATGATCAGAGGGTTAATGGGCCTCTCCTACAAGGACAGGATGAAAGAACTGGGGTTGTTCAACCTGGTGAAAAGAAGGTTCCAGGCAGACCTAAGAGCTGCACTTCAGCATCTGAAAGTGACATACAGCAAGGCTGGGGAAGGACTATTCAGAAAGGCTTGCAGCAGTAGGACAAGGGGCAGTGGACATCAGGAGGAAGGCCTTTACAATGAGAGTGGTGAAATACTGGAACAGGTTGCCCAGAGATGTGGTGAAGGCTTTGTCCCTTAAGACATTTTGAGATCAAACTTGACAGAGCCCTGTGCAACCTGATCTAGTTGGAGATGTCCCTGCTCAGTGCAGGGAGGTTGGACAGGATCACCTTCAAGGATCCCTTCCAAACATGCATTCTGTGAAATCAGCCTAAATTTGCTCATGTTACACCTTCCTAACATCACAGTCTGGTCACTCTTAGCACAGGAAAGCAATTAAACTCCTGAGTCTGTGCTTTCTGGTTAGAGTCCCAAGATGCCTTGGCATACTCTACAGGTGCTGCCAAGGGCTGATGCCACTCAGCTGGTGACAGCCACCAGTGTTGGCAGCAGAGCACATGCTTGGCTCAGTCTCAGTGACACGGGGATTAAACTACCCTCTTCAGCTGTCAGCTAGGGTGTGGAGAGGGAGAGCTGCTGCCCACAGATCATTTGCTGTGGAGGGGTTGGGCAGATGAACCTGTTTCTGTCAGTGGCAGACTTCCCTCCAAGAGCCTGGGAGACATTTTGGTCTCCAGTGCCTCCCCCAACAACAAATAGCTGTGACAGACCATATAAAGTCCATTGTTAATACTATCAGCTTCCACTAGAGTAATTAGCAAAGATCTTTGGTCTCTAAAATTAGTGGGACCTCTGGACTTCAATCTTTCTGCATCGCTTTATTCCACCTGAAAAATGAAGATAACAACGTCCCCTCACCTCAGAGAGGGAAAACAGAATCCACTGCTATTCATGAGCCACTTGAAAACAATAGCACTGACTGACACCAAAAAGCTGCTGATCAAATTAATAATTATGTTTCCAGAACACAGCTTGAATAAAGTGCAATGCCCGAGACATTGGGCCACGTGCTGAATTATGAAGATAAAACAGAATATTGAAAAGCTGCCCAGCAAGTGATCCTAATCCAGCCCAGACACCTGTGGGTAAAAAACATGCTAGCTGCACAATCAAGCACTCATCATAATGCAAAACCAGACCAGAACTGAATTGAATGTGCACAGGCAAACTTGATTCTGGCATTACCTAAGTTTTAAGGCTTGGTTTTGTGAACAGCTTTAACCCCTCAACATGTATCTTTGAGCATGGTGCATATACACATCTTGTGGTGTGTACAGATACAGATGTGCACACACAGTCACTTCTCTGGGCTGGCTTTCACCTCGTTCTGGCAAAAAAAAACTATTGCCTATGAGTTATTTGGGAAGGGAAAAGAAAGAGAGAAAGAGAAAGAAGGAAAGAGAGAGAAAGGGAGAGAGGGAGAGAGAGAGAGAAAGAGAGAAAGAAAGAGAAAAAAGAAAGAGAAGAAAAAGAAAGAGAAAGAGAGAAGGAAAGAGAGAAGGAAAGAATGAAAGAAAGAAGGAAAGGAAAGAAAGGAAAGAAGGAAAGAAAAAGAAAGAAAGAAAGAAAGAAAGAAAGAAAGAAAGAAAGAAAGAAAGAAAGAAAGAAAGAAAGAGAGAGAAAGAAAGAAAGAGCACTAGTTGACCTATCAAAGTGACCTCCAGTGCTTTAAATAAAATAAAGGATTAACAAAAATGCATGTCCAGCCTACTTTCAAAGCCATATTATATGTCTGGGCATATCCTTACCAATCTGACTATCATAGCAAACTCCAAAAAACAGTTGGGGCTGTTCAGTTTGGAGAAGAGGAGGCTCTGAGGTGACCTTCTTGTGGCCTTCCAGGATCTGAAGGGGGCTACAGAAAAGCTGGGGAGGGACTTTTTAGGCTATCAGGTAGTGACAGGACTAGGGGGAATGGAGCAAAGCTGGAGGTGGGGAGATTCAGATTGGATGTGAGGAGGAAGTTGTTCAGCATGAGAGTGGTGAGACCCTGGAATGGGTTGCCCAGGGAGGTGGTTGGGGCCACTTCTCTGGAAGTGTTTAAGGCAAGGCCTGATCTAGGGTAGGGTGTCCCTGGGCATGGCAGGGGGGGTTGGAACTAGATGATCCTTGTGGTCCCTTCCAACCCTGGCTGATTCTATGATTCTAAATCTGGATTTGGTGCAACTAGCATGAATATCCCTTTGTGCACAGTTGCTTATGGCAGCAATTTTGAACTTCGGCACATCTGTAATTTCAGCACACTGAAGACCCTATTCCTACCAGTTGTAGGGACAGTTCACCCTGTGTAATCAAATCCACCTCAACAATAGTGTTTGCAAGCCCTCCTAAAAAAAAAAAAAAAAAAAAAAAGCCCCAAATTGGTTTAGCTTGGAAGAGACCTTAAAGATCATCCAGTTCCAACCCCCCTGTGCCATAGGCAGGGACACCTCCCACTAGATCAGGTCGCTCAAGACCTCATCCAGCCTGGCCTTGAACACATCCAGGGAGGGGTGGTTGCTTTAGCTCCTGGGAAAAATCAGTCTTGGGAGAAATCCAGCTGGGATTTGCTGCAGGGCAGTAGTGGCAGATTAGCCATCTGCATCAGCAAATTGCCAGCCACTGCAGCTAAAGCAGCAGTAAAGTGAGGGAGGGCATTTTGAAGGAAGAGCCCAAGTGGGCCTGGAGGGGCCCTGAAATATGTAGCTTTACAGACTACACATCAGTAAAGCACTTGCTATCCACAGCCACTGCCACAGTGGCTTTGCAGGGTTTCACAAGCTGCAAAAGAGACTTATTCTTGACTTGACCTGGCTTCTGTCAGCTCTGCAGAATCCTGCTTTAACATGCAGCTAAGTATCTCATTAGTGGCCACCCCAAATGCCATGGGGACATGCTGGCTCTGCTGCCCACGGTATATTTGTGGAAGAGGACACCTAGAGACATCCACCAGCCTAAAATACCACACCAGTGGGAACTGAGAACATCACAGAATCATAGAAATACCATCCCCACATAATTTCTCCCTTGCCAGAATTCTCTGACTGGCTGCAAATGAAATGATATTCATGCAAATTGCCTCGCATAAAAATTCAGAGTTGTTATTTTGCACATAATAATTATTTAGGATTACTAAGCAATTTGCAGAAGTTAATTTGAGGCAGTCATTTCAATGTAGTTTCCTGTTATTGAGTCAAGGCAAACCTTTCTGGTCAGGGAGAATTCACAGATACATGTGACAAGCACATCCCTGCCTTGCAATCCTACCTTGAAATATCTTGAAGTGGTGTGGCAGTGCTGCACTCACTGAAAATTACTACCTGGGGTAGCTCTGTCCTAAGTCTCCTGGTGAAACTGCAGCCCTTCCTGTCCTCCAAATATGCTTGCATTAAATCCTAAAGCCACCTTCATTACTGGGAGAAGAAGAAATCCTTCAATTTCCTTTTGGACGGGAATTAAAGCTTACCTTGCAAAGAGCGGTGAGGATTTATTATCTAAATCAGTTCTTCCTGTGGTGAACTTCTCAGTGACCTGCCTGTCAATAGTAATGAAATCAAGCCATCTTTCTGGGTTTGAGCAGTGCCTTTAAATTCCTAATTGAGTCCTTACAGCCATGTACCATGCCTGACCAGTCAAACCTCCTCTCTCTAATGAGTTTAGACCACATCAAGCTTTGAAACAGGCTACAGTAGCTACCTCTGAACTTGGTGAAGGCAATGAAGTCAGAAAAAGAAAAAATGGCTAAAATACATCTGCTTGCTTTATCTGCCTGAAACAATGCTTGATGTTCCTAACGTGATATTTCAAAGGTAAAAATAGGAACTATTCCTTGCAAGACTCCTCAGGAAGCTAATACTCCATGCTAAAGCACCGGAGCAGTCTTTACAACCCAGTAATTCAAGTGGGCAGTGAGAACACCCACAAAGCAGTGTGCACTTGCAGCCCAGAAAGCCAAGCAGAGCCTGGGCTGCAGCAGGAGAAGTGTGGCAGGTCAAGGAGGTGATTCTACCCCTCTACTCCACTCTGCTGAGACCCCACCTGGAGTACTGCAGCCAGTTCTGGAGCCCCTATTACGAGAGAGATGTGGACATGATGGAGCATGTCCAGAGAAGGACCACAAGGACAATCAGAGGGCTGCAGCACCTCTGCTATGAGCACAGACTGAAAGAGTTGGGGCGGTCCTGTTTGGAGAAGAGGAGGCTCCCAGGTGACCTTCTGGTGGCCTTCCAGTATCTGAAGAGGGCCTACAAAAAAGCTGGGGAGGGACTTTTTAGGCGCTCAGTTAGTAACAGGACTAGGGGGAATAGAGCAAAGTTGGAGGTGGGCAGTTTCAGAGTGGATGTGAGGAGGAAGTTGTTGAGCATGAGAGTGGTGAGGCCCTGGAATGGGTTGCCCAGGGGGGTGATTGGGGCTACTTCTCTGGAGGTGTTTGCAGCCAGGCTGGATGAGGCTGTGGGCAGCCTGATCTAGAGTAGGGTGTCCCTGCCCATGGCAGAGGGTTGGAACTTGATGATCCTTGTGGTCCCTTCCAACCCTGACTGATTCTATGATTCTATTCTATAAGGTAAGAGTCTGATGACTGTGATCTTTGTCTCCTTTAATGCTGAGATATGAAATCAAGAATATTTTCTTAGGCAAACACCTTCCCATTTAGGCAGAGATTACACTCATTTCTGGCATCACTCACTATACAAAAGCATAAATGTAATGTAAGAGTACCTGATTTAGAGTTATTTGGGGCTATAACTGATACCCCCTCCAGCAAAGTATTAATAGAGCAGAAGAAAATGAAGAGGGGATTAGAAACACTTTTTTTTTCTGAGTTGGCAAACTCCTCCTTCCATATGTTGCTATTACAAAAGCCTGCATAACGTGAATTAGAGAAAGAAAAGGAGAGCTGCATTCACATCCAGACTTCTAAGTGCTGCCTTTTAAAAGGGCCATCAGGTACCTGTAGGTGCAAATCATTCTTTTTTTTTTTTTTCCACCAGTGCATTTAGTGGCTTATTCATCTTGGGGAGAGTTTATTTGTTATTTTTGCAGGCTGAACTGTGCTGGAACTTTATGGGTCGCTGTTCTGAGTGGAGTTTGATTTCCTGCTGTCTCTCTTCATCATCTCTCTCCTTTTGTAGATTCCCTGGCCATTCTCCTGCTTGTATCTCTGAGCAGTGGGCATGCTTTTCATTTCAAAAATTACTCCTACTGTGAGCTCACTTAACAGGATTGAACATTCGTGATTTTGCTCTTCAGCAGGTCTTTCTGCTTTTGAAGAAAGAGGTCAGGGCTAACCACTGTGTTCAGACCACTGCTGCTTCCCTCCAAAATGAACTTTATTTATGCTTTTTTTTTTTTTTTTCCTTACAGCCTCCTTGTCTTGTCAGTTTTGAGATGTGTCACTGTTTCTGGAAGGCTCTACACACAGATAATTATTTGCCTTTTAATTCTAACCTTCCACCCAAGAGACACAGGGAGGTGGTGGAGTCACCATCCATGAAGGTGTACAAGAAATGTGTGGACATGGCACTTTGAGACATGATTTAATGACTGAAGTAGTCTTGTGGATTCGATCACCTTAGAGATCTTTTCCATCCAAACCAATTCTATGATTCTATGACTTGTGGTGAGCACCTGCTTGGCCTGGTAGCCAGCAGCACTGGGATGTCACTTCAGAGGTCCTGTACAGTGGAGTCTTTTCAGGCTTAGAATCCCAGGGACACAATGCTGAAAGTATAGACTAGACTAGACTAGACTAGACTAGACTAGACTAGCATAGAATAGAATAGAATAGAATAGAATAGAATAGAATAGAATAGAATAGAATAGAATAGAATAGAATAGAATAGAATAGAATAGAATAGAATAGAATAGAATAGAATAGAATAGAATAGAATAGAATAGAATAGAATAGAATAGTTTTGGGTTGGCTCAGTGCAGCACCTAGGTGCTCCCTCTACTAGGGAGCCTGCTTCAGACAATGCCTGTGGTGGCACCTTTATGCCAGATGTTGCTTCATAGCCCTGCTATACTTTGGTGCCCTAAAATCCCCAGCACTGCTGGTTTTAGAAGCAGTTTCCCTTCCCAAATGAGAGTTTGTGGCCATTCCTCATTGCATTATATCAGGCAGCAACAGGTGGCAAAATTACTATTACTTTACCCTACCCACTGGATTCAGTGCCATGCTGGTGGCTGGTAAAGCTGTAGTAGCCCTCTCTGGCTTTTACTCTGCCCTTCTGATCACTTCTTCATTCACTGTTAAGCCTAACACATTCCTTAGTCAATGTTCAGTTGTCCTCCTCACCCTGACAGGCTTCCATAGGATGAAGTGCCTGCTGAACCGTATCTACTGAAAAATTTACTGGGACCTTGGAGGGGAGATATTATCCTTTCACCCTAACTTTTACTTTATTGCATGGCGATGCCATTGCCATGGGGACATTGCAGCGTTCTTTAAAATGCAGAAATTCGAGTTTCATTTTGGATCCTTCAGTTAGGAGCACTCTCCTGGGAACACACAAGCCTCACAGGGAGTGCAGCGCACAGGCATCTCTGTGATTAGGCAGGTTTCAGTCCTCGGTATCAAGAGCTCTGAACTGCCATGCCCAAGTCCTGAATAGGAAATTAGAAATATGGTAGCACTATTCCAAGTGTGTAGTGGGTTTGCAGTGACCTGCCCCCCCACCTTTTTAAACCCCTGCTAAAACTCAGAAAAACACACTGGAAGTTAATAAATGAAGCTTTATATTTACAGCAATGCAAATATACAAGCAAATATTTACAAGATATAACAGATATTTACAGAAATATACAGTAAAAAAGGTAATAAACACACCACAGCCCTCCCGGAGACCAAAATCCCCGGAAGAGGGTAAACAAACCCCCCTACCACCTTTCCCCCCTTCCCCCAGCTTTATCTCACCACTTGTTGATGCTGCAGATAAGCTGAAGATCAGGGAGATCAATGATAGGAGAAGAAGTTAGTCGTTTTAGTGATTTTGCTCTGAATTCAGCCAGCAAGACCAAGAGACAAAGGAAAAAGCTGCCAGAGCCAGCAAGACCCAAGCCAGACTGGCCCTCTGCAAGCACTCTGGCTATCTTGATGTTTTGAGAACATTTCTCAAAACAATTTTTTTTTTCTCTGTCTCAGTGAAACTTGGTGAAGTGACACTGTGTTGTTTAACTCTCTCTCAGCCAATAGTCTGATTTCTCACTCAAATTCTCCAATTAGCTCAAACCAACACAGTGGGATAATTTAATTCTCTTAAATATCCTCCTACTGCCTCACCCTTTATGAAACAGGAAGCTTCTCTAACAATTAAGAAAGTGATGGATAATCAGAACGCAGAAGATGAAGGAGGACAGAGGAAATCTCAATTAATAGTTTATCCCTTTCGCCCTCATGGAGTGATGTGTTGCCTCCTAATGAAGGTGAAGGATTGTCACTGCCCTTGTTTGCACAAATGCTCCTGGAGTAGCATGGGCAAAGCCCTCTTCCAGAGGCACAGAGAGACATGACTTCAGGGCTTTCTGAACCATCCTTAGACAGCAGCTCTCCTAAATAATGTTCTTTATGGGGAGAGAGTTGTCAGCTACATTATCGAGTACCACGGAGAAGAGTGGAAAGAAATGAAGTGGGAACTGTGAATTACATGTTACTTGTCACCTCCAGGCCACATATTCAGGCAGCTCTTGAGCTTATCTATTGGTGTCTGAAAGGTCAAAATTAAGCTGGATGTTTCCACCCCCTTTACAGTACTATTACAAATTTCAATGTGATTTAAGGGGCTTTAGCCCTTCTCTCTGAAGGCTGAGGATGCAAAATTACAGTATTTTGCCTTTTAGATATCAATTCCATTAGAAGTAATGTTGGTTTAGTGGCACTGTTTCTGAAACCTTCCACTGGAAGGTCTCAGGACTGCAGATTCAGTCAGTTATCAGGCTTTTATATTACACCAGAGAAGAGCAACTGCACATGTAGAACTAGGAGCTGTGTTAGGGACAAGATCAAAAGAGAAGCAACTAAAGAGGAGCAACTAATCTCCTTTGCATTCACAGCTGCTGCCTTTAAGCAGTACCCATGCTAAAGAATCACTCTCTGAGTCTTCATGACACGTGGGAGTTAAGAATGATGTGTGAGGCCATGGAGTCATGTCTTGGCTAAAGGTTACAACAAAGGAGAGTGGTATCAACACACAATAGCTACAGAGAGATACAGAAAAGCTGAAGATAAGGAGGGGGGAAAAAAAAAAAAGAAAATAAAAGAAAGAGAGATACCCAGCAGAAAGCTGCCCCTAGCATTATGCCACATGGCTAAGAGTACTGCACAATTAAAGTTACAAAGAGGCAAAAGTAGCTTCGTGGGCTTCCAGTTAAAGCTAATGTCCATGATCATAAATTATATCAGTCCTTCCTGGGAATAAGAATTGATGGAGATTTCTCATAGGTCTGCTCTGGAGCCTTCTGCTAAACTAAGCACAGAACAATCAGGTTGCCCTGGCTTTTTTTCAGAGGTCCTCTTGTCTTTTTACAAAAGAGCACTCCTTGTTCTTCCTCAAATTGCTATTGTCTGTCATCGGCCACTGCCGTTTAAAAAGCAGAATGTTCCTCCTAAGTGGTTTTTGTTCCCTGAGCACCTTGAACCTCAAAGACCTGAAGAAGGAAGTTTTCAGTGCTCAGCATCTGTGAGGAGAAGGCTCTGCTTTTCTAGTTTGTCTCCACTCCCTTTGAAGCGATCTTCAACAAAACCCATAATCTTTAATTGCTTTGTTCTTTATGTCTGTGGCACAGCCCTTTACTTCTCTTCCTGAAAGCCGAGAGGCAGGAGCAAGACCTTCTGTAGCACCACAGAAAAGACAGGGATGTTAAAGGCTGTACAACAGATTCAAAGTCACCTGATGCCTGTTCCATCCCTGGATTTATGCTGAAATACAGGGGGGGAGAGTGCCAACGCATTCATTGAATGCATAAAATCTCTGAGGCTGTCTGTCAGGTGGGAATCAGTCAGGCAGCCTGGAGCAAGGATACCCATAATCACGCCGTCAAAAGACTTGCAATAAGCAGCAGAATATTTTATTTGCTGTCAATCCCACATAAAGTCTTTTATAACATCTGTGTCAGCAGATTCCGGGTCCCAAGAGGTGTCACTTTTTGAAAGCAGCAGAGAACTCGGCAGGGATTTGTGGTGCATTTGCCAAGCACATTCAGTAGGAAACCTCACTGGTTTAATGAAGTTGTAGGTGGGAGACGACATCTCAGTTTGGTTGGTGTCTGAGGCACTGTTTCTTGAGGTGGGTTGGACTTCCATGTTGATTGCTGCTCAGCTAATTTTCATTGTTAGTGTCTTATTATTATCTATTACTTATGCTTTAATAGCAGTGAAATCCTTTGGTCTGACTCCTGTGCTTTTCATTGTACAAACATCTAAGTCACCTCCCAGCTGACACAGAAAGCCTGGGGAAGGGAGTGCTGGCAGGGCACTGGACTATACATTGTCCTTTCCCCCATCTAGCAGAGACCCAAGCAAAAACATCCACACCTGGATGCTGTCACTACTATTTACCAGCTAAGGCTTCTCCCATCAGCTGTAGCTACATGGCATCACCTACAGGTGCAAGCTGCCTCACAGCTGACAAGCATGCTCCCCACCAGCCATCACACCCTTCTGCACATGCAGCTCAGGAACTAGTCCATGGGAAAGCACAATCCCAAGCACAATTCCAGGCTGGGTGGGGAATGGCTGAGAACAGCACTGAGGAAAAGGACTTGGGGGTCTGGGGTGATGAAAAGCTCAACATGAGGTTGCACTGTGAGTGCAGCCCAGACAGCAACTGTATGCTGGGCTGCAGCAAGAGCAGCTGTGGGCAGCAGGGCAAGGGAGGGGATTCTGCCTCTTTGCTCTCCTCAGACTCCTCTTGGAGTATTGTGTACAGTTCTGGAGCCCCCAGCACAAGCAGCACATGCAAGTGTTGGAGCCAGTCCAGAGGAGGACACAGGGATGTTCAGAGGGCTGCAGCAGCTCTGTTATGAGGACAAGCTGAGAGAGTTGGGGCTCAGCAGCCTGAAGAAGAGAAGGTTACCAGGAGACCTTATAGTAGCCTTCCAGTATCTGAAGGGGGCTTACAGGAAAGCTGTGGAGAGACTATTTAAAAGGTCTTGTAGTGACAGGACGAGGAGGAGTGGGTTTAAACTGGTAGAGGGGAGATTTATTCTATTCTATTCTATTCTATTCTATTCTATTCTATTCTATTCTATTCTATTCTATTCTATTCTATTCTATTCTATTCTATTCTATTCTATTCTAACCTTATTCTATTCTATTCTATTCTATTCTATTCTATTCTATTCTATTCTATTCTATTCTATTCTATTCTATTCTATTCTATTCTATTCTATTCTATTCTATTCTATTCCACTCCATTCCATTCTATTCCGTTCCATTCTATTCTATTGCTCTCTACAGCTACCTGAAGGGACATTGTGGAGAGGCCGCTGCTGGTCTCTGCTCACAGGGAACTGGAGACAGAACAAGGGGGAATGGCCTCAAGCTGACACTGGGGAGGTTTAGATTGGACATTAGGAAAAAGTTTTCCATGGAAGAGAGTGGTCAGGGACTCGAATGAGCTGCCCAGAGAGGTGGTAGAGTCACTCACCCTGGATATGTTTAATGGTGGTTTGCATGTGGTGCTTAGGGCTATGGTTTAAGGTAAATATTGTAAGTTAGGTTTATAGGTTGGACTTGGTGATCCCGAGGAGCTTTTCCAACCTGGATGTTTCTGTAAATTCTGTAATCCCAGCCCATGCTAAGGCCTGGTCCACTGACATAGATAAATCCATATACTGTCATTTGGTGAACCTTCTGCCTCTGCTGTGCTCATACCTGACAGCAGCTTCAAAGTCTGAACTTTTCATTTTGTTAAGTGCAAATCAAAGCATCCCACCTGATCTCAAGCAAGCTGAAAATACATTGGAAAATGCAGCTTACCGTTTGTATTCCCCAGTATTAGTATCTCTTAATTTGTTTCTCCTACCCTGATAAATCACTCCGAGGTCAGCAGCATCTAATTCAGCTAAATTGTGTCATAAAAGGTCTCTTAGGACAATTTGTAGTTACGATGCAATTATCTTAATTTTGTCTCTGATGAGTCTCTTTCATTGATCGAGGTTTTGATTGACTTTATCTGTGCCATAAAAAGAAAAGAAGGCGGGGGGGGGGGAAATCATGGCCATGCCTTGCTGAAGCTTTTTTCACTGGCTGTTTCGTATGGTGCCTGCTCTCTGGAGCTGGGTAAGTGATACGTGAAGCAAAAGAACTCTGCTTGTCAGCCTGCTTCACAGATCCACTGAAAATAAACACATCAGACACCGAGCTGAGCTAATGGTGCACTTGCTTCTGGTTGCTCATTTTTGTTGCGGGTTAATGTCGTGCCCCTGCCTGTACCATCTGGAGAGGGGAAAGAAAGATTTAATAAAAAATAAAAATAGCTGCTTTAGGTTTAAGTTTTTCCCTTTTGTGCTGTGAAGTACAGGAAGGGAAAATGAAAGGGTGTCATTTGCTGTGACCATTGAATAGAGTAAGAGCTGTGAATAGCCAGCAGGTCTGCTTCTCACCCAGGAATCCAGCGCTTCATTTGTTTGGGGGGGAAAAGCTCTGCACACCTTTCCACTGAACCTCAGCAGTGCTTCTCAGCATAAACAATAGCTCATATTGTTGAGGAGGCTTATCGAGAAAGTTATGTCAGTAATGATGGGGATATTCACCTGGCGTTCCCTGGGATTTGTGAAGCATTTTCTGCAACCTAAGTGCGCTGATAAGCTGCTGGCTGATTAGAATATTCTATCTGCAGCGCATCCAGACTCCCATTTCTCTGACATGCCTCCTCTGTGTCTTAAAAATACCACTAGCACATCAACAGCTTATCACAAGAAGCTATACGAATTCAGAACATGATTCTTTCGCAAGATCGTTCAGGTTAGGTGTCAGCACTGACTGAAAAAACAAGGCACTAGCAAGAGGTGAACATAACAAGCACATCTCATCATCTTCTGGTGTTCTAGCCCTCATTCTCTCATTCCTCTGCACTTTTTATTTGCCGTTTTTTTTTTTTTTCCCTTCCCCAGTATTTGTATCTTTCCCTACCCTGGTGTCCTGCACCTGGGTCGCTGCAATCCCAAGCACAAATACAGGCTGGGTGGCAAATGGCTGGAGGGCAGCTCTGAGGAAAAGGACCTGGGGGTCTGGGTGGATGAGAAGCTCAAGATGAGCCAACAGTGTGCACACGCGGCCCAGACTGCAACAGTGTGCTGGGCTGCATTAAGAGAAGCATTACCAGCAGGGCAAGGGAGGGGATTCTCCCCCTTTCCTCTGCTCTCCTCAGACCCCACCTGGAGTACTGTGAGCAGTTCTGGAGCCCCCAGCACAGGAAGGACATGGAACTGTTGGAGAGAGTCCAGAGGAGGCCACAAAGATGATCAGAGGGCTGGAGCACCTCTGCTATGAGGACAGGCTGAGAGAGTTGGGGCTTTTCGGCCTGGAGAAGAGAAGGCTTCGAGGAGACCTTATAGTAACCTTCCAGTATCTGAAGGGGGCCTACAGGAGGGCTGGGGAGAGACTGTTCACAAGGTCTTGTAATGACAGGATGAGGGGCAATGGGTTGAAATTGGCGGAGGGCAGATATGAACAGGATGTTAGGAAGAAATTCTTCACAGTGAGGGTGGTGAGGCACTGGAACAGGTTGACCAGGGAGGTTGTGTCTGCTCCCTCCCTGGAGGTGTTCAAGGCCAGGCTGGATGAGGTCTTGAGCGACCTGATCTAGTGGGAGGTGTCCCTGCCTATGGCACAGGGGGGTTGGAACTGGATGATCTTTGAGGTCTCTGCCAACCTGAACCATTCTATGATTCTGTGACTGTAGGCTCCTCAGGGCATGTGACTTTTGTGTCAGTAATGTGTTCTAGCCGCTAATGGCACTGCATGAGCAGTAATGAGGGAGTCCACTACAAGCAGCTTTAAATACAAATCCCAGCCAACAGTTCTGGGTGCTCTGTTCAGTATCAAGATGCTTGAAAAACAAACAAAAAAAATCAGTAAATGAATCACTTGATTGCTCACCTAAACAAGCATAACAGAGGGCAAGCAGTGATACAGGAGACTCTTCTGTCCTGTTGATGTTGTCTAATGAGGGGAAGAGCCATGAATGACGACACAGATTACTCCTGAGTGGAAAGCAGCCACGCCTGGAACAAAACAGAAATGTTTGCTGGAGCACCTCTCCTATGAGGACAGACTGAAAGAGTTGGGGCTGTTCAGTTTGGAGAAGAGAAGGCTCTCAGGTGACCTTCTTGTGGCCTTCCAGGATCTGAAGGGGGCCTACAGAAAAGCTGGGGAGGGACGTTTTAGGCTATCAGGTAGTGACAGGACTAGGGGGAATGGAACAAAGCTGGAGGTGGGGAGATTCAGACTGGATGTGAGGAGGAAGTTGTTAAGCATGAGAGTGGTGAGAGACTGGAATGGGTTGCCCAGGAGGGTGGTTGGGGCCACATCCATGGAGGTGTTTAAGGCAAGGCGGGATGAGGCTGGGGGCAGCCTCATCTAGGGTAGGGTGTCCCTGGGCATGGCAGGAGGGCTGGAACTAGATGACCCTTGTGGTCCCTTCCAGCCCTGACTGATTCTATTGTATGATTCTATGATTCTGTGGTTCTATGATTCTATGATTCTATGATTCTAATCCAACGCACAAAAGATTTAGGAAGAAATCCTTGACTGTTAAAAAAACATAGGAAAAGCAGACCTTGCTTTCCCTCTTTTGTTCACTGATCTTTCTCTGGCTGTAGAGCCACCAAGTAGTCAATCAGCCTTCCAATTCGCCTCCAATTTTGAAACCAAGGTCTCTACATGTTGCTTTAATAAAGGCTGGAGCTCCCAGAGGACCCTGTGTCTCAACCTTGCAATTGGCAGGGGCTAGGAGCCACTAAAGCTGTTTGAAAAGAGGTGTTCCTGGAGGTGTTTAAGGCCAGGCTGGATGAGGGTTCTTCAGCATGAGAGTGGTGAGAGCCTGGAATGGGTTGCCCAGGGAGGTGGTTGGGGCCTTGTGGTCCCTTCCAACCCTCACTGATTCTATGATTCTATGAAGTTGCTCAGATGTTGTAGTGGATGCTGCTGGTCCTTCTCTTAGCAAGTGAACGGGATGTTAGGAGGAAATTCTTCACAGTGAGGGTGGCGAGGCACTGGCACAGGTTGCCCAGGGAGGTTGTGTCTGCTCCCTCCCTGGAGGCGTTCAAGGCCAGGCTGGATGAGGCCTTGAGCGACCTGATCTAGTGAGAGGTGTCCCTGCCTATGGCACAAGGGGGTTGGAACTGGATGATCTTTGAGGTCTCTTCCAACCTAAACCATTCTATGATTCTAAGTGATCCTGTGTGATCCTGCAAGTGTGGCGAGCACCAAGGACAAAAGGAAGTGCATACTAACACACCCTGATGTTTTGAGTTGCAAAGATAAAACATTGCCAGCGTTGGAGCCCTGTCTCAGGAGCTAATAGCTGCTCTCAGTTAGGGTTTTCATTTCTTCTGTATAAAAAGCTCTTTTAAAATTGGTATAATTTCGCTTCAGAATTGAAGCTGTCATAATATCTTCATTAAGCAAGGAGCTTAGTGACTGAGCTTTCCCATGTTGTCGTAACAGCAAATGCCTTGTACAGCCCTAGTTAAAATACATTGAAAACACTCATTTTAACTACATGTATGTTTAACAACTCTGCAATTACCACGTGTGTGCACAGATAAACAAATTAGCCTAGCCAGATACTTATGGCTCCATTTTATCAGCTGCATTTTCGCTGCTATGTTTATAATTAACATAATTTGTGTGGCTTTGGAGGTATCAAATTCTCTCAAGTCTGACCTGGCCACTTCAGATCAGTCTGTTTTCTGAGGGCACTGAAGTCCTAACTCAGCTATATGGAACAGCCATGGGGTTCTGTTGTGACTTGGGCAACTTCAGATCAGTCTTTCTTCAAGCAGAGATACCTTGGGCCAACCCAAGTGAAGAGGATTTCTCATGCCACACCAGCAGAGATAGCTGTCATATAGCAGCTGTCTGAATCAAACTCCTTTTGCCCAGCCACTGTGCAGTCATAGAATCATAGAATCTTAGAATGATTTAGGTTGGAAGGGACCTCAAAGATCCTCCAGTTCCAACCCCCTGCTGTAGGCAGGGACACCTGCCACTAGATCAGGTCGCTCAAGACCTCATCCAACCTGGCCTTCAACACCTCCAGGGAGGGAGCAGACACAACCTCCCTGGGCAACCTGTGCCAGTGTCTCACCACCCTCACTGCAAAGAACTTCCTCCTATCATCCAGTTTAAATCTGCCTTGTGCCAGTTTAAACCCATTACTCCCTATCCTGTCATTACAAGACCTTGTGAACAGTCCTTCCCCAGCCTCCTCTAGGCCTCCTTCAGATATTGGAAGGCTACTATAAGGTCTCCTTGAAGACTTCTCTTCTCCAGACTGAAGAGCCCCAACTCTCTCAGCCTATCCTCATAGCAGAGCTGCTCCAGCCCTCTGAGCATCTTCATGGCCCCCCTCTGGACTCCATGTCCATCTTGTGTTGGGGGCTCCAGAACTGCACACAATACTCCAGGTGGGGTCTGACAAGAGCAGAGTAAAGGGGCAGAATCCCCTCCCTTGCCCTGCTGGTAATGCTTCTCTTAACGCAGCCCAGCACATAGTTGCTGTCTGGGCTGCACTCACACTGCAGCCTCATGTTGAGCTTTTTGTCAACCCAGACTCCCAGGTCCTTTTCATCAGTGCTGTTCTCAGCCATTCCCCACCCAGCCTGGAGTTGTGATTGGGATTGCACTGACCCAGGTGCACAGTCCTGATGCACAGGCTGCCCTGCCTCCCTCCTCCAGCCTGTGATATGAGGCACCCACAGTGGAAGAGATACCATGATGCGAGTGGTCCATATTAAAAAAAAAAAAAAAAAAAAAAAAAAAAAAGGGAATAGTTCCTCCATTTCTTTCTCAGTATAAGCATCCTGGCCCATATAAGGAACAGTGTGGCCAGCAGGACAAGGGAGCTTATCCTTCCCCTGTACATGGCACTGGTCAGGCCACACCTTGAGTGCTGTGTCCAGTTCTGGTCCCCTCAACTCAAGAGAGATGTTGAGATGCTGGAACACGTCCAGAGAAGGGCAACGAAGCTGGGGAGGGAGCTGGAGCACAGCCCTATAAGGAGAGACTGAGGGAGCTGGGGGTGTGCAGCCTGGAGAAGAGGAGGCTCAGGGCAGACCTCATTGCTCTCTACAACTGTCTGAAGGGAGGTTGTAGCCAGGTGGGTTTTGTCTCTTCTCCCAGGCAACCAGCAACAGAACAA
>VWZI01013198.1:0-10948 GCA_013396835.1 Psilopogon haemacephalus | reverse complement strand
TCCCCCCCCCCCCCTATAATATTATCCTAATGTTTGAAAATTCATTTTAAAGAGAAAAATATGTCAAGCGAATTTGGATATGTGGGGAATTTGCATTTGAGCACCATTCCACATAAAAGTCCTTCCAAAGCCCTTGAATACAAATGAACCTAAGTTATTTCCATAACACGTTGTACCATTATGCCAATGAATGAAAAGCTCCTCCTAATGCTGTCAATTTCTATTCCAGGTTGTGTAACAGGAGAGTAATCATCCTGCAAAAGTTTCCAGAGCAGGAATACCCACATGCAGAGGGCTGTGTGTTAGCCTAATTTAAAATGGATTTTACTTTATTCTTGTGCTGATAAAACTGCACCTCGCTGGAAATATTTCTGCAGTGATGGAGAGTTTCTGTTCACTACTTTGTGATCAGTCTTAGGAGATTCAGAAGGGAGACTATTTCTGACTTTTCCCCATCCAAAACAATGGTCCTGTGAGGTTTGTCAGTAAATAGAATCATAGAATTAATTCAGCTGGAAAAGATCTCTAAGATCAGTGAGTCCAACTTAACACCATCATGGGCATTAAACCATGTCCCAAAGTGCTGTGCCCACATGTATCTTGAACACCTCCAGGGACAGTGACTCCCCACTTCCCTAGGCAGCCTGTTCCAGTGCCTGACCACTCTTTTAGGAAAGACATTTTTTCTAATCTCCCACCTCAATCTCCCTTGGCGCAGTTTCCTGCCTTTTCCTCTCATCCTATCACCAGATGCTAGAGAGAAGACCAACCTCCATCTCACTCCAACCTCCTTTCAGGGAGTTGCAGAGAGCAATGTGCTCATTTCTCAGCCTCCTTTTCTCCAGACTAAACAACCCCAGTTCTCTCAGTTGCTCATCACCAGACCTATTCTCCAGATCCTTCACCAGCTTTGCTGCCTCTTTCTGGACAACACTCTAGGACCTCAGTGTCCTTCTTGTAGTGAGGGGCCCAAACCTGAACCCAGTATTCAAGGTATGGCTTCACCAGTGCTGGGTGCAGGGGCATGATCACTTCCCTGCTTCTGCTGGCTACACCATTGCTAACCCAAGCCAGGATGCTGTTGGCCTTCTTAGTCTCCTGGGCACACTGCTGGCTCATCTTCATACGGCTGTTAACCAGCACCCCTACGTCCTTTTCTACTCAGCAGCTTTCCACCCACATTGCCCCAAGCCTGTAGCATTGCATGGAGTTGTTGTGACCCCAGTGCAGAACCCAGAACTTGGCTTTGTTAAATCTCATACAGTCAACCTGCCCAGATCCCTGTGCAGAGCCTTCCTACTCTCCAGCAGATCAACACTCCCACCCAGTTTGGTGTCATCTGAAAACTTACTGAGAGTGCTCTCAATTCCCTCATCCAGATTATTTTTAAAGGTGTCAAAGAGAACTGTCCCCATTGCTGGGCCCTGGGGAACACCACCTTTTTTTTCCAGAAATCACACTCAGTATGTTCTCCCATATAAGAAGGAACAACATTACCTCTAGAAGCCACTTATTAATGGTGTTTCATGTAATTCAGAGCTATATTTATTACAGTTTTGTGATATGCTCCTACCCATTAGTCTAAAACTCAAATCAGGAAAGCTATTTAATTTATATCTCTAGCTGAAATCACCTGCATCCTTAAATTATGAAATGCCATTTTCTGTATAACAATGCTAAGTCCAAGCTTGTTTTATAGCCTCTGGGGCTACTCTGTCAGAAGTTCAGCTCTGGTAAATCAGCTTAGCCTACTGGTAGGTCCCAGGGATGAAGAAAATATAGGGAACTTTAAGTCTGCCAGCACAAGACTAGATATACTATCTTGGCCCTGCAACCTCAGTTCTGCTGTACAGCTTAAGAAGCTGGGATTAGGACTTTGTGAGTGTTAGGAGACTTGGGGAAATGGCAACTTTCTAAACGTTTATTGATTAGCTCACTTTAACCTTCCTTCCTGCAGACTCTCTTTAAGTTCCAGATAAATTTCTTTTCTCCATTAAATTTGGTTCTCCGCAGAGACACCATTTCTCTTTGGAGATTTATTTCACTTATTTAACTGTCATTTGCTTTGTTGTTTGTTCACTTTACTACTGTGTTTTCTACTTTTTTTTTTTTTTTCTATTACATTAAGTCTGCAAATCCTAGCACTCCAAACTCACCTTCAAAGACTTATCCCTGAGGCAAATGAGAAATCCTGTTGTCTGGGAAGCCATTCAACCAGGACACAGAGAGCCATTCCAAACATAGCACTTGAACAAGATGTGATAAACTCTTCCCCCAGCTGACTAAGGAAATGGTTGTCTCCACTTTGGGGGCAAGCTGGTAGTGTGGTTTAGGGTAAAATTCTACCATTTACCCATTTTTCATAACTACCTGGCTAACTTTTAAAATAATCACTGCTGTGAGGCCCAAACAACTTCTTGAGCAAAGCAGGAAGAGCCAGAGGCTGAAGGCTAAAGAATCCAGGAAGGATTCTGCAATAGAGCAGTGCTGAAGGCAGCTGTCCATCAGCCAAAAGGCCATTTCTTGTCTCTCATTTCTGGACGTAAGGTCAACTGTCTTAGCAATGCTATCTCCAAAGTTTGACCTTAATTCCTCTCTTTGCTGCAGGAGTGCAAGAGGGATACTCTGTTCACTCTCTCCCACCACTTCTCTCCAGTTCCTGTCTGACCAGGAAGATGGTCAGGCTGGAGGCAGCTGCCCATCAGCCAAAAGGCCATTTCTTGTCTCTCATTTCTGAGTCAACTATCTCAGCAATGCTGTCTCCAAAGTTTGACCTTAATTCTTCTATTTGCTGCAGGAATGCAAGGGGGATACTCTGTTTACTCTCTCCCACCACTATTCTCCAGTTGCTGTCTGATCAGGAAGATGCCTGTCCCAAATCTTACAAGGAAGTTCTTCACAGTGAGGGTGGTGAGGCACTGGAACAGGTTGCCCAGGGAGGTTGTGGCTGCTCCCTCCCTGGAGGTGTTCAAGGCCAGGCTGGATGAGGTCTTGAGTGACCTGTTCTAGTGGGAGTAGTCCCTCCCTATGGCGGGGGGTTGGAACTGGATGAGCTTTGAGGTCTCTTCCAACATAAACCATTCTATGATTCTTTTCCCTTCAGCCTAACACCAAGGAATCAGGTCTACAACCAGCCTGCATTCCCAAAGGGAATGTTCTAGTGTCATAATAAAGCCCCCAGTAGTCAGCATTTTGCCAGGTACAGTCTTCTCCTTAAGTCTCAGCAACCTTGTTACTTATCTCTCCACTCATAAATCTTTTGGCACAAAGCTCTTTGTATGTAAACTGTTTTTGGTGGCCCAGACTGCTTTTGTGTGTATTTTAGCACTACTAATAACAATCTGGGGAATTGGGCAGAAATTTAACTCCTTTTCACAACTTCTATCAGTGCATTTTAATGATGCAAGGCTTCTAAGAATCACCTATCACCAGATCAGCAAGGTTGGTCAGAGTTTTATGAAGAACAAAAAAGAAAAAAACAACCCAAAAATGGGGTAATATTCATAAAGAGGAGGAAGGTACATCACACCCAGAGTGTGCACCATCTATCATTGCTTCTGTTATGTTTTCAAAGAGGGATTACTTTTGCATAAAGCTTTCTCAGTCAGCATCATGTGTTATAAAGGTCTAAATCAGGATTAAAATACCTTGGAAAACATTTGTTTTTTTCTAAATTTTTATCTGCCTGAAAGGGGCAGGTAAGGATTCTGATGAGTGCAAAAAAAAATAGATTAAATTAGAAAACAAAAGTGAATTACAGCTTTAAGTATTTGAAAAGAATCATAGAATCATAGAATCATAGAATCATAGAGTCACAGAATCACAGAATGGTTAAGGTTGGAGGGGACCTCAAAGTTCATCCAGTTCCACCCCCCTGCCATAGGCAGGGACACCTCCCACTAGAACAGGTCACTCAAGGCCTCATCCAGCCTGGCATTGAACACCTCCAGGGAGGGAGCAGCCACAACCTCCCTGGACAACCTGTGCCAGTGTCTCACCACCCTCACTGTGAAGATCTTCCTCCTAACATCTAGTTTCAATCTCCCCTCTGCCACTTTAAACCCATTACTCCTCATCCTGTCATTACAAAACCTTGTCAATAGTCCCTCCCCATCCTTCTCGTAGGCCCCCTTCAGATACCAGATGGCCACTCCAAGGTCTCCTGGAAGCCGTCTCTTCTCCAGGCTGAACAGCCCCAACTCTCAGCCTGTCATCAGCAGCAGAGGTGCTGCAGCCCTCTGAGCATCTTCGTGGCCCTCCTCTGGACTGGCTCAAACAGTTCCATGTCCTTCTTGTGTTGGGGGTTCCAGAACTGCACACAGTGGTCCAGGTGGGGTCTGAGGAGAGCAGAGTAAAGGGGCAGAATCCCCTCCCTTGCCCTCCTGCCCACAGCTGCTCTTGCTGCAGCCCAGCACACAGTTGCTGTCAGGGCTGCCTTCACACTGCAGGCTCATGTTGAGTTTTCATGAACCCAGACCCCCAGGTCCTTTTCCTCAGGGCTGCTCTCAGCCATTCCACATCCAACCTGGATTTGTGCTTGGGATTGCAGCCACCCAGGTGCAGGACCTTACACTTGGCCTTGCTGAATTTCATGAGGTTGGCCTGGCCACACCTCTCCAGCCTGTCTATGTTCTTCTGGATAAATCCCTGTTCAAACAAGTTGCTTGTGCCACACAGCTTGGTGCCAACTGCAAACTTGCTGAGGGTGCACTGATTCCTCTGTCCATGTCACTGACAAAGATGTTCAACAGCACTGGGCCCAGCACTGACCGCTGAGGGATGCCACTTGCCACTGATCTTCAGGTGTATATTGTGCTGTTGAACTCCAAACAAAACCAAATGCCTGAGTACCCCAAGGTCTCTGCCCATGGCAGGGGGCTGGAACTGGATGATCTTTGAGTTCCCTTCCAACCTAAGCCATTCTGTGATTCTAAAGTGTGATTTCTTGAAATAATTTCAGTTTAATGCTAAATAATCTAGATTTAAAAAAAAAAAAAAAGGCAATACAAATAAGATAGGGTGAAGAAAAGCAGGAAGCATGTATTTGTTTGGGATATTCATGTAGGCATTTCCTGCAGCTCAGCAATTTGTGAGCAACAAAATGGGTCCCACTTGCATTGAGCTTCTGACCTGCAATATAGCTATAAAGATACCTTTGAGATTTGCCTGTTCTCCTGGAGCTAACCTGCTGGCTTGTTTCCTGATTTTTTTTTTTTTTTTTGAGGAACATGATATGCATTGCATGATAAACACAAGATAGAAGGCTTCCTGAGAAAGCTCTGTCTCAAAAAACAGAATAGTGACATTTTAAATGCCAAGGATTATCAACAGGTGGGAAATAATAAGTTAAGATATCACTCTCTCGGGATTTCTTTAATGCCTTTAATCCAGCAATGAAAACTCAGGACAGATGTGCGTGGTTGGGGAAAAAAAAAAATGTAGGTGAATCTTTTCAACAGCTCTTCTTCTTGATGAGTGTTTAATATCCATTTGCTTGATGTGCACAGAAACCCTAAAGTGCCTGGAGAAAATAAAAAGGGTTCTTATTTCTAACATGATCACAATTGCAATTACTACAGATGCTATGGGAGAGCTTGTGCTCAGGAGATCTGTGGGCTGATGTCTTAACTGAAGAGGTCCAGAGAAGATGATTAGAAATACCCAGAGACCTGTTCCAGTGCCTGACCACTCTTTCAAGAAATACATTTTTCCTAATCTCCAATCTAAACCTCCCTTGGCACAGTTTCCTGCCTTTTCCACTCATCCTATCACCAGATGCTAGACAGAAGAGACCAATCTCCATCTTGCTCCAACCTCATTTCAGGGAGTTGCAGAAAGCAATGTGGTCATCCCTCAGCCTCCTCCAGACTAAAAGAACCCAGTTCCTGCCTGGAGCACAAGCCCTATGAGGAGAGGCTGAGGAAGCTGGGGTTGTTTAGCCTGGAGAGGGGAAGACTCAGGGGTCACCTCATTGCTGTCTACAACTACCTAAAGAGAGGTTGTAGCCAGGTGGGAGTTGTCTCCTCCCAGGCAACCAGCAACAGAATGAGGGGACAAAGTCTAAAGTTGTGCTGGGGGAGGTATATGCTGGTTGGTAGGAGGAAGTTTTTGACAGAGTGATTGGCATTGGAATGGGCTGCCCAGGGAGGTGGTGGAGTCCCCATCCCTGGAGGTGTTCAAGAAAAGACTGGATGGGGCATTTAGAGCCATTGGCTAGGGCTGGGTGATAGGTTGGACTGGATGATCTTGGAGGTCTCTTCCAACCTGGCCTATTCTATTCTATTCTATTCTATTCTATTCTATTCTATTCTATTCTATTCTATTCTATTCTATTCTATTCTATTCACCAGACCTTCTCTCCAGACCCTTTACCAGCTTTGCTGCCCTTTTCTGGACAACACTCCAAGACCTCAATATCCTTCTTGTAGTGAGGGGCCCAAACATGAACCCAGTATTCACCAGTGCTAGATGCAGGGGAACTAGGTGAATCCTTTCAACAGCTCTTCTTCTTGATGAGTGTTTAATATCCATCTGCTTGACGGGCACAGAAACCCTAAAGTGCCTGGAGAAAATAAAAACAGTTATTTTTATTTTATGTCATGTTCTTTTAACATGATCACAGTTGCAATTACTACAGATGTTATGGGAGAGCTTGTGCTCAGGAGATCTGTGGGCTGATGTCTTAACTGAAGAGGTCTAGAGAAGATGATTAGAAATAGCCAGAGACCTGTTTCAATGCCTGACCACCCTTTCAGGAAAGACATTTTTCCTGACCTCCAACCTAAACCTCCCTTGGCACAGTTTCCTGCCTTTTCCTCTCATCCTGTCACCAGATAGATGAGGCTCTGTCCAGCCTAATCTAGGGTAGGGTGTCCCTGCTCATGGCAGGGGTTTGGAACTAGATGATCCTTATGGTCCCTTTCAACCCTGACTGATTCTATGATTCTAGATGCTAGAGAGACCAAACTTTATCTCACTCCAACCTCCTTTCAGGAAGTTTCAGAGAGCAATGTGGTCATCCCTCAGCCTCCTTTTCTCCAGACTAAAAACACCCGAGTTTCCTCAGCTGCTCCTCACGCTACCTGTTCTCCAGACCCTTTACCAGCTTTGTTGCCCTTTTCTGGACCAACACTCCAAAACCTCAGTATCCTTCTTGTAGTGAGTGGCCCAAACATGAACCCAGTATTCACCAGTGCTAAGTGCAGGGGAACTAGGTGAATCCTTTCAGCAGCTCTTCTTCTTGAAGAGTGTTTAATATCCATTTGCTTGATGTGCACAGAAACCCTAAAGTGCCTGGAGAAAATAAAAAGGGTTCTTATTTCTAACATGATCACAGTTGCAGTTACTACAGATGCTATGGGAGAGCTTGTGCTCAGGAGATCTGTGAGCTGATGTCCTAGCTGAAGAGATCCAGAGAAGATGATTAGAAATAGTCAGCAACCTTCTGAACACCTGTCCAAATCAACCTCTAAAAATCTGGCAGACTTGCCTATGCCTGTTTAAATACAACCACACCTTCAAGACATTAGGGGAAGACATTTCGCACCAAGACTCAGACTCCTGCACCCTATCCATTATTAGTCTGGACTAAAGGACTCCAGACTTCAGAGTGACTGACTTGTTACACCTCAAATAGAGGAAAAGGTGTCAACAAGTCCTGTGGAGCCAGAATTTCAGAGTAGGGACCTCTGCCACCATCTAGGCACAAGCACAGTGCTGCTTCTGACATTTACACACAAGCTCACAAGCACACCCAAGCACACATCACTGCACTGATCTCAGGCAAAGCCATACTACAGGGGACTCGAGGGCATGCCTTATGAGGAGAGGCTGAGGGGCCTGGGGCTGCTTAGTCTGGAAAAGAGAAGACTGAGAGGGGATTTAATCAATGTTTATAAATATCTGAGGGCTGGTCAGGAGGTGGGGGACAGGCTCTGCTCACTTGCTCCCTATGATAGGACAAGGAGCAATGGGTGTAAGTTGCAGCACAGGAGGTTCCACCTCAACACAAGGGGGAACTTCTTGACTGGAAGGGTCCCAGAGCACTTGAACAGGCTTCCCAGAGAGATTGTGGAGTCTCCTTCTCTGGAGACTTTCAAGGCCTGTCTGGATGTGTTGCTGTGTGATGTGTGCTAGATTGTATGGTCCTGCTCTGGCAGGGGGTTTGGACTCAATGATCTTTGATCCCTTCCAACCCCTAACATCCTGTGATAATGTGATACAGACTGGAGCATCAGAGAAACAACAGAGAAAAGTCCTCGAGTTTCTAAGGCACCAAATTTCCTGAAGTCCATCCGAAACAAAATAGTGGCATCCTGAAGCTGATCCTTTTGATTTGTGTTCCAGCCAAAGTTAAGAAGAATCACAGAATGGTAGAGGCTGGAAAGGGTCATTGAGGGCAACCTCTCTGCAAAAGCAGGATCACACAGGGCAAGTTGCACAACACATCCAGATGTGTCCTGAGAGTCTCCAGAGAATGAGACTCCACAACGTCTCTGGATAGCTCATTCCAGTGCTCTGTCACTGTCAAAGGAAAGAAGTTTTACCTTATGTTGAGGTGGAACTTCCTATGTTCAAGCTTGTATCCATTGCCCCTTATTCTATCACAGGATGCCATGGAAAAAAATATTAGCATTTTCTTCTTGACACCCATTCTTCAGATGTTTATAAGCATTAATAAAATCCCCCCTCAGTCTTTTTCCAGACAGGTCTCCCAGCTTTTACTCATCAGACAGAAGCTCCAGTCCTTTAATCACTCTCATAGACATCCATTGGACACTCATAGAATCACAGAATCAGCCAGGTTGGAAGAGACCTCCAAGATCATCCAGTCCAACCTAGCACCCAGTCCTAGCCAATGGCACTAAGTGTCCCATCCAGGCTTTTACTGAACACCTCCAGGGATAGTGACTCCATCACCTCCCTGAGCAGCCCACTCCAATGCCAATCACTCTCTCTGGCAAGAACTTCTTCCTAATATCCAGCCTATACCTCCCCCAGTACAACTTCAGACTGTGTCCCCTTGTTCTGTTGCTGGTTGCCTGGGAGAAGAGACCAACCCCACCTGGCTACAGCCTCCCTTCAGATAGTTTTAGAGAGCAATGAGGTCTGCCCTGAGCCTCCTCTTCTCCAGGCTGCACATCCCCAGCTCCCTCAGCCTCTCCTCACAGGTCTGTGCTCCAGGTCCCTCACCAGCTTCGTCACCCTTCTCCAGTATATCCCTGTCTTCCTTAATCTGGGGAGCCTAGAACTGGATTGAATACTCCAGATGTGGACTCATTAGGGCAGAGTAGAGGGGGAGGTGAACTTCCCTCAATCTGCTGGCCACAAGCAATGCTGAAAGCATAGAATGGTTTAGGTTGGAAGAGACCTCAAAGATCATCAAGTTCCAACCCCCTGCCATAGGCACCAATGCTGAGAACATTCTCTTCTTAATGCTGGCAGCAGACTTGTTTCCTGGTTAGCTTTTAAAAGAGGAAGTTTGAAGGGCAACAGCATGTCTGCCTGAGAACTCAGGGCAGGGCTTGTCAAATGATGGGAGTCCTTCTGCCCTGCAATGATTTCCAGCATCAGCTGGTGCTCTGCCTTCAGAGCTCAGCCCCATTAGCATGCATGCCACCTGTACACGGTCTATTTGAAGAAGTAATGTAGAAGCAGAAAATGCATTGGATCTTTGCTTGAGGAAAGAAGAGGGAGTGCTGCTCAGTGCATTCCAATTAGACTGCCTTTATGGACAGCAGTCCTCCTATGTGTGATAAAAGGCAGAGTATTTATCAATGCTCCTCTTCCCTATTGCTATTCAGTCCTTTATGAAACACATCCTGAAAACATCTGCTGAAACTTTCTTCCCCTTGCAATTTACCTGTTTTAAATAAAAAGGGCTTTGGATAGGGCTAAAGCATTTTCTTATTTCTTTGTTAATGGTGAGTTTGCTTTCCCGTGGCTGAATTCTTTCTGCAGCTCACTGCTTTTCCTTTCTGAACATGTAGTTCCACGACCTCCTTTTTTTTAACCAAAGAAGATTCACCTGGGGACTGTCTCCTAGGAGATTTAGATGAAGACTTAAGTAGAACGTCACATTTTAATCAGATTTGTGCACTTTGCATACAAATAAATTATCATGTAACAATGAAGGTCTTTCCATTAATAAGAAAATGTATTAATGTCAAAAATGGAAAATGCTAGCACAAGAGGCTGGCAGACCTTTAGAGCTTACTTAAAATTAAAGCAGTCAACAAGTTGACAGTTGTTTCAGAGAGGGAATCTGATTTAAAACCAGTTTTGGTCTAATGCAATACGACTAACATCATTACTAGCCCAGAGGGCCAATACTATCCTGGGGTGCATCGAGAAAAGTGTGTCCAGCAAGCATAAAGGGGATCTCCTTCCTCTCTACTCTGCCCTGGTGAGACCATACCTAGTATACTGTATCCAGTTTTGGGCTCCCAGATCCAGAGAGACAGAGATGTACTGAAGACAGTCCAAAGGAGAGCTACAAGGATGATGAAGGGACTTGAACATCTCTCCTATGAAGAAAGACTTGAGATAACTCAAGTTGCCCAGGGGGGTGGTTGGGGCCACTTCCCTGGAAGTGTTTAAGGCAAGGCTGGATGAGGCTGCGGGCAGCCTGATCTAGGGTAGAGTGTCCCTGGGCATGGCAGGGGGGTTGGAACTAGATGATTCTTGTGGTCCCTTCCAACCCTGACTGATTCTATGATTCTATATCTGAGGCTGTTTAGTCTGGAGAGGAGGTGGCTGAGAGGGGACCTTATTTATGTCTATGGATATCTGAAAGGTGGGTGTCAAGATGAAGGTGTCAGGCTCTTTTTGGTGGTGCCCAGTAATAGGACAAGGAACAAGTTTATAAGCTGAAACACAGAAAGTACCATCCCAACACGAGCAGAAACTTCTTTCCTGTGAGGGTGCTGGAGCACTGGAACAGACTGCC
>VWZI01013197.1:0-16092 GCA_013396835.1 Psilopogon haemacephalus | reverse complement strand
TGTAGCTGATGGCCCAAGCAGCCTGGGTTTGGCTGTTCGTGTTGCTCTTGAACCAGTTCGTCATGCCTTCAGAGTAAGGCAACAACTTAGGAGACCAATTTTGCATCAAATTTTAGAATCTTTGCTATAACTAAATCTTCATCCATGTCTTTTTGCATTTACATATAAATGCATTCACAGATCTTCCCCTGGATATGTGTCAACTTTAGGTTAAACCATTTTAACTTCTCAGAGAAAAGCCTTATCACATGTATGATAAATATCTAACTAAACAGACGTTGTTTCTTCTTTGATTTGATGAGTAACACTTTTACTATCATCACTGGGTGCCAAACAAAACCTACAAATGACTCTTTCATCAGTCTTAAACATTTAGTAATCTTTGTTTTCAAAGAACCTTTGAAACACATAGGCAAAACTTTTAGTTTTTAAAATCTTTCTGAACAGATCAAACAGTCCTCATTTTCAGATTCTTCAGGTCCTTTCCTTTTATGTAACTTTCTTCACCGTAAGAATCTGTCTGCAGAGTGATACCAAAATGGCAAGGTCAAGTTTCTAAACTCTAGACATTTCTTCTATATGAAAGATCAATTATTAAAGAACAAGAAAGGTGTTCATCTCAACTAGCTATTGAATCCTACTTCATAGCAACAATTTATATTTGAGCTATTTGTTTGGATGCTTTTTATCACTAACAGAGAATTATCTTGAACAATTCATGTGACCTATCTTAGGTCTCTGTTTCAGGAAGAAACAAACAATGCAGATACTATAGACTGTAAATGGAAGTGGAGGATGAAAAATGTTGACTAGATGCAGATATTTATAACACAGATGACTAATCTGACCAAGTCACTTTAGACGTTCTTTCTGATTAACAAAGATAAAGAGGCAGTGGAATGCTAAAAGAAGTAAAAAGACAGTTAAAAACAGCCCTGTGAGTCCTCTAGTTCAGACACAGAGGACACTAACACAAATTACATTCTCAGTGCAAAGAAAATGTCTGAAACAATCAGCTTGGTTCCTGGCCTCTGGGGAATTCCCTGTGAAATAAAGACATATCAGGTACTCACTATCTGTATACTTACATATGTTAGGATTAGAACTGACCTTCTGCTAGGGCCTTTACAAGGAAACATAAAGATCTTTGCTTGTCTGTGTTAGGTGTCTCTTGCCTTACCTGCTCTAGATCGAGACATTTCCTTGGGTGAGATTAAATTCAAGAGAAAGTATTGAAAGTTAGGTGACACATAGTCTAGATGATTAAACATTTATTTTATTTAAATGAAGAGTGATTCAAAGAATATAGCCAATGGAGCTTCCAGAAGTATAATTCAATAGCCTCAGTATAGGCAAACAGAACAATTTAAGATGCATAAATTCACCCATCTTGACTTCCAGATGATTCTCAGAGAGGATATACATGTACTATGCAACATTGTCATAATTTCACTTACAACAAAAAGCATCTCAAAAGACCTTAGAAGCACATATTTGATGAATCAAGCCTTCATTTCTACTCAAAATAAAATTATGTCCGATAATTAGCTCATAGTTTTACTTCTTCATTAATTTGTTTTAGCTGTAGACTGAATCTCACAGTCAAATAATTGCTTAGATATTCCTCATCAGTACATTAATCAGCCTTCTTATATAATGTTTACCTAGTTGCTTTTCTCTGACCCTTCTTACTAAATTCTATGACAACTAAAAGAATGTCAAACTTACAAAAGTAAAACTAAGTATGCTAGGAGGAGATGTCACAGAAGTGTACATTTTCCAAGAAAGAATCAAAGAAATAGAATTTTCATCAGACATGAAAAGAAGACATTAACAATATCTCCAGATCTGTCTCAGTTTTATTATGATCAATTCACAAATTAAATGAAATAAGTTAGCAAAAAATCTAGGCTATATACATCATGTCATGTGAGAAGTGCTTCCATCCTGTTTCTAGGAGGTCCACAGACTATATTATAACTTACAGTAGGATTCTACATTGTAGAGAAGCATACACGAACTCCACCAGGGCAAGCAGAATCAATTCATTGTAGTCACAGCTACTTTTATACCATAATATGAACATAGCATTAACATAATACAAATTGTTTATAGTTTTGTTTTGAATGTACCTCTTCCCTTGATCTTGTTTTTGTCTCAGACATCTGCTCTTCTTATCTCATTCCTTCTTATCAGACCCACACTGAGCTTGTTTCTCTCCCATGAGGGAGGTATCCTGTAACTCCCAGAATCAACACTGTTCATTCTTTACACAGCTCATTATTTTTCTTTCTTGCATTTCTCTTTCTTGTACTCCCACACTCCATGACTGGAACTTTATTGCTAGGCTGTACAGCACAAAAAGGATTCACCAAGTTCATCACTCTTTTGCATTTCAGAAAACAAATATTTCCTTTTAGTCACAGGTGATTTATAATCAGAAGCAGAATGCAGAGGAAAAAAAACCCCAAAGCCCCAAAACTCTGTGTCAAGTAATCTGTCTGTTCCTGCAAAGCTGTTGATAACATATTTTAAAAGTATGTCTCTAGATGATTTGCAGATTTACATGGAAGTCTTTAAACAAAAAGCATTTTTTTTTTTAACATCTGGCTCTGAAGATTTTTACTACACTGTAGAAAATAAAAGAATGAAAGAGAAACTAATATCTATACTTTCTAAAACAAAGCATGAAGAAAACCTTTGTGATATTCATTGTGAAACCTAAGAAACAGAATAACACAGCATTCCTAATAGTGGTTATGTAAGCAAGGACTTGGACTGTCTCCAATTTGAAAGGATATTTGTAACATATTTTAATATGTATTGTAAACAAGCAGAATTCTTAAACCAGATAAGGATGAAAACTTTTAGTTTGCTTTTCTGTTATTAGTGGGAGATACTAATTAATGCTGCCTTTCTTGTTCAGGATGCTGTTCAGGGTCAGTACATTTTTATGAGTCAGATTTTACTTTCTGCTCTACCTCTGCAATTCTCAGATGTACAAAGTTCCTCTATGATAACCTAAGGCAAAATTTAGTCATTTAAGCAACACTAGAATAAAGGGGGGGGGGAGGGGGGAAATCCAGATAAACCAGTCTGAAAATTCAGAGATAGCGTGGAATCATAACATTGTAGAGCAAGTGTATAATTGAATGAATATATTTATATATTATACAAATGTGTGTATTGTTATATTGTATTTATTTAAAAATCTAAAATGCTTCTTGTAATTACATAAATGATCCTTTGAGATTTTTCCCAGGAGAAAAATGTTTTCAACAACTCATCATGTTGAATAACAATTAGAGTTTGCAGGTAAGTTTTTCCTATATGCAACAAGACTCATCATCTTCTTATGGAGAACCTCCTTTGTAGAAGAAATGCATTTTCACCAAAAAAATATAAGTAAATAACACACTGAGTTTATTATTAATTAAAAATTTATTAAAATCCTTGGAAAGTAAGACAAAATATAACTTTCTTGGCTATAATTGTATTATTTGTGTAGAGAAAAAAAGGAAAAGTTATCTCATTTGCAACTCAATCTTACCTGTCTTATTCCTTATTAATATTTTAACATTAAATCATTGATTGACAAGTAGTTATGTGATGTAACCGTCCTTTATATTGCCATGACAGCTGCTGTATGGTCCACTGAATTTCATGGAAGTGGTAAGCTCTCTCTATTGGCTATAATAATACTATGGATATTAGTATTTTAGGGTTTTTTTTTAGATGTTTTTAATTTGGTGTTTAGTCTAAAACCAATCCAAGATATACAACTCTGTCCCTGTTGTTAATCCCTGTGGTGCTTGGTCCAAAGAGGACATTCTTGTAGCACATCTAACGTTAAATGTATGCAATTTATCCCTTAGCAAAATTGAAACATTTTGGTGCAAAAGTTTTTATAAAGCCTAATTTTAGACATGCCTAAGTTATGGATACTTTTCTGCCACAAAATGAAGCACTGACAAGAGATATCTGAAGAGCTTAGATTAGGTGGCATTGCATGAGTTAGTACGGAACTATTTAAGGATACTGACTCATGACATATAAACAACATATATGCAATCGGGCACTGTTTAGCCCAGAGCTTATACAGTTCCCATTTTAAAACTAGCTTCTTCATAACTAACTGAGACATTTCTGCACAAGACATACTGTGGACTGGACATATCTATAAGCTGTTAAATAGTAGATCACATTTACTGAGTAACTGGCCTTATTTTTAGTCACCTCTTCAAATAGCACTGTAAATTTCAAAGAAAGTTATATATATTGCAAGTATAAATATAGTTAGTTATAAAAGTAAAATTCCCTATAGTATTAAAATACTCCCTCAGATAAATCTAGATTAAATTCAGGAGGATAGGGAAGTTTTGGGGCTTTTGTTTGTTTGTTTGTTTGTTTCATTTGTTTTTTGTTTGGTTTTGTGTTTTGTTTGTTTGGCTTGGTTTTATTTTGTTTACATAAGAAACTGAGAAAAAAAGTTCCTATATGTGCCTAAACTAAAGATGTCTAAATATATGTTTTAGAGGGCTTTTGTGTTGTTTGTTTTGGTTTTGTTTTTGGGGGTGGTGATTAATTAGTTATTCTTTCCTTCATATGAAAAATTAACTGACATGTCTGTCTTCAAGTCCTCCAGAGACACATCTGTGAAACTGAGTTTAAGTACTTAAATTTGACAGACTGGCTTTGTTCCATCCTTTCTGGAAAGAAGTGATAGACTATTCCTGTGATTTATATTCCAGCCATATGAGAAATATGCTTCTATTATGCAAGATCCCACAAAGCCCAGAAATTTAAAATTTTATTTTCCTTTAATTTACTCTTTGAAACAACTGGAACTTAAAGAAGTTCTTAACTAGTCACTTATATGTTTTGTCAAATAGTTTACATCATCAGAATCAAAAAGACCATATAGATGCAAAGACAACTTTCTCCAGAGACTTCAACTCAAGGAGATGCAAGACTGATTTGAACAGAATTGGCTCTTATTTAGTAATTTGTCAGACAATACTTTTGCCCTCTTCTCAAGATGTAATATATCAGAGTATCACTCTGAAAAGGGAAATGAGAAAAAGCCCAAATCGATTAATTGTAATTGCTTTCATTCATTACTGAAAACACTTTATCAAAACCTATTAACCACAAAAGCTTCCTAATGTATCATCATCTGATCTTCCAGGGTTACAGAGACCATGGTCCTTTGGAGATCAGTTTGTATAGATGTCTATGTTTAAACATAACCAATGTTTATTGCTGCATTTTTTTTTTAATAATAGAACTTCAAATCAAATTTTTTATTTTCATTATAATTTCTTTGAAAGAGAACACATACTTATTTATTTTCATAGGTGTATCACTATTATAAACTTAACTGAGAACCTTTGTCCATATTATTTGAGAAGGTGACTACCACAAAAACTGGGAATAACAGTATGAGGCAGAACTTAGGTGTAGAAGATGATGAGGTGGGCAAATAGATGACTATTGGATGGATACATGCATAAGTATGTGAAAACATCACGATACAAATAAACACATGCATACACAAAAAAAAATAGAACTGAGTTTTTGTAGAAACAAATTCACCCTAATGATTTCTGGAAGGACAAGATTAGAGACTGATTTTCCTTTTTCAAAAGGTAAATCTATATTTATGGACAAATTCTCTTCCAATTTATAGTTTCAGGCATGAATTGTAAGAATATAAGAGTCAAGGAAAACTACTGCACAATGTTTAGATTTAAAAAAATAAAATTGCAAAAAAAATCCTTCTGCTGGTCACTTTTCCCTCCCTATGTCTAGCTTGGGAGAAAATATGAGAAACTGCGGAGTACATTCTGTAGTTTTAGTTGCTCTCTATCTTTAATGCATTCTTTCCCATCATAAATCAGTAATTTCTGATTTAGAGAAAATATGTCTGTTTGTGTATTAAGAAGACAGGTGCCAATGTTCTACTAAGCCCAGAGAAACTGTGCTGTATGGAATTGTTGAATATAGAATATTGATGGCTATAACATATTAATTCCCCTAAAAAAGCTCCCATTCCCAAATCTCACACAACTTTCCAGAGTGTCGCACAACATGCAAAGGATGAATTTAAATCATTCAAGTAAAATTTTCAAAAGTAAGTAATAACTTAAAATATCCATTTAAGAAATATAACCTAATTGTTTTTTTTCTAAGTACTGTGTCCAGGCATCCCTGAAAAGTTAAAATAAGCTTAAATTTTGTCCTTCAATAACTGGATTTATTCCTTTATTAAGCCATTGTTATTTTAGACTAATTTCACATAAAATCAAAAAACAAGAGCCTCAAGTCAACTAAGGAGCTACATTAAATATCTAACAGAGACATGCAAGTTAATGATTTGACTATAGGTCTAGGTCTTTGATCAACAGTTCTGTAACAGTTAGAGTGACCATTTCATTTAAGTCCAAATTAGTAAATACATTGACATAATTGTTCATAAAGAGTAAAAAAGAGAGAGAAATTTACCATTACTATTTCTTCTTCTGTATGCATTTCTTTAAAAAAATCAAGTGTCAGCTGCAACTTTTTGGACAGAGCTCAGTCATGAAGTGTGCTCCAGCAATTAGAAGTGGAATAAAAACTCAGAAATTTATATAGTTCCTGGATATACTGCCAACTCAGACACAGAATTGTGGAAAAGAATCACATAATATCTCAAGCTGGAAGGGATCCTTGAATCCAGTTCCCTGCTCTTCACAGGACTGCCTAAAACACAGGGCTCCAAGGAACCCAGGCCCTGTCCCCAATGTTTAAGACTCAGGCGAAGAAAGAATTATTTCCACTTTGTCTATGTCCCTTTTTGTGAGATGACCAACTTCATCAAGCAATGGACTGATGTTATCTTCTATTCTCCTTTACATATAGAGGCACCTTACTACTCATCTTTGTCAAGGCCAAAGTGTTTCTGAAGAAAAATTTAAATTTGAGACTTCTAAAGAACTTTGTGAAAGAAACAGAGCTTAGAAATTGAATAGGATTCAGAATTTAAGATATAGTATTAGGAAACAGGGAGGGAGGAAGATTCAATTGTACAAATACTTATTTGTTAAATGTTTATAGTTCACAGATAACTTTCGATGATCATAAGTAAATTTAGATACACCATGGAATGTTTTAAACTGGAGCCAACAGAAGTGGAAAAAAAGATTGGATGAAAAATTACTTTATTCTGGCCATATATGAAAGTTTCACCTTCTGGTATTTATTTCTGAAGTTCTGTTTACTCTATGGACTCTATCCATTTGCTGTAGTTCACAAAAGAGTTGTTAAAAATATGCTTAAGATTTGTACAAATGACAACTTGGAAACAAAAGGAAAATAAAACATTGCTCAAACTCTAGTCTTGACATAACTTTCACAAAGACATCAATCTTCCATACTTTCTGAATGAAATGAACTTCAGCTACAAGAGTTCTGAAACAACCTTTTTCAGTTTTGACACTTGGTGGGCAGGAAAGAAACATTTTTAAGATCGTAAGTGCACAAGACTAAAATGAATATTGAGTGACATTTTCTCAAGGTAAATTTCAAATACAAAAAAAAATTAGGCTTTCTAATCTGAGAGTTCTCGTAGTCTATATTGAAATTTAATTTAGTATGAACAGCTTTTGTTGGCGAACATCAGGAACAGTCACCCGGTTTAAAACTGGCTATTTTCTATTAGGTGTTCTTACTTTAATATTTCAGATCAAGACAAAGTTGCATAGATATTTAGTAAATAATGATCAAATATTCTGACAGACCATCAATATTTTTGATAGATTAATTTGATTATAGTGGCATGTACTGTAAAACAGATAATTTTGTACACTATGAAGAGAATCTTTAGAGGTCAAATAAGAATACATTATAATCAAAATTAACTTGTTTCTTTTCAGGAGATTACATTTATTCATACCATCATAAGTTCTTTAATATTTCTGATACATTTACTGTTGTCTAAGTATTTCTCTTAGCACTAAGTAGTGTTCATCCTCAACATGAAGTTTCTGTTATCTGTAGAGGAGAGTTACAAGGCTGTATAGATGTTCCATTTGCTAGGAGCAACAGAGCAACTCCATGGTACTCAGGCCATATTGCATGCTCTGTCATGTCAACATAGAATGCAAAGTCCAGAAATCAGCACAGGGTACTTCTGAGTGCATTTTCAGGTTTTAACCCCAAAATCTATTTATTTTCTCCTGAAAGCAACAAGCATTTAAATTAAGCTGTATGGAGTGTAGACAGAGGAACTAAAAAGTGATCACATAATTCTTTTCTTATGCTACTTTATACATAAGTAATGCTACTGATCTCCAAAACAAGCCTCTTCTCCAAAACAAACCTCTTTGAGGTCTGATGAAAAACTCAAATGGACTTAAGAATATATGTTTTACTTACAAGAAGTAACATTTTTTTTGTAATGTAATCTTATTGTCTATTCTTCTTTCTTGTACATTAGTGGATAGTATGAAGAGAAATGACCTGCAAAGTTAAATGATTCAGTTATGAGCTCAGGGTGAACTAATACCATATTAAGGATATCAATTAGCTATGAAAAGCCTTGGTGTTTACAAAGTTCAGTGCCACACAGCAATAACTACATGTCAGTCTACCAAACTATTTACTGTTATGATTGGTCTTGTTCTCAAGTATCTCAACCAGCTACATGAAGCCCTATCAAACTGTGTATATATGTGCTGGTTTGAACTAATTGGATTATTTGAGTGAGAAATTAGGCTATTGGTTGAGAGAGGAAAATACAGTATGTCTCTTCACCCAGAGCTTTACTGAGAAAGAAAAATTGTTTTAAAAAAAGTGTAACCCAAACATAGATAGTCAGATGGTTTCAGACCTCGCTGGGCTGTGGCTGCTTCTCTTGCATGGTTGTCTCTGCCTTGGTAGCTAGTTTTCAATAACTCTACTAACATCTTTCCTACTACTAATCCCCCTGGCTGATCTACCTTGGCTTATCTGCAGCATCAACAGGTGGTGAGATAAGATTGGGGAAGGGGGGAAAGGTGGTAGGGGGTGGCTGGTTACCCCTCTTGGGGATTTTGATCTCTGAGAGGGCTGTGGTGTTTCTGTATTACCTTTTCACTGTATATATTTGTAAATATCTGTTATACATTGTAAATATCTGCTTGTATATTGTGCATTGCTGTAAATATAAAGCTTCATTTATCAACTTCCAGTGTTCTGAGTCCTAGATGGGGTTTATAAAAAGGTGGGGGGGCAGGTAACTGCAAAAGCACTACAGTATACCAGAATTTTTCAGTGTTCTCTGTTAAGAATAAATTTCTCTGGTGAGTTCAGTAATGTCTGGAGTCTGTACAGTCAGCCACCTTCTGGTAGTCCTTTGGGTCCTAGACATTAAAGTGTGTGGAAACACAGGCTGTTCATACAAACTTGATTGTTGTAAACTATGAAGAAAAATAATTAAATTGTACTACAAGTGTATATTGTAGAAAATTCTCAGGCCTTTTTTTTTTTTTTTTGCTTGATTTTTTTTTCAGTTTTTTTGTAATTTTGGGAAAGGTTGACAAGGCTAAAAGAGACATTCATCATTCAGGATTTGGTTAACTATATTCAACTGAAGAGTTGATTTTAGATTGGAGAAGAGCATTCAGCTCTGCCTTGTCTGAATTGAAGAATTCTCATATCAGAAGGAAATGATAGTGTTGACATAATTTGTGAAGTATACTAGATATTTAAACCTATGTGAAAATTGTCTCTGAAATTTCTCTTTTACTGTATCCTTTCAGAATATTTTGAAAGCCCAGTATCTGGTATGAAAAAGTAATATAGTTCATTATTAAAATAAAATTGTTCAATATATTTTCTATGATAGATTAATTTTTGAAAGTTGTAAGCATTGGCTCTTCAGTCTTCTTTGGGGGTGATTTGATTCTTTCATAAGGTTTCAAAAAAAAAAAAAAAGGTTACACTGCTGCAATGCAGTCAATGTGTTATATTTTCCTGCTTTTACTTAGTCAATTGAATTGCTTATTTGATTAAACTTTAAAACAAAAAAATATCTGTGAAAGCTCATTCATACCTGAAAAATTATGTATCAATTGGAAATTTTTTTTGGCTACATAGTAGTTATTCTAAATAGATTGAGCAAAGATTTCAATGTCCACGTAATCTAAACACAAAATAAACAGATAATCTGGAGTATAGGAACTTAGATTTTATATTACTGAAGTATCAGGTACATGAATTTATCATCCTTCTTTTCAGTGATGGTGTGGAAAAGAATTACCACACCCTCCCTATTTGTATGAAAACAATGTTTTTCTTATGTGTCTAAGTTAAGACATAAGAATTAACAATTTCTAATTGTAAGTTATATGTGGACTCAATGAAGAAGAAAATGCTGGTTTCAAATGGAACAAATGCGATTACCACTTAAAGATCTAATTCAATTTTAACAGTATTGCAACAAATCACACAGTAAATTGAAAATTAAATCCTCAAAAACGATGCAACTGTGTAAGACTTTTTTTTTTTTTAATCTTTGTGAAGATTAAACAATGGTACAATACAGGCAACTGAAAATAATGTTGAAATTGTCAAGTATTCAAGTCACATTCAGCAAATATACTGTGCAATTCATACATAAGTGATAATTGTATATTTTTTTTATGTTCCTACTCTGATGCAGTTTAAAGGAATAGCTAGGACAATTCTAAAATAGTACCACTCAGACTTGAATAGTTTTAATTTAAATTGTCATTTTTCTTCACTACTAGGTATTCTGCAATTCTACATTTTGGAATTTGTGAGTGGGTTGAAAGCATGTTTCCAAAGTCCTCATTATAAAGTACATGTCTTCTGAGTCTTCATTATATATAGCTTAGTGTTAACTATCTGAGGACAGTTCCATCTGTCACAGTTCCCATAGTGCTATGGTTTAATGCTGAAGTATCTGGATTTTCAGAAAAAAATCTCTAATAGGTCAGGTTAGATTTCTTAGCCAATGACACTAAGATGAGCAAGCTTCAGTTAAGACACTGGGGATCTTTTCTTCTGACTTATCCATACCTTATTTTTGCTCTCTTCTTCCCACATTTTTCAGTGATTCCTTATTTAAATACCTCTGTTAGTCTTCCTAAGCTCTCTTCAGTCTTTCCATGGCAGTAGAGATGGTGAACAGCTTAAAAGATTATTTAAAAAAAAAAAAAAAAAATTAGTAGAATGTGAATTAACCTTTGAAAAAGCAAGATTTGCCAAGTGGATGGTAGTCAGTTTGAGAGAGGAGTGTTATATGAAGGATGGAACACTACTCAACAGTGTGAAACACAGTTCCTGACAAACCAGGTTTTTGAGATATTTCCTCCTGTCTTAATTCATACAAATTTGTTTTCTGAATTTAAGGTAGAACAAAAAGTATTTAAATATGTCAATCTTTAAAAAATGCAATAAAAAATTACTTTAACATGATGACCTTTTTTTTTTTTACAAAATTAAATAACAGATTGCAAGGTGTAAAAACAGATGCAAAGGCCATTTCCAAATACAGATGTGAAAAATTAAGATTTTTTTTAATGTAGTAAAATACAACCAAAAATACAACCAAAATACAACCAAAAATACAACCAAAAAATACAACCATTTGTAGAATGGATAGAATAGGATGTGATAAAAATTTCTTCTTAAGGGTATATATAAAGTATCTGGTTTTGAGAATTAAATATCTGCCATTTATGGGTAGACATAACAGTGGTACCGGCATCTTTATATTAGTGCAGTTATATTTCCATATTTTCATATATTGTGTGATTTATATAGGATTTTCTAATTAAAATGCATCAGAAATGCTAATTATATTTTGCTACATATAAGACTTAACAAAGCATTAACAGCAGATTTATTTTTTAAAATCTGGCTGTCATTATACATTCTAGTTCTCCTAATATCATGTCCTTGGACTACAGTACATTATACAGAAACTGGGAGGATAAAATCCATCTGTGTAGTATATTGCAAAAGTAGCCACTGCTATATTCAGAGTTTTATTCACAGAGAAAACATGGGGTTAATTTACAAGATGCTTTCATCTCTTAAGTCAATTTACATATTATGACAAAAAGAAAAAAAAAACAACAAGCAACCAAACCCAAGGGATTGCATTAATATGAGTGGTTTTAGATTTGGTATGATTTTCCCTTTATCATTGTAGCATTGTCACAGATCTTGCCACAGTGTAAAACATTCTGGCACTGAACTTCAAATCATATTATTTTGGATTCTTAGTGCAAAGTTTTCAATAAAGCAAATTTAACAAATCAGTAGAAAATACTTTTTAAAAAATTTCTTGTAAATTGAAGTCAGACAAACTTTTTTTGATTATCGCTTTATGCTAGTTTCATTGAAATTAAAATGAAGACAGCTTTGAAACTTTTCAAACAGTCAAATTCAATATACACATGGTTTTACAAATGATCACCTTAAGGAAGAGACATGAGGATGACTGGGAGAGCATCTCCCTTATGAAGAGAGGCTTCAGAAACCTGGGGCTCTTTAGTCTGGAGAAGACCAAGAGGAAATTTTATCAATGTGCACAAATATCTGAGGGGTGGGTGTCAAGTGGAGGGGGCCAATCTCTTTTTGCTGGTCAGCAGCAATAAGACAAGGAGCAATGGCTACAAACTGGAACACAGAAGCTTTCACCTCAACCTAAGGAGAAACTTCTTTACAGTGAGGGTGAAAGAGTACTAGAACAGGCTACCCAGAGAAGTGGTGCAGACTCCTTCTCCAGAGACTTTCAAAGCCCACCTGGACGCTTTCCTGTGTGAACTACCCTAGGTGATCCTGCCTTGTCAGGGAGGTTGGACTCAATTATCTCTGGAGGTCCCTTCCAACCTCTGAAGTTCCATGATTCTGTTAACCATTTGTCAAAGTTTAAGCCCACCTGGGACCTCCTGTGTCTTCCTAAGGAATGGTTTCACCCTTTTCCCAGGTTACATGGTTAGACACTCCCACTTCCTGCTAGGATTTTGGGACTATAAGAGGGGGAACCCCCCCACTCCTTTTCTTCTTCTCCCTTCTCCTCTTCCCCTCGTGCCAGCTGGTTGAGCACCTGCTCGCACTTTGTGCTGCTAGAGCACGTGTCTCCCTGCTGCCGTGTGGAAGAGCACCGTTATTCTCTGCTGAGACTGGGACTGAGAATTTTCACAATAGGATTCCTGCATCCTGCTTTCCAAAGCCAATCGAACTTCATCTGCCTGCTGCAGTTGTAATTTTTTTCCTTTTTCCCCTTNAAATCGGTTTTGAGTCTTTATTGGGCTTTTGGGCTCGGAGGGGCGCAGCTAGCCTAAACCCAATACATTTAATTGGCGCCTTCTCAACGTGGGGCTAGTATTTTGGTATATATTTTTCCTAACAGGATTTGGAAGTAAAAAATGGGCGTGCTCAAGGTTTTGTTTATTCAGGCTATGGGGTGGTTGTTTTGGACATGGGCATGCAGGTTCGTTACGTATCATGTTGTATGGATTATGATAGATATGGTACTGGAATATGTGAAAGCCTTACCGGTCAGGGTGTATGTGTATCTGGTGGACTATGTTGGTAATTTTACTGGGGCTGGAAATGTGTCTGAGGTTTGGAACAGCTCTGAGGATGTGTGCTATGAGAGTGAACTAGGAGCCATAGGCTATGACTTCTGGTTCATGGTGGCTGCAGTCTCTCTGTCTCTGAACCTCGTGCAGGCAGTGGCCATTGTTCTTCTTGTGTGGACCGCGTGGCGGCCACGTGTAGTCGCCATCTTGAAAATTTTGAAAATGATAGGGGAGCGAGGGGGCTGCCGTTGTCGCTGCGTGGGCTGTTTCAGCACCAACGCGGGGAACAGCACTCAACCTGGCTCACCCGGCAGAAGCGGCAGAGCGACTGGCAGCAGACCGGTGGGCGCCAATGGCCCCAGCCCGGCGCCACAAAGCTCCGGCAGCACCACGGCCACCATTAGGTTCGCGGGCAGCAGCAGTGTGGCCAGGGGCAGCGCCGCCGATGCCATTGTGCATGCGCATGGCGGGGGCATGGCCAGCAGCAGCGTGACTGACGTCATGACGCATGCAGGCGGCGGGGGCGTGGCGAGCACCAGTTGCGGCATGCCCCAGCCAGCCCCCGGCAGCAGCGCAACCCCACCCACAGCAGCAAACGACGGCTCCAGCCCACAGAGCTTCTCCATAGCCCCGATAACTACAAGAAGAATGAGACTCCATGCCTCAGATTCAACGGACGACGCATCAGCCAGCACTAGTTCCATAGAACCAGGCAATGATAATGGCTCGGACTTTGTGACAATTTCAAGCATTCCCGGCAAGGAAATCAGGCACACTCGGAAAGACTATGTGAGGGCAAATGGACAATCACTGCTGGCTTGGCGTCTGCACTGCTGGGATATGGGGGCAGATTCTGTTGAACTGGACCAGAGGGAGGCAAAACAACTTGGGTCTCTGTCAAGGGATGGTGGTGTGGATAAAGAGCTGGGGAGGCTTGATGGGATCCACTCACTCTAGGCTAGGCTTCTGGCAGCCATAAGGTCTAGGTACCCCACAAAGGATGACATGGTGTATCACTCCTTTAAATGGTCTGATATGGAACAGGAAATTGCTTGTCTCAGACAGATGGCCATCCAAGAGATAATTTATGGGACTGGCCAGATGCCTGTGGACCCCGAGGACATTAGGATGAAGCCAGCCTTCTTAAAGAGACTGGCCCAAGGTGCACCCCGGGACTACGCTCACACACTGGGAGGACTGCTACTGGGAAGGGACCCCAATAATCTCCCAACCATAAGGGAGTTTGTGGGGGACCTCAGGCAGTTTGAGGACAGTGTGACTCGCAAAGCCCTGGTGTCAGCTGTGCAGACCCTCACCAGAGACATGGATGAGTTAAAGCTCACAGTCTCTGAGCTCAGGAGAGGGGAGGATGCTTGCTTCTCACCTTGTGACTGGGTCCAAGTGTCAGCTGTGAGGAAAACCCACCGACTTGCCCCTGTTCCTCCTCTCAGGAGGCCAGCCCAAGCCCAGCAGAGAACATCCAGGGGCTCACTGTGGAAGACCCTGTGTCGCCATGGTGAGAACATGGACAGATGGCACGGCCAACCCACTTCAGCCCTGTGGGCTAGGGTCAAAGAGCTGCAGGGTACTGGTAGTGGGAACCACTCTAGGGTAAACATGGCCCCAGTGTCACAGAGGCAGGCCCCTAGCCCAAGGGGTGGTGACACAAATGGTTCTAGCCTGTGCACATCTTGCGGTAACCACCTCCAGCATTAGAGGTGCCCTGTCTCCAGCCAGGCGGAGAAGAGGGATAATAGAGTGTATTGGGATGTGTTTGTAAGATGGCCTGGCACCTCGGGGGTGGTGAAGCATAGGGCTCTGGTGGACACAGGTGCACAATGCACCTTGATACCCTCCAGCCACAGAGGGTCAGAGCCCATAACTATATCAGGGGTTACAGGAGGATCACAACTCCTGACTGTAGTGAAGGCTGAGATTAGCCTCACTGGGAATGTGTGGGAGAAGCATGCCATAGTAACTGGTCCTGACGCACCTTGCATACTTGGTATGGACTTTTTGCGGAAAGGTTACTTCAGAGACCTGAGAGGGTACAAGTGGACGTTTGGGATAGCAGCTGTAGAGACTGCCGATGAGTAACAGCTGTCTATCCTGCCTGGCCTTTCGCATGAACCTTCTGTAGTTGGGAAAAATACAGTGCAGGACATTCAGGTACCCATTGCTTCTCAGGTGGTACATAGAAAACAATACTGAACTAACAGGGATTCTCTGCTGCCTATTCTCCAGCTGATCCGTGAGCTGGAGAAGCAGGATGTCATCGGCAAGACTCACTCCCCCTTCAACAGTCCCATCTGGCCAGTGCAGAAGGAGAACGGCGAGTGGAGGCTGACAGTGGACTTCAGAGGCCTGAATGAAGTCACACCCACCTCTCAGCGCTGCTGTGCCAGACATGATGGAACTACAGTATGAACTCGAGTCCAAGGAGGCAAAATGGTATGCCACTATTGATATCACTAATGCGTTCTTCTCCATTCCCATTGCAGAGGAATGCAGA
>VWZI01013195.1:0-65065 GCA_013396835.1 Psilopogon haemacephalus | reverse complement strand
TAATCATACTGATCAGAGTTGCTATTTGATTAAGGTCTGATCTCTTATTCCTTTTAATACTTGAAATTGATATCTGTATCTGCACATAGGTGAGTCTTGTATATTGATATACTCTTTGTGTTTTCAGTTTGATAATTATTATGGAAGTCATGGTAGGTCAGTGTGAACACTTAGCGAACATCTTTACTGTGAGATGGAATCAGTGACCAGTTTAACCCATCTTCAGGAATACTTGTAATTACAGACAAATAAAAATAAAGGTGCATTGAAATTAATAGTGAAAGTGGAAATGTTGTAAACTGCTTCTTACTACTGAGTAGCATTTTAGGTGATCTTTTTCTTACAACCTTCTTAATAGACAAGAAAGGCCTTTTGGGTTTGGGTTGCAAGATAAGAGGCAAATCATACTATGGATTTTAAATTACATTGGAAAAATAGGGTGATTAAAAAAAAAAAATATTCAGAAGACTAATTGTGTCTGGAGTAAATGGCCAGTTTACATCTGATGAGCCCATTCCATTTCCCAAAAAGAAGGAAAATTGAAAAAATTGGTTTCCAGTTACACAGATAAAGTAACATAAATTGGCTGTCAGTCTCAATATTAAAGTTGCAGTGCAAGAAAAAATAAAAGTAAAATAGAAGACTTTTTTTGGTCATCATTGGCTATAAAATTATAATGTATTTGAATGGAGGGAACAGATAAATTCAACTGAAAGATTTGTCTGCATAGAATCAGACTTTATTGTGGAGTTTTTTGATTAGCTGACTATTCTTTGGTCAGAAGGAAGAAGAATAATTATTCTACAGTCCTGTTGCTTTTTGTTTAAGTAGAATTTATACAACAGCAGCTTGTGAGTAGTATTTTATTACCTTAAATAAACATACGTTTTTTAAATAAAAATCTTATGTCTTCCTGAAGTGATTCTCCATACTAATACAGTTTATTTTAAATGTATCTTGTAAAACTGTTAAGATGTCTTAAGTCTTACATGCAATGATAATATAACTTTTACGTTTGATGGCAAACGTTTCACAGCTTCATTTTTAAAGCTTGTTTAAAAAGCTCATGTTTAAAGCTTAAGACCAACCAGAGGCCACCAGTTCAGACTATAGGAATTTAACTGGAACCCCCTCCACAAATAACACTCTTCAGTGTTGTCGAACTTTTAAGAGCCATAAGGGTGGCATTTACTAAGGCAGGGCAAAGGTCGTCCTTGAGTTTTATGACTGCATAGCGCCATCTCCACAGAACTGAGTGTGATACAGGGAATACCATCATTGGAGAAACCAAAAAGACTGGCCTTAGGACTTGGCAGCTACTTAGACAATCCTTATTGCTGCTCTTTCCAACATCTGTCTTGTCTTTTCTCCTATTATTCCCTTCACTTTTTATCTAGTTTCTGAGAAAATAGCATAAATATTCCATCAAATGGTATTTATCTCTTGGTCACTGACATTCATACACTTCATTTCAGCCTGTGGTTTGCTCAAGTCCTCGTGAAACAGCAGTAGCTACTGGCTGTGAAGAGCTTTGAATGAGAAAGTCTTTGGAGGAAAAGCTCTGTTTGACCCTAAAGCAAAAAAGTTTATGTTCCTCTGTGATAAGCCATCAAGTAGACTTACATTCACAGCACACATAGTCCTCATCATTGGTGTTTTCCCATGGTTGGCCTATGCCCAGCAGTTTATAGGCACCACACTGTTCCCGCAATTCTGTGTATTCCTCCTAGTATTAGTAAGCTGCTGAGGATGTGTCACACTGATCAAACACTCCAGAGCCTAGGAGTATTTTTCTGAGGTTTAAGCTGTCCTTGAATGTCCAGCTAAAATCATCTAGTCATAACGTTCAGCTTGTGATTAGGAAATAAATTACAGTGTTCCACCTTAATGTGAGTGCCATTTGTATAGTAGTGTTCTTTCTTGAACTCTGTGAGCTCACCCTGTTTTGGGTCCTGTTGCAGCCTCTGTTTTCGGTCTGAATTTAGGCATGAGTCATGGATTGTGTTAGTGGCTCTCCCCGAATAGAGAAAAAAAGCAGAAGTTCTTGAGTTGCATTAGTGAATCTCTGTTAAAGTCCATGGATTGCATTCATTTGTTAGAACAGTGGATAATAAAGCCCATTAGTTTTTCAGTGATGGTAGTGGGCTGTGTGTTTAAAATACTTTCTGCAGGAATGATGCTTAGTCTTTGTGGATTTTTGTTGTTGCAACTGTCTGATGGGAGATACCAGTGAAGGTCCTCTGATTGCAGTGACTCCAGTCCCGCTTTATTAGTTCATTCTGTTGATAGACTCAGCATAATACTAATGCCTCTGAACCCATTATTATGTCAGGAACTAACTTAGAGCTTGAGTCTTTTGCACCGAAGTTATATGATACAGCCATGAAGAGAAATTTCAGATATTTAAAAGAGATAGAACCATTCAGGCTTTTAAATTAATTTTGGGAAAAAAAGCTTTCAGGATTGCCAGAGTCCTTAGCTAATTCCCTGCCAAAGATAAGTTGAATGAATACCTGAATCTTCCAGATGTGTAAGTATTTAAATGTATTACTGAGACCTGTGACCCTTTTTCTGACATTCCTCACATTGTGGTAAATTCTGTGTGATACCAGCTAGGGGCTTGTCAGAAGGATTTGTAGTCATACTGGGAGATAGCAGTTGGGAATTTCAGTTGTCCAGGAGGATTGACTTGGTTATAAACAATGCATCTGACATCAGAAGAGAAACAAGCTTCTTGAGAAAATGAATTTTTACTTCTCTGCTGGCCATAGATAGAAAATGGAGGGGAAAATGTCAAGGTTGTGGGACTTGGCCACTCAGCCATCTGCAGGCCCTTATCTGGGATGTATTATGGCTGAGACCCTCAGTAAAGCGGAGATGTGATTTATGTCTGCCTGTGACAAAATCCCATATTTCTGAAGACAAAAACAACAGGGAGGGCTGAAGGAGGAATGCTGGTGGTGTGTGCCTGCCAATTTGCCTGGGATAAGAGAGCCATCTAGCCTTTGGCCTCTCAGCGTCAGTATGGCCAGTCATTCTCAAAACTGACTAACTGCACTTAAGCTGAAGAGTGATGATGTAGTTTTCTAGATACAGCAATAATTGTTTTCAGAGATTTCTGTCAAGGGTGTTAGAAAGTGTCTGGAGAGTCAGAAAAACAAACACTCATGTTTGAGTACAAGACTTGCTCTAGAGGTTCCTCTAGAGCTTCCAGTGCTTTGTGTGGTTAACCAGACTAGGCCACTTCTGTAGAACAAAAGATGACATTTACAGTTGGTTGAATAGAAATTATTACATACACCAGTATTAACAGAAATAGATTTTTTATTTGAAATCACTACAAAATTCCATGTCAATAATGTGTATCTGTAGGAATCAATGAGAAATGGATTGTGTTTAGATCAATATATGAGATAGTCTGGATTAGTAAGTGGAATTCTGCTTTAAAGTTCTTTTGATGGTCATTCTCTGGATTTTTTTTTTTTTTTTTGGTGAAAATACTGAGCATGACCAGCCAAATGTGATGACAAAATAACTGTCTTGTGTCAACTTTTGACTGTTTTACCATGTGAACTTGCTCAACTTGCAATGCATGAGAAGCACTCAGGTTATAGATGAACATCTGAAGACACAAGTTTTTAATTAATTGCAGTTTGTGTAGGAGTCTTCAGAAGATGAATGGTCTGGTTTAATTTGACATAGACGTATCTTTGTGTTCCCTGTATAGAGAGATCTTAGTGCAAGTAAGACCTAATTCCAATCATTTAAGTTTGGTAGACCAAGTAATAAAGTAGTAAGTAGATTTAGGAGAGCTTAAAAACCAGGAAATCCTTGGCTTTGTGAACCTCCATAGAGGAATAGGTGGAAGTAGTTACCATAGAGTTGCTACAAAGGTAGTGAAGAGAGGTATCAAGATAAAAAGCATTGGAACAATTGCAGAAATTAAACTGTAGTAAATCACAAGAGTGCAATGGCTTGCATCCAAAATTTGTGAAGGAAATACATAGCTGAGCATTTCAGTGAAGTTTAAATCTATTTAAAAACATTTATTTTTAAATACTGTGTCTTGACCTGGAGGATAGCCAGCTGTTTGAAAGAAAAATGTTGGTAGGAAATAATAGTAAGTTGAACTCCAAACAAGTAATTTTTAAGTCCACATCCTACAACATCTAGGCAAACATATTAGGAGGATATGGGACTGCTGCTTACATTAAGGAGAGAATTACGCAGATACACTGCTGGAAACAGTACTGTCCTGCCGTCTCCTGACTGTCAGCATGACTTAGAGTGAATGACTGCAGTCTTAGTGTTGAACACTTCTCATACTGATAACATATTCCTTCAAAATGTCATATGGCTTTATGAATAGCTTCTTTAAAGGAACAGGGATTCTTTTTTTTTTTTTTTCTTAAAAAAAATAGTTTTAAAATAATTTTACATTGTAGTTGTTTACAGCAAACACTTCTGTAAGTTTTGGTTGTGTTGGTTTTGCTCATACCATATTCTGAAAATGGGAGTTGTATGGCATTCTTAGGTCTTAGTTCTTTTCAGGACAGAAGTTGTTTGATGGTTTGGAAAAAAAATTATTCTTGTGAATTTCTGCTTTGAAGTAATTAAGTATTGGGAAGTGATATGCATTGGGAAATACAATATAAGTTGTCAAATATTTCCTATAAAAAAATTACAATGAAAAGAAATTGAAATGGTTTGTACATTAGAAGCAAAAAAAGGTAATTAAGGAAGACGCAAAAATTTTACTTAGATGCATTGCAGTAATTATTTTTTAAATTTCTCTATGTGAACAGGTTTTGTAGTTTCGAAAACAGGCTAAGGTAAAAGGAAATAAAATCTTTATGATGGGTAGGTAATTAAAACCCTGCATACACATTGAGATTAACATGGTAAAGCTTTGAAATGGAAAAGGTAGGGATATGATGAGAGTATTTAATAATACATGACCTAGATTCTATGATTTTATTTTTTCCCATTAGACAAACAAAAAGTCATATGGTGGGAAGAGAAATTTGAATTACAAAATATTTTAGGATTAATAATACATTAACCAAACAGTATTGAAGTAAGGATTACAGGAGTGTTTCTTTCCTCCAAAACTGTGGAGATGTTATATCCAGGTGAAACTTTTTAAAAAACTGCAATAGAAGAGCAAAACAAACAAACAAACCCTGAGTGCATGCCCTGAATGCCATAAAAAAAGTCTTTTACATCATGTTATACAATTGCTTGCCTGTGCTTGGGGACTTTAGCTGTTCCTCTGAGGCTTTAGCTGCTCTGCTGAAGCAATTTACATTGCTCTAAAGAAAGACTAGCAGGCAGTGAGGACCATCAATTTAATTGTTGCCTTTTTGGTTAGTGCACCCCTAAGCAGCCTGAATTCTGTGGTTGCTTGACCAGCACATGCTGCTCTCCATAGTGTTCCTTGAAAACAGTTACTTTGCAGTGTGGATAGACAGCAGCCTCTGAATACTTGCATTAGCACATAGTTACAGTCATGTAGCATGCTATACCAGTATGCAAATTCTACATTAGATAAACTCTATACATATAAATATATATGCAAATATGAATATACACAAATATAAAAATATTATACAATTTCTATATTAATGAAAATAATAACCCAATTAAAACATTTACGTTCTACTTAGTATTCCTTGATTTTACTTTAAAGCAGCTTGTTATTTGAGATTTTCTATTTCATTTGTATATAGGTCAGGTGAGAGCTGCAGTTGAAGGAAACAGATTAGAGTTAAATTTGACAGCTACCAGCCACCAACAGTTCATTGCTTGTTCAATTTAGGGTAACAGTACTGAATATTTGGTGCATCTAAAGATAATGATTTTTTTCCCACTGTTGCCTTTTATGAAGTAATGAAGCTATTGCTGTAGTTTGTAGTTGATAGACAGTCTTGTTTAGCTGAAAAACGGAGTTTTACTGGAAGTACGGAGGTGTTCCATATAGGAGAATTAAACTTCTCTAGTAAAAGCTGCTAGATTTTACATTAAATGTGTAATCAGCATCACTGTTTTATTTTGTTGATGTGCTAGCTAGGTATTAATATATGGTAGGACACTAAATGAGTGCCTCCAATTTATTAAGAGCTTGCATTCCTGCTTTTAATTTATTCATCTTAACTGTATGGCTTCTGTTGGTACTAGTAATCTATCACAGGTTTACTGGACACATGAAAAAACAATGTACCAGAACAGTAGAGAGGAAGATGTGCAGGTAACTGTTTTAAAAAATATCTGCTTTTGCTTTAAACAGATCACAGGATCACAGGATCCTGTGACTTCATTATTGTCTTCAAGTACAGTCATCCTCATATGTACTTGGATCAATAGGGAGTTAGAAAAGGAGACTCTGAGGCAGGGTATAGAAATTCCTAAGTCCTCTAGAGAAGGTGGTGTCACATACTGCAATCCAGTTTGGAACAGCAGCTGTTCAAGTACTGCATGTTCTACTATAGCGTTTTACTGAATGCAATATAATAATATCTTTTGAGTTGGAATTGATTGTGAATACCTCTGAAAATTAACTAGTGGCTTCAGGCCCATGATAATTTATTGTTTGTTCAGCCTTTCTGAAGCAGATAGAAAACTGCAGAAAGTAATTCTGCAATATACATAATCACAGAATCATAGAACATGGAACGCAAAGGGTTGCAAGGGACCCTCAAAGTTCATCTTGTTCAACCCCTCTGCAGTGAGCAGGGACATCTCCAACTGGATCAGGCTGCTCAGGGCCCCATCAAGTTTGACCCTGAATGTCTTCATGCCTCCGCCACATCTCTGGGCAACCTGTTCCAGTTTCATGATCTCCTTTGTGAAAAACTTCCTCCTTATGTCCAACCTAGATCTTCCATACTGTACTTTAAAACCTTTTCCCCTGGTCCTATTGCTACATGCCTTTGTAAGCAGTCCCTCCCCAGCCTTCCCGTAGGTCCCTATCAGACACTGCAATTCTCTGGTCCTTTCTACTGGCTTAAATTGGAATTGTTACATTTTGGACTCACCAGAAGGATTTAGAATACAAAGGCTCACTGAAACTTGCAATAGGTGGGCAGATGCACAACTCAGTGCTCTTCTGAAAATTTTATTGTATGATTCTGTGTTCATATTTACAGGACTGACTTGTTAATTATGTCATAATTTAAGCTGATACCCATTCTAAAGGAGTTGTGCACAATTTTGCAAGCATTTTTGTGCAGTTTTGAAACCTGAGACCCAAGGTACAGTGGTTTCCAGTTGTTGCACAGTGAGAATAAAGTAGGAAAGAATATGTTAACAAGAGGTGCTACTTATGAAACACGTGGTAACAGTGTTTATGCTTTCTGCATTCTTTTCTGTGCTTGGATAGGATTTTTTATCCAAGCAGTTAAATTGTAAAGAATATTTAAAATTGAGTTTCCTAACTAGACCCTTGTGGTATTTCACTTAAGAGTACAGCAGGGCCATTTTCTGCAGCAGTCAGACCTATGCATGAACTGTGTACCTTCCACTTTATCCTCAGGTTTAATTAATAATTATTAGTACGTCCTTCAGACACAAAGCCACACATACTCATCGTGAAACTTCTGTGTTCCTTGCAGAGTACAGAAAATACTGAGTTAGTTTCTGAGACTTTGTAGATAGGGATGAGAGTTTTTTCCTGTGATTCTGCTACCTGTAGCATTTTTAGTTTGAAATACAAATGCTGAGCTCTCTTGAAGTTGTAAATGCATGAACTCTGATATAGCTCCTTATGCCTCCTATAGCTTGTTACACAAATGTTTTGCTTCAGAAAGTAAAACAGGAGTAAAGGTCAGCTATTCCTAATATTTGCTCTATTTGCATCACATATTAATGCAAACTTTTGTGTTTGTAGTAGCAATCACTAGATGGCACTGCTCTATGGTCTTTGTAAATTCTTGTATTTCCCTGTTCTTAAAATATTTATTATTTTCTCTGATATATGACATAGTGAATTGGTACTGGCTTTGTGGTGTGATTCTCTGGTATTTGTGGCTAATGACAAGAAAATTTGATTAAATATTTGAGGAAGGTTAGATCTTTTAACGTTTGTGTTTTGGTTAAGTGTTTGGCAAGAGGAGAATCATGCTGTCTGACAGTCTCAGTTCCAGGACTTGTAAATAGCAAACGTCAAACAAAAAAGCTGCGATAAAAGTATTCCTCAGTTTCTGTGTTGGTGATTTCTTCTCCAGTTTGAAATCAGCATACAGGTACATCTTTCACGTCTTGGCAGGAACACTGGATTTGCTAACTGGCAAGTCTAGTTTTTCCAATCTGAAATTGCTTGATTGCAGTGCAGTCAATGCAGCCTTTATCCAAGTACATAATGAAAGATGTAAGACAGCTTAATCTCTTCTGTCATGAGTGCTAGCAAGGTGTATGGCTGATACTGTTTATTTAACAAACTTGTGTGAATAGCCTGCTCTTACAACTCCACCCCCAATTCAAAAGTGTACTGAGAACATCCTCATTACAGCAACACTCCTACTGCACAGCAATCAGAAAAGTAAAGAGCTTAGCAGTCCCAATACCATCAGCAGCAATACTCTGCCAAAATGTGGAAGCAGGAGCTGTTGTTTGTGTGTGGCACTTTTTCAAAGTTTAAGGTACCATCACTGAGTGACATGAAAGTTAAATATGCCATGATAACGAAGTTCAGTAAAATCGCTGTAAAGGGCCTTAACATTCCTTATTCATCCACCTGTTCTATTCAGCACCATCTCCCACTGCATTTTGTTACCAGTTTATTTTCCTTTCTTATTTATAAAATGCAACCACAAAAATACAGCAGTGTTTACACCAAGACATTCAGAAAAAAAAAGCTTTGGAAGAAAAAAAAAAAAAAGAAAGTATTAAAATCGTTGCATGAATTGGCTTTTGTCACAGCCTTTTTTTTCATAATGTGAATGAAATGAAATGGCTGTTCTTAAATTACTTTTAAAAATACAGTTATATATTTAATTTCGTATTTACTTAGTCTGATTGTTCTTGTAAAATTACAGTTTTGAGGAATAGTCAGATTTGGTTTTGATCATGATAATTTGCCGTAGAAAGAGTGCTAGATGAAAATTAATTTTGCAGGAGTTGTCCATGACTACTGTGGGAACTTCATAAAGAGCTGCCAAAGCAATCTGTAAAATGTAGTTTGTTTCGTAATCCATATTTTTTAATGTGAAGATTATGGAGGCCTAGTGTGATGTTGGCATGGTAATACCCTGTTCAAGAAGATGCCAGCTTACATATGCTTTTAATTAGAAGTTTTAGGTTGAAGTAGAATGCAGGATGAAGCAGTGGTGATAGAAGTTTCGAATTTGAATAGTCTAGGTTGAAAGATTATTTGCATTGGATATAGAGACTGTTGATGTCTTCAAACAGCAACCAAGAGTTTAATACATGTCCATCAGCACAGGAGTACTTACTGATTTCTGTCACCTGCTGGTTTGGCAAACAATAAGTTTGTCTCAGGTTTCTAAATGCCATTTGACCTGTTTGTTTAAAGAATTACATCTCTATGCTTTGCATATGTTGTTGTGAGGAAACCATTTGTTCACCAGCTCCTGGGTTAGCAGTCCTGTTACAAGCTATGTCTCATCAGTTGTTGGAATTGGAATCTAATTCTATATTCATTTCTGGACACAGGTCACCGAATTGGTGAATATCTTAAGAGAGGCTGAGTGAACTGTAACCAAATTATACAAGAAACTGTCATATAGGCTGTAGTGTAACAACAAAAAAGGTCTTAAAATGAGTCATTTTCTTTTAGTGCTAGGAAAGTGATTTTAGTAACACAGGAAAACATGGTTATGCCTAAGGCTGTCCTGTCTCTATTTGATTCAAGAGTCAAACAAAGACTCCTTCCCTGACTTCCCTTACTGCTGTGTTTTCAGTTATAGCTGCAAAAGAACAGGCATACATTTTATGCTTTGCTGTGGAAGGAGAATGGGGCTGCCATGTTCCTGCATTCAGTTATTTGTAGGAAATTTCTTAAGCCTAAGAACTGCTCTTGGTAAAAAAATGAAGAAAGTTCAACCTAAAGGCATGAAATAATATTTTGGCAAATGACCTCTTGGGTTGTTATTTGATAAAGTACTCATCTGATTACTTCAAAACATGCAATGCTGTTTTATTTACAGTGTCTTAGAAGATTGTAAAAGTTTCTGCAGTTTGCTAATCTTTATTTCATAATAATGACTGAAAAGTGGTGGCTGTTTCATAATCAATATTTGAACTTAAAAATAAAAAAGGAGACAAGTCCACTTCTGAATATATGCGTAGATGTGAGACATTTACTTTGCAGCGTAGGTGCATTATAATCACAACGGTAATTTGGGGCTGTTTTTATAAAGGGTAGAATATATTAATATATAAAGTAGTATTTCTTTTATGAGTGTAATTTATGTAAAGAAAGAAGAGCTAATTTACAGTACATAACATAAAAATATTTGACAGTTTTGTATGTGTAGTGTTTATGGCTGAATATCTTCACAAATGAGCTTTGCATACTCATAAGGTTACCATGGGCTCTTACTGCTTTATAGAATGTACCATATTCCCAAGATGTGTAAAGCCCTACAGCTTTGTTAAGTAAGGTAAACAGAAATACTTTTAATGGGGAACCATGTAAAATGGAAAATAGCTTGGTATGACACTACAGAAGCACTGGGGGATGTGTTATGAGCTCTGCAGTAGTCAGTATAGAATACGTTGCACAATAACCTAGAATTAAAAACGTGTTAAGTTTGTGCTTATTATATCACATAAATTAGTCCATTTAATGAGGCTGTATTTTATGTATATAAACTCTCAGGGTCTTAACTGAACTGTCTTACATGAGTGTACTAAATTGTGCTGAATAAGCATATTGTTCTTGTGTTGAACTACCTATTTTGTTTGTGGTAGTAGTAATTTAGTGAACTCGTCTGCACAGATGCTTTATCAAGGCTGAATCTTGTGACATTCAGCAGAAAGCTTGAACTTGAGAGAAGGACTTATTTACAGTACTCATTTCTGAAAAAGCCGGTTTTAAAGTACATGTCTGGCTTTTATTGCTTTTTCAGATTATCTTTGAAACAGCAAAAGTAAAGTGTACAATTCCTTGCCAGGCTTTAACATACTGGTCTCAAGGACCTGCTAAACCAGGTAGAATTCAGACCCAAGATGTCTCTTTTCTTTATTGTGGGTAAAGGAGACTCTTTTCATAAGAAACAGCTAAATTTCCCCAAATCATCACTCTGTGGGTCATATTCTTTGAATTAACATGTGCAAACCAAATGTGGAATTGTTGATGCATAAACTCAGCATTTACAGATTTTATTGCATGGGATAGAGTTAAATAGGGCTCTAAGTAGTTGTGTTGCTTTTGCGTTTTTGGTGTTTGTTTTGTTTTTTAACTTTCTGAGGTTAAAATAAGACCACTTTATCTTAATTTGGAGTAAATAATCTTTCCCTTTGTTAAGCACTATTTCTTTGAATACGGTACAGCAGAAATTGGAGTTTGTAACAAATTTGTCTATTCATATTGATACAAAGCATTCTCTTTTCTTAAGAAACTCAACATTTCTTGGAGAGATTTGGCTTTTATTTTTAGGAACATGAAGAAGAATTTTTTGGACTTACTGCTGTCATGAAAAGTTCTTATGGCTTCTGTCACCAAGAAAGAAAAATGGATGTTCTTTATAATGCAAATAAAATGTTTTATTAAACAATGGCTAGAACAGTGGATATTTTTTAGTTATTTAATTTTAGTAAATAACCTTGCAAGGACATTGGACCAAAACATGTTTTTGAGGGTTTTCTGAATAGATGCAATAGAAACAATTCCACAAATGAATGCTAGCTAAAATGTACATGTCTGATGGTTGCTGAAGGAAGTCTCTGAACGAGGTAGATTAATATGTCACATTGGTAGATATATGCTTAAGGGAGGTCAGACAAACAATAGTTAAGTTTCCAAGCAATTGCTGAATTAATTCATACCAGAAAAGACGTGAAGTAATTAACTTTAGAGAATGTGTAATCAGTGAAATACAAAGTTGCATATGCTTTTCAATCCTTCCTCAAACTGAATCGGTGATGAGCTTCTACTTTTGTCTTTTGTTTCCATTTAAGCCACACTCTGTGATATGTTTGGGTTTATTTTTGCTTCAGGATATTAATTTTTGTTCTAGTGTTAACCAAATTATGTAATGATTACAAGCTTTTATTTTTTGACTGATTTGCTATCACTATGCTATTGTTTGTTGTCAAGAGGAATGCAGGTCTTTGCACAAGAAGCAGCACTAACACAAATAAAATTTTTGAAAAATGGATCTTATTACTAGTGGGCTTGGTAAAAGTATGTCAATCTATGTCTGTTCACAAGATGTTTTCCCAAGGTTTTGTTTGAAATACTTCCCATTATTACTTTTTAGTGAAGTTACTGAATGAGAGGATTAGATTTTCCTGTTATCACAAAATGCTGATTTCAATAGGCATATGTCTCCATTCTGTAGGTCTCTGCAAGAGGGATGGATGTGTAAACTGTCATGCCAGTAGTATTACATTCTTTTATCAGTACAATTTTTGATTCGGTATGAAGCATGCCATCTGGTAAAAGTGAGTGATTCACTGTTATTTCTGCCCAAGGGAGCAAAATGTGTTAAAGGTTAAAAGGAAAGAAAGAATAGAACTGGATCCTGATATGGTGGGAATTGGTTTATCTTGGTTTAGATCTGTTGCTGTCAGGGATGTTGCGATTTCTATGAGGCGAACACATGGCTTACAACTGCAGAACTTTGTGTGATATGGTGAACATTTAATCAATTTGCATTTGCTCTGCCAGAGTGGTGTAAGAACTAATAGACTAAACCAAACAGGATATACGAATTCTGTATTTTTATGAATAGCAGGTAATTTGAAACCACTTTTCAGTGTCTCTTCCAAGGAGTCTTTGGAATAATCATATAGAAGTGTTTTCCCTTGACACATTCTTTCTATTTTCTGTTTGAACAAAATCTATCAAAAAAGAGGGATTTTTTTACCCAAATGCAGTTTAGGCTGAGTTCAGCCAATAGTGTTACCTTTATGTTCAAAACAGCCACAGCATTTTGCTTGAGTAGTGTACATATAAGTTACTGTCTTTTTGCTTAACCCCGTCCCCCTCTCCCCCCTTTAACCTATATTTGTCTCATTTTTGTTTTAAAGTGTATTTTTAAAAAATCCCCCAAACCCACCAGAAAACCACAGGAAACAAATACAACTTTGCTCAGTGATTTTTTAAAAAAGGAGGTCCTCTGTAGTTAGGATCAGTCATGGAACGATTCAAAGGTTAGGGTGTACCAGAATTGTAGTGGTCCATATAATCAGGATTTNTGGGAAAAGAAAAAAAAAAAAAAAAAAAGAAGAAAGGATAGTTTTAGCATGGTGTTCAGGTGAAAGGATAAATCTTTATCTCCTGTCTTTGCCATTATGGCAGCATGTCTGTGATGCTGCTGGATTACTTCAGTTCTATGAGATCGTGAACACTGGTGTTAACATTAGATTCTGGGTGCTGAAGAAGTGGTGTTTCTGGCTGGTAGATTAGTGCAGTTGAAAGCCAGCAACAGATGTGGTTGAATAAATGTGAAAAGCCAAGTAAACATTGTAATCTTTAGACAAATTAATCTCTTCAGGTTCTCTACCAAAGATTATCAGTGACATTATGTGTCAATCATGTTGATCCTAAGATCTTACTCTGCATGAGAGATATTAATTACATGATTCAACAGGCTGATGTCACAGTAACATATGTTTGAAGATGACTTTCTCTGGGCTTCTTTTTTTTTCTTTTATGGTGTAGCTTGAACACTGTTTCAAATAGAAAACCTTATTCACAGTAGACTTTCTCTCTTCTTTTCTCCTTTGTCCTTATTCGTCTGTAGCCTGGTCTCCCATAAAGCTTGCTGTTCTCATTCCTTCCAGTTGCTGCTGCATGGTTAGGTAAGATGCCCAAAGGTGGTCAGTATCCGAGTGCAGAGGTTTTAAAGTCACAAATCAGACATCTGAGTTACAGGGGAGACAGGTAAATACCTGGGCTCTAGGTGTTTATGTCTTAAAGACTGCCATAAAAATCTGAAGAAGAGACTAGGTCATCCCATCCTCAGAGCAGAGATTGATCACAGGACTTTCAGTGTTGGATGATGAAGCTAAAAATTGTGTGTTACTTTGACACAGTGTTACTGTAATAGAATTATAGAATCTTTCCAGCTGGAAAAGACTTCTAAGATCATTGAGTCCAACCGTTAATCTGATACTGCCACCTCCACCACTAAACCATGTCTATACGTGCCACATCTATACATCTTTTAAATACCTTCAGGGATGGTAATTCAAGTACTTCTGTGGTCAACTTGTTCCTGGGCTTGACAACAATCTTTTTGGTGAAGGTGTTTTCCTCATGTCCAATCTAAGCCTCCCCTTTTGCATCTTCAGACCATTTCCTCATAAAGAGATATTTGGTCAGTAACTTGCCTTTTATTGAAAAAAGAGGCCATTTCCCGCCCGTCTCCTTTGAAAGTGAAGGTAAATGCTGTTCATTGCCTGACTTTGTTTCTTGAAACATCAGGAAATTGCTGTCATTCAAAGTAGTACCTGCCTTCTTGTACCTGTGTTTCATTTGTGTAATGCACAGTTGCTGAAATAAGATTAATTGATATTAACATTTTAACATGTCTCTTAGAAGAGATTTTTCCTTAGGGATTTAGTACAAGGCCCACAACATTTCAAGGACTTCACTTAGCTGTCAAATATGACACAGATTTTAGATGTTCACATATGTATAAGCATCCATTTCCTTAGGGATATTGTCTACTTCCTGCAACTAGAAGATAGTTTTATTCTTCAAAATAGGAAAAATTAGCAGAGACAGCTAAAAACTAACAGATTTCTGCATTCGGGTCATCTGATCATCACACAAGGTGAATTGACGCAGTGTGAAGTAAACATTCATAAATAGTAATGAGAGCATAGTTCTCTGGTCACCCCAAGCTGATTCAAATGAAAAAGATATGGTGGTTTGTTGTTTTTTGTTTGTTTGTTTATTAATCATATGCTCTGTTGGCAGGCTAAGTGTTTTTTCTTGTTGTCTGTGTGGGTTTGTGAACATTACTATAGGTGCAAAGGAGTTGCCATCTTATCTAGGTAGTGTTACTTATCTGGATTGCCTTAAACTAAACTGGGATGAATAGTCTTGGAGCCATGGAAATAGTGGGCGAGGATTTAGGATTCAGACTGAGATTTTCTAATGATGTCCAGTGGGCCTACAGCTACAAACCTTTCCTTTCTAAAGCTTCAGTGATAGTATTTTTTTGTTCATTTGTTTGTTTTCATTCTCTATTTTTATTGCCCAGAATTCTGAGGTAGTAAATGACATTGACCATATTTCTGTGTTGCAGCGCTCAGCACATGCAGCAGATGTTGAGTGAAGCTGGTTGATATGAGGACAGTACTATATTTAAAACATGTATGAACTGGTTCTGTCTTGTGTAAATTGTTTGTCCTGTGGCAGTGGTGCTTGCCAACCCTGATAGGATGATATCAGCTAATTCTACACCAACAGGATACGCCAGGTGTGGTGCACATCTGAGCATTAAATATGTTCGGTACTGTGACCTTGCAAGGCTGCATTCTGAGGAGCATTGTCTTAATTAAGTCAGTGTACTTGGAATATAATGAAGAGTAGGTCAAATCAGTTACTCTACTCTGGATGTGTTTGGTAGTTTTTAAGAAGTTGAGTGTAGAGCAGATTTTTTTTTTTGCTTCCTAAATACTTTTGCAGGTATTTTTGCTTCACTGAATTAAAAAAACCCAAACAACCAACAACAACCCAACAGAAAACATACACTCTAATTTTTTAAAAGTGTTTGTCAAGGTTTAGAGCCTCAGTAACTGTGTGGTGATTTGGCAGTTGCCTGCTCCCCCCACACTGTAAAATAACCCAGGGTAGGACTCAGACGGCTGGAAGTTAAGGAATGAAGCTTTATATTTACAGCAGTGCTCAATATACAAGCAGATATTTACATTGTATAACAGATACTTACAGATTTATACAGTAAAAAGATAATACAGAAACACCACAGCCCTCCCAGAGATCAAAATCTCTAACAGGGGTCACCAACAACCCCTACCACCTTTCTGCCCTTCCCCAATCTTACCTCACCATCTGTTAATGGAGCAGTGGAGCAGATAGGTGAAGGTAGATTGGCCAGGGAGGTTAGCAGCAGGAAAGAAGTTAGCGGAATTATTCAGACTCAGCTATGACAGGCGGGGAAAAGGAGCCATTCAAGGAGCAGCCACAGCCCCAGAGAGGTCTGAAACAATCTGACTTATCTATATTTGGGCTACAACTCTTAAAACATATTTTTTTTTTCTTTCTCAGTAGAGCTCTGAGGGAAGTAGCATCATATGTGCTTTCCTTTCTCGGCCTATAGTCCAATTCATTATTCACATCCTCCAATTAGTTCAAACCAACACAAACTGCAAGTCAAAATTACTAAACCTAGGTAAACAGCAATGGTTTAACACATTTTAAATTATTTTCTGCTGTATGTGGTAGAGTAGTCAGCCTTGGAAAGCCAATAGATCTCATGGACAAAGTCAGGGTTGGAGAAGAAGACAGACAGAAGGCTTAGGAAGAATCTTTGGAGAAAGTAGGCTGAAAGGTCTGACCGTACATTTTGCTTAGACTTGGGGAAGATGTGCCAGTTAATGTTACTAAGATGCACAATTAAGGATGAATGAATGGGACATCATCATAAAATTATACCTTTAAGACTGTTTACAGGGGAAGCGAATGAGAACAGTGTGATTATTCCATTCTGTGCCAGGTAAAAGTGGTTGAAAAGAGAGTTAAATGGTGAGTGCACATTATCTGCTGAGAGAGGAGAGAATCTTAGCTTCTGAGAGGAAGATTATCTGTAAGTACATTTGGAACTGACTTCAAGAGGACACTTTCCAAGGACAGTATATGGTTTCGCTGCTGTTGTGTGACCTTTTGTTTCTTAAAGCCTCTATCTTCTAACTCTTCAGTTTTCACAAATTTTAGAATTGGATTGTTCACGTAGTAGCACACATGTAAGTGTTTAGGGTTTCAGTTTAGATTTCTTCTGAAGATATCAACTGGATGAATGAACATGACACAAATGTTTTTTCCAAGTGACTTGGAAAAAAAAAATCCAAAATGAAGAGGTGTCTAGCTTAAAAAATAAAGTGGAAGGTAATTGTTAAGTATTTATAAACCAGATGTGTGAGACACTGTCTTGAGATTTAAGAATAAATAATCATCTTTACAAATGCTATGTTGTTGTCTATATAAACAGAAATAAAGGTAACAATAAATGGAGAAGATCTGCTGTGCTGTGTTGCCCCCTGAAATAAATTGGTGAGTGTGGGTTTCAGAGTAACTCTGAGTACCAGTGGAAAACAGTAATTCAGTTTTGCAGTTAAAGTCATTTAGGTCATAGAATGACTTGGGTTGGAAGGGACTGTAAAGATCATCTAGTTCTGATATAATTAATGTTGAGAAGGCCAAATTTACTCAGCTTGTTATTTGCCAGGTGAGCATTAAAAATGAAGTAGCAACACTCAATCAAAATTAATTTGTGTTCTGATTGAATTCTGTTTAATCTTCATGTTTTCATGTGTGCCATTGTATTATAAAATAATATGAACAGAATTCGAAAGGAGAAGTAATTTGGAAGCAGAATAATTTTGACATTGTCAGAACATATTTTCTCTTTTGTCTTCAAAATGAACCTCTGAACTAACAACTGGATTTTGTGAAGAGTTGCATTCTAACAAATGTATCTTGTGATGAGGATATAGATCTAGCATAGTATTTCTCTCTAGCTTGCTCTGTTCCTACTTTATGTCTATTGTGTTTGCTGTTGGGTGTGTAAAAATGTCCACATTGTAGGCCAATTGAAAACAAGATCGATAAAATATGGTGTTGGGGGGATTTGTGGAAAATTGTCTGATAGTAAATGGAGAGAAAGAAAAAATGCCCTGAGATTCACTGTGCAACAAAAATATATTGTTGTGTACATCATTGCCCAATGCATAAATGAGACTTCTGTGATCAGTTAATCTGAAAGGTCAGTATTCTTGTACTGTAATTTGTACTGGGAGATTTTGGACTACCTTGCCAATGTGCAGTGGAAGTTATATCATTCAGATACACATCAGGACAGATGTTTCCTGAGCATTGTTCTGGTTTTTAGCATTTATTTTAGGTAAGTTTTTGGTTTAGTTGGTGGTTGGTTGTTTTGTTTTTTTTCTGTTTGGTTTGGTTTATGTTGTTGGTTGTTGCTTTTGTTGGGTTTTTTTGTTGTTTTTTTTCCCAAGGAAAACCCATGTGTATGTCTTCCTCCTAAAATAATACTGATATGCTGTATGTTTAGAATTTTTAGATTACTGTAGCAAGGTGTTCCTTTGGTCAGGTGGATAATAAAATTACCACTTCAAAATTATTTCTTTAGGTAGTTGTGAATTGTTTATGTGAGCAGCTTTTGAGCTCTTGCCAAGGTGAAAAAAGCTTCTATTAATTCTTTGGAAAGTTGAATATTTCAACAACTTCAAAATTTGTTTTCTATTTCCACCACTATCAATACCTCTTCTAGTCTTTTCCTCCTTTTTCGGGGAGAACAGAGAGCCCAGAAACTGTCTTCTTATGCTGATATTTGGTTTAATATATGCCACTTGCCTCATTTGAGTGACAAGCTGTACTAACCATGCAGACAAGCTTTAGCAATGGTATACACAGGGTTTACTTAGCACCTGGGCAACTGTCCAGAGGAAACTCAAGGGAAAGTCAGTGTGCTATTCTTTTTGATAGAGATGAAACAGAGCATAACAAGAAGAAAGAGTTATTTTTTAATGATGTTGGATTTACGCAGTCATGTAGCTCCTGAAATGTAAATTTGAAGATGAGCTATGAGGTCAGTGCTGCACGTGATCATAGAATGTGGGTCTATATGTTCTCATATAGATAGCATAAACCACTTACAAGTAGATAAATCATACATACTACAAGTCTTAATTTTGCACAAAGATTGATCTTAACCTGGACATGTATATGTGCAGACCCTCTTTATAAAAAGATACTGTTCTTGATTCATGATAAATGGGGAAAATACACAACCAGGGCAGCAAATAGAGGACATCTTAAAATGGACATTCTTTTTTGTGTCGTATTAAATCTACGCTTAGGAACATATTGCTAAGTATGGGTGGAGTGTATTATTCTAGCTGCTGTAATAAGTCCTGAAATGAGTTCAGAAAGCATACATCTGACAAAAACATGAAGACTCGCTACATCATTAAATCAATAGAGTGAGAAAGCATGGCTAATTAAGGTACAAAATCTGAAAGTGTTTAGTTGTTTTTTTTTGTTCTGAATAGGTTTCTAAAAGTCTGATCCAAAATTTCATTGAGCGGGATAAATACGAAGCTGTTATTAAAGTTTGTGTTAGGTACTATACTGTTCTGTAATTGCCTTAAATTATAAGTGAGATTAACCTTCATATGTGTGTCTATGCCATACAGCTCTGATTTCTGCTCAATAAGTAGTTTGCTGATACATACTCCCTCTTCAATCTCATTTTGTTATTAGAAGTAGTATTAATAGAACCTTGAAATAAGGTGTTTGTTTTTTTAGGGACTTCACTTTGTAGTAGTTGTTTAACTTGTACATTTCTTTAGCAGTGAAATAAAATGTATTGGATTTTGTTCTTGACTAGTGCCATAGAGGTAGAAAGAACACAGATACTTCAGGTGGTCCATCCTCCTTCTCTACATTTGCATAAATCCATGACTCTGAACACTAACCATTAACTCCTTTATTGTTCTTACCCACTGTTAAAATTAGCCACTGATGTCCAGGAAAAGCATTTTCTGAATTATATCGAAGGACTTAGTCCACTATGTGACTCTGTGCCTTCGGTGAAAGAAGCATGGGAAGTGATGTTTTGAAATGTTAACAGATTCATTTTCTGAAGTGAAGTTGTAGCTTATTGCCACTATAGTACTGTCTACAATTTCAGGAGTCTTCCCGTCGAATTTTAGCTACAGTACATGAATTATTTTATCCACCTTTTGTTTCACTGCCATTTCTGAATCAGTGTCTTCATGCAGATAAGGTCTTCACATTGTTTGTAGAGTAATATTATGTCTGTGTTTTGTATATTGCTATTGGTTCATTTTGTACTTGATTTTTAAATTATACTTAGGGATTTTATTTAGGTTCTAGCCTTCATATAGTACAAGTCCAGAATAACTCCACTCCATAAATCTATCATCCAGAAACATTTGCTTTCCAAATAAGTGCATCCTTCAGTTTGTCCCTGATATCATTCCTTTAATGTGTAAGCACTTGATGCTGGAGGTGTGAATGCTTAGTTCTATCACAAAATAACTTAGGATGGAAGGAGCCTGTGCCTGTCTATTTGATGTCTTTGTTCCTAAGTTTCCTTAGAAAAGAGTCATATATTCACTTGAAATATGTTTATGAAGTTCCCCTGTATGCTTCAATGTCTCCAGAATACTTAAAATACTCTCACTATTCTCTAGGGATGGGAGACCATAGTATACAGTAATGGGTTAATTTTATATCTTCTTTGTTAATATTCCTCAATTTTATATATAGCTGTATTCCATCAAGATTACTTTACCTGGTTTTTTGGTGGTTTTGGTTGTTTTTTGAAATTTCTTTCCTTTGAGTCACTAGGTGAACCATTATCTCTCTCTTGTCTGTAGTGATCACTTACAGAGAATCACAGTATCACAGAACCTTAGAGGTTGGAAGAGACCTCCAGAGATCAATGCGTCCAACTCTCATGCCAAGCAGGATCACCCAGGGTAATTCATTTCCATATGGGTTTTGAATGTCTCCAGAGAAAGAGACTCTGCAACTTCTCTGGGCATCCTATTCCAGTGCTTCATCACCCTTAGTGTAAAGAAGTTTCTCTTTGTGTTGAGCTGAAATCTTCTGTGTTCCAGTTTGTAGCTGTTGCTCCTTGACTTACTGCTGCAGACCACTGAAAATAAATTTGCCCCATGCACTTGACACTGATCCCTCAGATATTTATAGACATTGATCAGATCCCCTCTCTGTCTTCTCCAGACTAAACAGCCCAAGGTTTCTCAGTCTCTCTTTGCAAGGGAGATAGTCAAGTCCCAAAGTCATCCTCATGGACAAAATCCCTTCTTGCTGACAATGAATTGTTTTAAATTTTGAAAATAGAAGGCTTCTCTCAGATTCCATTATGGTTATTCCTTCTGGCTATATATACTTTTCTATAATTTAACATACTTCTATTATGAGTTTTCATAATTTGATCTATTCAAAATATCTTTTCTGGTGTTGTGGGTTAACCCCAGGAGCTAAGCCCCACACAGCCATTCACTTACTTCCTCTGAGTGTTATCCCAAATAAAATCGGTACTCTTGACAAAGAATAAATGGGCATTCCCTGTTTTCTTGTTTAAAAGGTCTCTTTTTGCTTTTCGACCTGTAATTTTTGTTTATTTTTGTTTGAGTTTCGGGACTGTGCTATTTCTGAATTTTAGCTCTTTTCTGATTAATAGGCTTCTGTGTCACTCAGTCAGCATTAACTCCAGCTCACTGATTTCACCTACTTCAAACGTGGCAGCTGAATCTTTCTAAAGGATACAGGAGCATTGCTAAAATAAATGAGTTGAACAAGCAGTTCACTGTCTGCTTCTCCCTCCAAGGAAAAAGCCAAGTCACATGACTAAAATTAGTCTCTTTGAACAAAGATTTTATTTCACAGGGTTTATACAATTTCACAACAAAACAAAATATTTATTCCTATATTTTCCTATGTTGCTTGTTCTGAGCATTGGAATATTTGTGTTATTAAACAAAACCAAAAGACACCTTCCAGTATGAGTAGCAGCTGTAAGCATCTTGTAACTAACCTTGAAAAGTTAATCAAGACATGTAGCAGAATTTTATGAATCATGCACTGGTGAAAAAACAGCAGTGTATACTGGGCTTACTTAGAGGCTGAATTTTATAGCCACCTGAACAATTCTAAGGAATTCAGTAAGAAATAAATTGTTTTTCTCTTCCAAGGTCTGTGAATAACCATGCTGTAAGGGCTCTCAACAGGAAAGTGGCAACCGCATAACTCAAAAAATGTGAGTACTGCATCTGTAGGTCTGTTGAAGGTTGCTTTGACACGGCCAAAGAGAGACAAAAGGAAGATGAGCCAGAAGTTCTGTAGAGACAAAAAGAATGGTTTCCACGTACTGTGACTAAATGCTTTAATGGTAGTTTGTGGGTTTTGTGCAGTGCTACTTCTCCTTTGTTTTCAGTCTCTTCTTGATACCCAGTGTCTTTGCAGAAAGTGATACAATAGGGTGAAATTTTTTTCTGTGTTCTGGTGAGATGGCATTTTAGATAATCAAATAAGAACTATACAGTACTCTCCTGTTGGTTGTTTTTTAAAACTGCTGTCACTGTTTTCTTTAATTTTTTTCCATCTCTCACTGCCATGGTCTGGAAGTCACAGGAAGAAGTGAAAAAGTTGGAAAATGGCACAGCATAGAAAGAACTGAGGTTTCAGTGGTCATCGTCTCTGATTTGGGATCATTGCTTGGCAGAGCTCAAAGGTGCTGGTTCACTGCCTTTGCTGATCGAAGCATCCAGCATCTGGCTTTCCTGAAGGCAGTGCTACCAACAGAAAAGTCAAGAAGTCATTTGTCAGCATATATTAGCATGACTAAAATGATACCTGGTGTAGTCTTGGAATCACTGCACTGCACAGTAGAGCAGTTATCCCTGTGATAATGTGATACTTCAAGTTGGCTTGTTCCATGAGTGCCTGTGTTTGTATCAGGATATCACAGAATGGTAGGGGTTGGAAACTTATACAATGCTCAGTAATGAGTAACCTGTCTCTTAATTTCAAAGTGTTCATTCAAGTACCCAGTCTCTTAATTTCAAAGTATTTTCTGTAATAATAATTGTAAAGACAATCATTGATACATTCAAGTATATATATTAGATAGTGGTGGAAGAAGGAGACCAAGATAAAAAGTAGCAATTAAAAATGAAATCTTGGCACAAATAGAAATATTAAGAGTTGTTCTCTGGGAGATGATAACAGGTAACATGAGTTTCAAAGCACATAACTTCAGATATATAAGGAGATGTGGTTAAATCTCTATTTGTGTTAATGAATGGTCTACTTGAAGGAAATAGAACTAAACAGCTTTCAGATCATCTCGGCATGAATGGAAATCAGTAGTTTACTAGAGCATAGAACTGTGCATTGTGTGTTCAGTTCTCTCCATTTTTTCTACAGTAGATCCAAGAAAAAGCAATAAAAAGCTATTGGTCAGCATTGCTTGGGACTTGTAAAACATCATTTACCTTTCTGTTAGCATGAGTTTAGGTGTGCTGCTTCATCTCCATGTCAGTCTGTTTCCCAAGAAATCAAAGCTTCCGTTCTATATATGTGAAAGCCTGAAATATATCAAACAGAAAGAGTAAAAGGACTCTGGTTTTAATTAAGACATTCACATAAATAGTGATCTAGAAGACACTGAGATACTACATAGACATTCTTGAACTACTACTAGATGCTTTTAAAGCATGAAAATATCTTGGAGACATTATTGCAAACAGTTTTACCTTCTAGAAATTAAAATTATCTCTGTTGCATTCTTGAGAAGTCTGCTCTGTCATTCAGTTTTTTCTCCCTCTTAGGAAACTGAACTTTCAGAGAAAATGTCAAGAGTAAAATCCAGAATCAAAAAGCAGAAAGTACCTAAGCATAACATGCCGAGTGTGTACTTTGGCAGTTAAGTAAAGGCAAATGACTTTCAGATTACTCACCTCACGCCTTCAATAACTGTAGCAAGTAGCAGCCAAAAAAACCCCAAACAATCAACCCAAGGAGGACAATAGGTCGATTTTGTTTCCTAATAAGAGCAAATTACTCCATCAGAAACTACCTCCTTTTTACCTGTCAGAAAGGTGAGTGCCACTGAGACATACAAAAAGCTGAAGCTGCATCAGTTTGCTTTTGTGAATTAATTTCTGCACTCCTTTGCTGAGTCCTGAAACGCATAGGCTCAGTCAGATTCTGAGTGTGCAGGTGTGATATAAGTGAATATAAACCATTCATTTGAAAATTGCAGTGTACACCTAAGCAGAAATTTGCCAGTCTAGAATATGCACACCATAATCGTTAAAAAAAATGAAATCCCTAATGTTTGCAGTATAAAGAAAAAATATTTTAGTGTGACATAATACAGTACTCACCTAGCACTTGCTGAACTGAAACACTTCTTAATTTTGTGTGTGGGTATTTTTTTGAAAGGATAAACCTTCTCTACAAAGATGTCAATAAAGAAAATGAGTATGTAGTGGTATTCTGCTTTTCCCTTTCCTTACACACAGAGAAAAAAAATCAAAAAATTTACTGCCCAAATTGTAGGCAGAGTATTTACTACATGGTAACAAGCTATTCAGGGGAACCAGTGCTGTCTAAATAGGATTGCATGAAAATTGCAGGATTGCGACCTGTTGTTGGAATTTGTGGTGTGGCACTGCAGTCTATAAACCTGTGTATTTTTGATTCAGATGCATGATAATCACCAGTAGTGTTTTTATGATGTGAATGCATCAAGATTCAGCGTACATTTTTTGGCTTTCCATTTCTCGATGTTACACAGAAATCATAGAAACCATGACGTAGGTTACTCACCTGTAATCGTAGATTACAGGTTACTCACCTGTAATCGTAGTTTAGTTAACCCTTAATGTATCATTAAAACCTGAATGATAAAGAAGAGTGATGCACCTATGGATGTGCTGTTTATGTCATGTGACTTCCTCTGGAATACAGCATTTTTGGTGCAGAAATGACACAGTCTGCTTTGCATGTTTGTGAAGGTTCTTTTTCCTCACATAGAGCTTTTTGAACATGGGACTGGCGAGACATGCTTGTGGGTTTTTTAGCTAAACTGAAGTGTACTACAATAAACCTAACACAACAAAGCAAAGGAGGGCACTCAACTCGTAGTGAGTCCTTGTATTTTTTAGTTCATTTTGCTCTTTGCTCCCTATGTGTAAAGTTGTGCTGTTTAGGAAAAATTGCACAAGGACTATGCTAACATACTTTTCTTCCAGTTGGTTTCAGACTTGGTAAAACGTGGCCAACATTCTGCACAGAGCGTTTGTCTTGGGTTTTGTTGTTGATTTTTCTTTTTTTTTTTTCCTGTAGCATAGAAGAGACTGCTACCTTTCCCAATTGTGCTAATGTTGTTCACCATATAAAGAAATACCATTAAAAAATATCTTAAGGACAAATTGCATGCAATAGCAGAAATCCAAAGAGTACTATGGAATCAATGCCAGATCGTGCTCTGCATTTTCTCCATGTGGACAGAAATACTCTGTTTCTCACTGATAATTTTAGACACATCACAGAAAAGTGTTAACTTTACACTTTTATTGGAATGACATCCCGTTGAAAGATTTCTGTTAAAAAAATCTACATTTACTTTTAGAGTAATTGTTTGTAGTAGTGATCAATGGTGCCAAGTCTAGATGGAGATCTAGACTGGACCCAGAGATCAGTGCTGGGTCCAACACTGTTCAACATCTTCATCTATGACATTGATGAGGGGACAGAGTCCACTCAGCAAGTTTGCTGATGACACCAAACTGGGAGGCTTGGCTGACACGGCAGAAGGCTGTGTGGTCATCCAGTGAGACTTGGACAGACTGGAGAGCTGCGCACAGAGGAACCAACTGAGGTTCAACAAGGACAAGTGAGTGCAGAGTCCTGCACCTGGGGAGGAATTATAAACTGCACCAGTACAAGTTGGGAGGTGATCTGCTGGAGAGCAGCCCTGTGGAGAGGGAGCTGGGAGTGCTGGTGGATAACAAGTTCTCCATGGGACAGCAATGTCCCCTTGTGGCCAAGAAGGCCAATGGGGTCCTGGGGTGTATTAAGAAGAGTGTATCCAGGAGACTGAGAGAGGTTCTCCTCCCCCTCAACTCTGCCCTGGTGAGACCTCATTTTAAGTACTGCATTCAGTTTTGGGCTCCACAGTTTAAGAGGCACAGGGATCTGCTTGCAAAGGTCCAGTAGAGGCCTACAAGGATGATTAGGGACTGAAGCACTGCCTTATGAGAAAAGGCTGAGGGACCTAGGACTTTTTAGTCTGGAGAAGAGAAGACTGAGAGGGGATTTAATGTTTGCAAGTATCTGAGGGCTGGGTGTCAGTAGTGGGAGGACAGGCTTTTCTCACATGTCATTGTGACAGAACAAGGAGCAATGGGTGAAAGCTGCAGCACAGGAGGTTCCACCTCATCACAAGGAGGAACTTCTTTCTTTGTAGAGAAGGTTTATCCTGTCCCAGAGCCCTGGAACAGGCTCCCCAGGAAGGTTGTGGAGTCTCCTTGTATGAAGACTTTCAAGGCCTGTCTGGACGTGTTCCTCTGTGACCTGAGCTAGATTGTCTGGTCCTGCTGTGGCAGGAGGGGTTGGACTCAGTTTCTTTGGGACTCTTCCAACAACCCAGTCACCATGTCAGAAGGAGGACATAATTAATGAACTGAAATAGTGACTGACAGGGTGATTTTTAAGAAGAACATAAATTAATTTTTACTTGAAATACGGTTTTGGGTTGTTTTTTTGGTTTGTTGTTGGTTTTTTTTTCCCTAGGGAAAGATGGTATCTTGGGATGATACAAGCATCAGCAGGTGTTAAAAGATGATTTTAATAGTTTTGACCTAGAACTATCAGAACTATTTCAATTTGTGGACTCACCTGCTGTGCTTCAGATCATTAGCCAGCATTATTGTCTTTCAAGCTGAAATGCAAATGAGAGCTAAGTCAGAACAAAGTAAAATACATTGTTTCTGCCCATCTTGTTACAGTAATTTATGTTTTTTTTGGGTTTTTTTTTGCCTTTTTTTTTTTTTTTTCATTTCCTGCAAGGGAAAAATAGTCATTGCCCTGCATATATTGTACATGATGTAAATTTTATTTCTGATATGTCAGATAGACTTGCCTAGTCTACCTTAAAATGCAGCAGTTGATATTTGGTTGTAGCACATTTTTAACCTTAGACAAGGCCCTTCTATACCAGTTTTCAGAGTCATCGCCTGCACTTACTTGCAAGTGTTTGTCAGCTTGGAGAATAGTATTAGTGTACTTCTCTTTTCTTAGTTTCTTCATCATTAAAATAGATTTTGTCATTCTACCTTGGTGATAAAATACTTAAAATATGATTTGGTGTGATTTAGTAGTGTATTTGGTTGTTCCCAGTTTCTGTGATTTTCTCTTTTCCACTAAATTAAAATTACAGGTAACAGAAGGAGGGTTTATAAAGTTTGTTTTAAAATTAGGATGATGCAAAGTCCTTGAAAACTGTCAGTGCAGTATATCTTACTATGACCAGTCTTTACTGGGCCTCCAAGCAGGATCACGATAAAGTACAACAGGTGTTGCTCAGTTATGCATGTGTATATCTGTAGATTTAGACTGGGTATTAGGAAGAAATTCTTTACGGTAAGGGTGGTGACATACTGGAACAGGTTGCCACAGGCTGCCCAGGGAGGTCATGAATGCCCCCTCCCTGGAGGTGTTCAATACCAGGTTGGATGAGGCCTTGAGCAACCTGATGTAATGGCAGGAGTCGCTGCCAGTGGCAGAGGGGCTTGGAACTAGATGATTTTTAAAGTCCCTTCCAACACAAACCGTTCTCTTAATTTATGAATCTATGAATATCTCATCAAAATAAGGCTTAAATTAAGAATACTCTTTTTTAAAATCTCAGGTCTATGAGTGTCATAATGCAGATTCATTAACTTCAAGAAGGTTAATTGCTTTTCACTCTGAATTTCCAGCATAATTAAAAATAAAGAAATGGTAAAATACAGAAATGAAATCAAGTAAAAGTTTAAAATGCTCTTTCATGATTAAATGCGTACTGGTCTAACCTGCCTCAGATTTTTTTTTTTTTTCATATTTGTTACAGAATTCTTGTTCAGAATGGTCTAGTTAAACAAAATGTGGTATATCTGCTACAAATGGTACTGTATCTATTGCATTTATACCTTGACATTAATGCATTTATGGGAAATGAATACATTTTGTCTTCATGCTATATGACAGAAGCCACATAAACATACATTACCTGCTTGTAGTTAGTATGGAAATATACTGCCTGTCTTCTCTTAGAACAGTGAATAATGTTTCTTTCACAAATTCTTCAAAAAGAATCAGAAAGGGAGTCTGAGTTTCCTGAGTTTATTTTTACATGCCAGTGATTCTGTGCAAATGGAACACTGTAACTAATGCAGATGATGCAGAGAGACTATATGAAGGTTCTGGCAGGCTTTTTCTTCTTGAGGAATTTGATCTGTAAATGAATTCCCAGTTTGGGAGAAACTGTAAGAGGTACTTAATATTATGCTTCCATTTTTCATAAGCTTTGGATAAATTTGGACTGTATAATAGCTTGTCTTGTGGAGCAGAGTACTTAATTTTGCAGTAATGTGTTTACTGCCAGTCTTTAAAAATTGTTTGACAGTTCATAAATATATGTTAGATACCAGTTAACTAGGTGATTTATCTTACTGCGTAACGTTTGACTCTGAAATAATTTAATCGTGTGATGTAGATCAGATTTCTTTATGTGGACTAGTATAACTCATTAGATTCACCTTCTGCTGTCACAGGGTGCAATTTTGTGTAAGCAAATCTCTTAGCTCTTTCTAGTTGTTGTTCTGTGCTTCAGCCCAGCTGTGCACAGAAGTCTCAGGACAGGTAACATCTTTGAGACTGATGTTAGCTACATGCACTTCTGGACAGGCAGACTTTCGGACCAGATGAAACCAAGGTTCAAGTATAGTTCACTGATATACAGGAGGTATAGATTATTTTACTGTACAGATTGACTGCAGTACTTGTTAAAGTTGTGTAGGCAGTGTGTAGAACTCCAACCTGATGATGCTGAAGTCAAAGGAAGTTTATTAATGACTATAGATTTGGTGATCTCAGGAGATTTAATTTTTATAGCACCATTTCATTCAGAAGATAAACTTCACAAGATCAGTTCTAACAAATATAATTGTGTTTTTCTTACGTGTACATACCCAGCATAACTGTTTTGTTGCAGTTCCATGATTCTGCCTCCAAAGAACTGACTTAATTAATTAATTCACTTTTAAGATTACTTGTGACTGGTTTCCATTTTGTTTTGTTCTAGAGCGTAACACATTGAATTTGGTAGCACTGGTGCCAACAGAACCCTTTGTTCATTTGCATTATTTTCTGTCTCCTTTATCCTACAGTTGCACCTTTTATTTGTGCTTAATAGTTAAGAGATAAGAGCATGTGTAGTAAAGAAGCAAGAATGGTGTGTGACTGAAATAACATTTCCTGTAATAGAGGCTATTCTGTGACAGCTGGGCTTTGCCCACTATCAGCTGAGAGTCATGATCCATTTATGAACAGCAAAGATCATTCCACACAGAAACTCATGAATATGTAAAATAGCTACTTAAGACTGCATGTTTCAGCACTTTTTTTTTTTAGGCGAGAATAGTTATTAGAGACAGTAATAAGCCTGTGGAATTGAATGATACTGTGTTATAAAAGACAAGAAAATCTTTAAATTTAGTAAAACTTTCCAGGAATTCTGCTGCGTGCCTGGGTCGTGATAGAAATCACACATTTTAAACTAAGCTGACTTGGCTAGCCATGCAAGTAAAATAAAGGATGTGTGAAATTATTTTGAGGACTTGTAGTCACCCCAAGGCCTTGGACTGTGTAGTTAGTGGCTGGTGACATGGAATGTAGTAGCAGCAAAACAGCTATTATATTTATATACACTTACAATCCAATAGTTGTGGTATTACTTCTTTAAAAAAAAAAATTGAAAAAGCATTAATAGCTTAGCAACAAACAGAAAAATTAGGATAATTCTTAATTAGTTGTCAAACTGCTCTCTATATATCACTTACTCAAGGATACAAATAACTGTATGTAGACTTACTAGTAAGGAAAGATTCAGTGGAATGCAATGATATATCACTCTCCTATTTTATTTAGAAGTGTCTAATGTACTTGCAGAAATAAGATGTTACTGTAGAACAATCTACATTTTTACTTCTTGCTTTTCATTCCGCAAGCTGCAAGTTTAAAATTAAATCTGTTTGCTTTATCTCCTTTTTGCTTAAATATCCTTAAAATTGACATCTATATAATGAAAATGCACACACACACACACATACACACATACATATATAAGCAAAAGCGGATTTACAGTTTATTCTATGTGATACCTGTTATCATTCATTAAAATGAAATAGAAACACTGCTTTTTTAATTAGTGTGTTCTGATACACAGAAGAATTATTTTCTCTTCCAAATCCACCGTGGACAACTGGGTAATTCTTATGTCTCTTAGAATGCTTGCATAATTAACCTGTTGTGATGAGGACTATAGTTGTGGAGCTGTATTTCAAGATAGGTCCATGGCATAATATGTCATTATAGTGTTAGTTTATAAAACTGATTTAAAGTGATGTTATACTAGTGAAACTGCATTTAAATTTGGGGCTGTTTAAAGTTGTGGTTCCTAAACTATGACATTCAATTTTTAAGATACCTCACTGCCTATTAACCCTTAATTAGGCATTGAGAGTGTAGTTAGTAAGACAGTAACTGAAATGAACAATAGAAAAGTTATTTATTATACTTTACATCTGTGAGACAGCCATGCAAGCAGTCTGACATTCCTGTCTTGAATAAGGTTCAGCTGTACTAGGAAACTGTAGCAGTGCTGAGAAACTGGGTCTTTTGAGATTTAAGCATTGCATGAAATTATTAGTTTTTAATTATTTCTCATAATAATGGTAGAGCTATGTGAATACAGCTATTAAAAGGCAAGCTATATTTTATCTTTTTTTCTTGCATTGACTTTCTGTGAAAATGAGAAATTGCTATTCCAGTCAAACCTAAACCCATTGAATTTCACTGAATTCTCCTTTTTATGTTAATCATGTATCCCTTTACCATTTCTCTTTAGTCAGGGCAGTGATATTTTTATAGTCATGAAGCATTGTACCGCAAAACTGCAGGACTCATCTCTGTCCTTTTTTTTTTTTTTTAATAATGCNCAGAAATAAAGTCTTTAAACTAAATCCTAAAACAATGTGTTACACTAATTTATGTTGTAAAATTATAGAGCTGTCATATATCTTGGATGCGTTTTGCAATACTTGTGAAGAAAATTCAGATAAGAGTTGAAATAAACAGATCTGCAAAGGAGATAAAGGGGCCAGATGGACTTCTACTTTTGTTGTAGGATTTCCATGTAGGGATAAAATATTCAGAATACAAGATTGAGAGATGGTTAATATTGGAAAAATCTGAACTTATGGTTACATGCAAGAGCTTCTTTAATGATTCAGTGCCATGAGCTACAGCCGCTAGAACTTCAGATTTGCTTCTTGTGAGTTACATAAAAGCATAATTGAAATTAGAAAACATTTACTAATGAACCAGTTTGTCAAGGAGAAAAATTAATAAATACAATCCCCTATAGGTGTTTTTTTTAACCCACTGTGGTTCTATTATTTTTTTCACAATTTGCTTCAATTGATGTACATGGTAAGAATCTGCTATACTCAAACTGCATTTAAGTTACTATCTTTTTCTTTGGATTTATACTGAACTATATGAGCTTTTCCCACAGATTCTTGGTGTGTATGCTTAGGATCATGGAATCATAGAATGGTCTTGGTTGGAAGGGACCTCCTAAGGTTATCCCACCTCCACAGTCAGCAGAGGCATCCTCAACTAGTTCAGGTTGCCCAGAGCCCTGTGAAGCCTCATCTTGAATATCTCCAGGGATGGTATGCCAACCACCTCCCGGGGCAACCTGTTCCAGTGTTCCACCATCCTCATGGTAAAGAATTTGTTTCTATCATCCAAGTTTATATGGATTTGCTGGTGTTGCTATCTCCCTTAGCACAATCTTCTAATGTTTTTTGAGAATTGATAAATTAAAGAGGCACAAGTCAAACATAAATAAATAATGTAGTTAATGAGCATGGTGCGGGTGGATGAGGGAGACTATGGAGGACTGAAAGCATGTGTTCTAAATCAGCACCTGATTCAGCATTTCCTGGTTAAAATCTTTTGCGGAAAAATGCCTGGGTTAAATTTGTAAATGACGCTGGAAGAGTAGTGTGAATGACTCAAAGGCTTAGTGTTTGGCTTGGACTCTCTTTACATGTTCACTAGTGAAGAACAACACAGGAACAGTGTGGCTTAATGTCTGAAGCATACCCAAATATTAAAAAAAAAACAAACCAAACCAAAAACAAACCAGCAAAAACCCCCACCATCTTTCAAAGCTTAGTGTTCAGGCCTAGGATGTCTTTTAAAAGCCTAATTTATAAATCAAAGATTAAGGTACATTTTGCCAACAGTATTCTGTGTTGTTAGGTTTTGTGTATTGTGAATAATGATTCTGCATTAGCGATTTTTGGACTGTTCTAGGAATTTCATCTTGTTTAACTGATAAATCCAGGAACTAGAAAACTGGGAAAAAGTCATAGTTTGTCGTGTTGAAAAAAAAATAATTAAGGAATAGTCTGTACAGTAGGAAAGCCATGGCCAGATTAAATCTGCATTATTGTTTACCATTTTGCAGTTTTTGTTTCCAAGTGAATACTCAGGGACATAATAATACTTCGGACACATTAATGTGAATATTAGACATTAAATCATAGAATCAGAGTATTTTGGGTTGGAAGAGACCTTCAAAGATAATTTAGTCCAATGCGCCTGTGACGTGCAGCAAAATCTTACAGTGGACCAGATTGCTCGGAGTTCCATCCAGCCTGGCCTTGAAATCTTCACAGACGGAGCCTCCTGTGCTTCTCTGGGCAACCTGTTCCAGGGTGTCACTGTCATAAAAAATATCTTCCTTGCATCCAGTTTATATCTGCTCGCTTTGAGCTTGAAACTGTTAGCCCTTGTCTTAGAATCATAGAATGGTTTAGGTTGGAAGGGACCTCAGTGATCATCCAGTTCCAACCCTGTGCCATAGGCAGGGACACCTCCCACTGGAACAGGTCGCACAAGGCCTCATCCAACACCTCCAGGGAGGGAGCATCCACAGCCTCCCCAGGCAACCTCTTCCAGTATCTCACCACCCTCACTGTAAAGAACTTCCTCCTAACATCCTGTTTAAATCTCCCCTCTGCCACTTTAAACCCATTACCTCTTGTCCCACCCCAGCCTTCCTGTAGCCCCCTTCAGATACTGGAAGGCTACTATAAGGTCTCCTTGGAGTCTTCTATTCTCCAGGCTCAAGAGCCCCAGCTCTTGTAGCCTATCCTCATAGCAGAGCTGCTCCAGCCCTCTGATCATCCTCATGGCCCTCCTCTGGACTCACTCAACAGTTCCATGTCCTTCTAGTGTTGGGGGCTCCAGAACTGTACACAGTACTCCAGGTGGGGTCTGACGAGAGCTGTGTAAAGGGGGAGAATCACCTCCCTTGCTTTGCTGGCAACGCTTCTCTTAATGCAGCCCAGCACACAGTTGCTGTCTGGGCTGTGCGCGCACACTACCAGCTCATGTTGAGCTTCTCATCCACCCAGACCCCCAGGTCCTTTTCCTCAGAGCCACTCGCCACCCAGCCTGGAGTTGTGCTTGGGATTGCACTGACTCTGGTGCAAGACCTTACACTTGGCCTTGTTGAATTTCATCAGGTTGGCCTTTACACACCTCTCCAGCCTCTCCAGGTCCCTCTGGATGGATCCCTGCTCTCTAGCAAGTTGACTGTGCCACACAGCTTGGTGTCATCTGCAAACTGGCTGAGGGTGCATTCTATTCCTCTGTCCATGTCACTGACAAAGATATTAAACAACACTGGTGCCAGCACTGACCCTTGAGGGACGCCACTTGTCACTGGTGTCCAGGTGGACATTGTGCTGTTAATCACCACTCTCTGCATGTGACCGTCCAGCCAATTCCTTATCCAGGAATGCTCCACCCATCAAATCTGTGTTTTTCCAGTTTGGTGACCAGGATGTCATGTGGGGCAGAGTCAAATGCCTTATTCAGGTCCAGGTAGTTGATATCGATTGCTCTTCCTTGTTCACTGTTGCTGTGACTTCATCATACAAAGCCACCAAATTTGTCAGGCATGTCAGTTTTCTCAGTAGAGACTCTATTGGAAAGTCTGGGGTTTTTTTAATAAGCCATCTTTGCATGGTGGAAGCCCGTATAGGGGCTCAAAAGCTTTCTCCCCAACTCCCTCNAGAGAGGAGCTCCATTCCTCTGATCATTTTCAGGTCCTTACTCTGGACTCTCTCTAACAGGTCATTTTTTTGTGCTGAGGACTCCAGAGCTGGATGTAGTACTCCAGCTGGGGTTTCAGAAGAGAGGGGTAGAGGGACAGAATCACCATCCTTGATGTCCTAGGCAGTCATCTTTTGATGCAGCCCAGGTTGGCTTCTTTGGCTGCAAGCCCATTCTGCCAGTTCATACTACTTTTTTATTCACCAGTGTCTCCAGGTCCTTCTCAATGCATTCATTCCCCAGCTTGTATTCATACCGTGCACTTGGCATGCCGTATTTTGTGAGGTTAAAATGAAAAACTATTCCAGCATTCAGTTTTATTTGAGATGTAAATACAATCTGCAGTCATTTTAAGGAATCTGTACATAAAGGAAGACATGTTTATAATAAAAAACATAAAGTCTAGTTGACATTTTGAAAGAAATGCCTTTTGCAATCTTGTTTGAAGAGAACAGAGTATGGCAGGAATGCACACTGGATCAAATGTGACACTGACAGTAATTTTGCCTTCTTAGAAGTTAATTCAGTATTAATGCACAGCATTCCTGTTGTTCCTGTCTTCTGGCACAAGATTTCTGACAGTATTATAGCAGTTCAGTTAATTTATTTTAGCCTTTTTTTTCCCTAGCAGTTCTTTAATGCTGGAACAGTAACTAGTTAGGTGATGTCTCTGTTCCTGTGCATTGACAGTGGAAGGTGGTCCTTGTCCCAAAGAACTTAGATCCTTGACATTTTCTGGACAGCTAGCTCTAATTTTGTGCCTAACAAGAGACTATACTTTATTTATAGCTACTGCCTCATACAGTGTGCATGCTGTCTAATCAACCTAAGGACTTTCATATGGAGGTGGCAACTTAATAAAGGTTGAAGCAAAATGGAAAAAATTCAGTTAGCAGATCTAAAAAACACCTGTACAGAATAAAAGAATCTTGCTTCATATCAAGGACCTGGCTAACAATACAGAAATCTTAACAAAGTGTATTCTATTTGTTACCTTTTAAATTATGGATTCATACAGTGGTGTAGGTTGGAAGGGACCTGACACACCATCAAACTGCTGCCATTCAGTGACACCTGGACAGACTGGATAGCTGGGCAAAGGTGAACCTAATGAAGTTTAACAAGGGTTTAAGTGTAGAGTCCTTCTCCTGGGGAGGAATAACCTCAAGCAGCAGTACAGGTTAGGGGTTGACGTGCTGGAGAGTAGCTCCACAGAGAAGGACCTTAGAGTCCTAGTTGATAAGATATGTATGGGGCAACAAGATGCTCTGGTGGCCAAGATAGCAGTGCATTTGGGTGCATTGAGAAGAGTGTGTCCAGCAGGTTGATGGAGGTTCTCCTCCCACTCTGCTCAGTCCTAGTTAGACCACATCTAGAACATTGTGTACTGTTCTGGGCTCCCCAGTTCAGGAGAGACAGGGAACTACTAGAGAGTGTCCAATGGAGAGTTCATCTGAAGGGTAGCTGTCAGGAGGATAGAGTCCATCTCCTTTTCAGTGGTACCCAGTGATAGGACAAGCAACAATGAATGTAAACTCAGTGACAGGAAATTCCTTCTCAACATGAGAAAAAAATTCTTTACTGTTAGGTTGACGGAACACTGAAACAGGCTGCCCAGAGAGGCTGTGAATTCTCCTTCTCTAGAGTTCTTCAAACCCAGCCTGGATGCATTCCTGCGTGACCTGCCATAAGGGTCACGCTTTGCAGGGTAGGTTGGCCTCAGTGGTCTGAAAGTCCCCTCCAATTCGTAACATTCTGTGTTTCTGCGATTCTGTGACCTTAAAGGTCATGCATTTCCAGCCTTGGTGCCATGGTCAAGGACACCTTCCACTAGATAAGTTTGCTCACTGTCCCATCCAGTATCTGCTTAAACACATCCAAGGGTAGGGCATCCACAGCCTCTCTGGGCAACCTGTGCCAGTGTTTTATCATCCCCAATGTAATGTCTTTCTTCTATCTAGCTTAAATCTCCTCTCCTTCAGTTTAAAGCCATTATCCCTAGTTCTACCACTATGTGGCTTTCTATAAAGTTCCTCTTCAGCTTCCTTGCTCCTTTTAGGTACTGGAAGGATGCAATAAGGTCTTCGAGAAACCTTCTTCTCCAGGGTTGAACAACCCCAATTCTGAACCTGTCTTCATAGGGGAGGAGCTCCAGCCTTTTGATGAACTTCATTAACTTCCTGGTGACTGCAGAGGTTTATGGGAAAACCTCTGAGCAGAAGTTCAGATCTCTACAATAATTATAACTCTTTATTAAAAAAACCTATTATTCTTAAGCCAATTTGTTTTTCAGAAAAAAAGGCTGTTCCAAGCATAACTTATCATTACCTTAATGCACATGCAGAAGTTTAAGATTTCTTTAATTCAACTTTCCTTGATCCTAAACAGTCTATATCACTTTACAGTGAAGGATGCCCGGATACTTAATTTTGCAATATGGCTGATGATGTTGTTTATAATATCTCTTTAATATTTCTGGATTCTGGTACCTATTTCAAAAGGTAAAGACGGGTTTATTAAAGGCTCAGGATTTATCATGACCCTGGATGAACTGGAGAAGTGGGCCCTTGTTAACCTCTTGAGGCCAAGTGCAAGGTCCTACACCTAGGTTGGGGCACTCTCTGTTATCAATGGAGGCTGAAGAATGAGTGGATTGAGAGCAGATCTGCAAAGGACTTGTGGGTGCTGGTGGACATGAGGGAGCAATGCATGCTTGCAGCAGAGAAGACCAGTTGCATCCTGGGCTACATCAAAAGAAGCATGGCCAGCAGTCTGAAGGGGGTGATTCTGCCACTCCACTCTCACGAGACCTCACCTGGAGTACTGCATACAGCTCTCGAGTTCTTAGCACAGGAAAGACCTGTTGGAATGGGTCCAGAGGAGGACCACAGAAATGATCAAAGGGATGAAACACCCCTTCTATGAAGAATGACCAAAAGATTTGAAACTGTTTAGTGTGGAGAAGAGAAGGCTCTGGGAAGACCTTGTTTCAGTACTTAGAGTGGGCTTATAAAAAAGATGGAGACAATAGTTTTAGCAGGGCCTGTTGTGACAAGACAAGGGATGATGGTTTTAAACTAAAAAAGATACGATTTAGGCTAGATAGAAGATTTTTTTAAAAACTGATTATGGTAAAACATTGGCAGAGTTTGCCCGGCAGTGTGATTTAGTTGAAAATGTACCTGCTTACTGCATGGAGGTTGCACTACATGGCCTTTAATGGCCCCATCCAACCCAAAACATTCTATGATTCTATGATAATATAAAGTTAATGGTCTTTGATCTTAACCTGCATTTCTGTTCCATTGTTTTAGAACAGTTTTTGTTTTAATTTTACCTTTTCAATTTTGGATATGTAACACTGCATGCCATGGAATGCTAAAGCAAGTGTTTTAAAATCATCTTTCTTTTTTATTTTCTGTGTCTCTTACTCATTTCTGTGTAAAGAAGTAGAAGGCAGACAGAGACTATATGTCCATAAATGCAGCTTTGAAGTGTTGAAGGTGTTGCAAGATATCCAATCCACTCATGATCTTGGGGACTTTCTAGCCTTTCATGGTATTTCCTCTTTTCCCCCCAGAAAATGTAACATTTGAAGTATTGATCCATATTCTGAGCTGAAAGGAATATCATATTTTCATCCTCCTTTGCAGCACCAAGTAGATACCAAGATTAATATGTCCTGATTTGTCATCTTCGTAAACACTGGGAGTTCAAGAAAAGTTATCTTGTTCTTTTCTGCTTAAATTCTCTGTTGAACTGGGTGGAAATACCATGAGGCTATGCTGTAGAAATTACAAGTTACATGTTAAAAATAGTTGTGGAAGAGAAACCATTGTGCCCCAGAGGAAAGAGAGAAAGTCTTTAGACATTTCTTTTTCTAATAAATACTGCAAATATTACTTTATTTATCAATATACTTTTTATGTAGGATCTTTTGGTATCTGCTATTGATATTTATCTTCATTTTTAATGATACATAAGCAGCTCAGGAAGCTGTCATATTTGTCATGTTGCATGGCACTAAAATACAGGTTTGGAAATACATATTCTACTTTTCCAGAATCTTTGAAGCTTTGTTCTCTCTTGATTTTATTGTAATATGGATGCTGAACTCTTAGCAGATTGTGAGTTTTAAATAAATTGCTTAAGGGAATTAGTGAAGGGAGGTGTGGATCTTCTTAGCTCAAAATGTAGTGCTAGCACTGTCTTGTTTTTGAGGCATTTAAGGTTCCATTCATGTAGATCTGAAGGGAATTCACCTCTGTGAAGTTCTTTATAGCGATATAAAGAAGTGACTCTGCACCTCTGTATAATATAATTTCTAAGTAGTATTAAGAAGACAGAAACAAGACTTTGGTTGCTACCAAGAGTCTTCCTAGGCCTGGGGCTTGACGTAAGTAGTTTTCAAAAGAATAATGAGCTATTTCTTTGTATTTTATGACCAGTGTGAGTAAGTGTAGAAATTAAAACTATAATGTAGTAAATCTTACACTATGATTCCAATACCAATGAATTGTCTTTCTCCAGTTTCCTTAACTACTAATTAGTAGGAAAGACAAAGACTTTTTTTTCTCCAAGCCTTACTAATTTCATAGGTAGAATTTAAGCTGAATATCACTACTAAAATGGCCCGAGGTATGAACCTGTGTTAAGTGGGGCTTTCATCATAATTTTGAGGAAAATGTTTGGATAGGGCAGTGAGAGTTCTTTAGTAGTATCATACTTAATACAGCCTGTTCAGCAGGGAGATGTTAATGAAAATTCGTCACAGTTTCATCTGTGAATATGCAGCTGATTACAGAGGCAGGAGAAAGAGAAAGGAACATTTTCTCTGCTTTTCTGCTCCCTGTCTCCTGTCTCCAAATATTATTAAAAGAAAAAAAAAAAAAAAGGAGTTTTTGAGTGTTTCTGGCTTTAATTCCCATAAAGCAAAACTGAACCAATTTTTCCTGTATGCTTTTCAGTCTCTTATTTGTTCAGTATGTTTTCCTGTATTCTCTGAAGTCAAAGGGTCCATTTTTTTGTACAAGTTACTTTTTTAATTTCTGACACCAAGTATTATACAACACTACTGCAGTTATTACTGTATTTTCTCCAATTTTTGTTAAGAATGAAGAAATTGTGTATGATGGCAGAATGCCATCCTTTTTGTTTTTTTTTTTAGTAGGTAATACTGTATACAAGAAATCTCTGAAAAATTATTAAGGGATCAACATGGCAATGGGGGTCTTTGACCTTAAATACAGGAATGACTGTTATTATTGTATGGTAAATATATATGGTTATACCCATCTGAATTTAAGACAAAAGTATCCTCGATTTCCTCCGGTGCAGTTTAACATTTTTGCAATCTGCAATCAGTTAAAACCCCCATACCTCCAAATTCTAAGGGTTTCAGCAAATTCAGACCCTATTTTTTTTCTCTGCCATTTTTGCCTATCTCTTTCAGTTTTAAACTTTGTGTGGGACATACTGGAATGCTGCTTGTAGGCTGAATTTGCTGCTGCTTCCTATGGAGAGAGCAAATCTCTTGTGGACCATTAGGAGTTACGAATTGATATGGTGGTGTAGATGATTTTGAAAGTCATTTGAGGGACAGCATTTAAGGAGACTGACCAAGATGTAACCTGTCTGCCTGTAGCTGTACTGCCAAACTCTTTAATTCTGTCTCTGAATATGTCATAAATAATGGGGTTTACTGTGTTTGCAGGGAGCATGGACCAGAGGTCTCCAAGGAGGATGAAAGCATAAGAATTATATATTGTTAGCATTCCTTTGGAAGCAGGTAGAAGGCAGCAGGAGTGGGTAGTCAGTCGTAGGTGACAATTGTGAACATGTAAAAGTCACGTATAAAGAAACTGCCCACCAGTAGTAAGGAGAGAGTGATGACTCAAAGAAGCTGAAGTACAGGCTTCCTATGGAAGCAGGTTGTCTCATCTGTCCCGCTCTGACATTGGTATTAGACATGCTGCCCTATGAGTGAGTGAAGAGAGTATATTGCTTACGCTCTGTTCTCATCCTGGTTCTGCCTTGTTCTTTAATTAATACCATGATTCATGGAACAAGAAGGTGTGCTTTAAAAATCTGTAGATGACAAGAAGCTATGAAGTACAGCAGGTGTGCTGGGACTAGTTTTTCAGTTCTTAAAGGAAAGAAATAGCTTGAAAGAAGTACAGAGCAATTTGTCAGGGACAGTTGCCGGGTACTGCATTTAGCCATGAGTAGCCAGCTGTACAAACACAAACATCAGGCAGTTGTGTAGCAAAGGATTTGAGTGGATCATAACTTGCACAAGACTGATGAATAAATGTTTATATATATATAGAAGGAAGCAGAAGAACCAGCTAGTTACGTAAGTAATCCTGATTTCCTCAGCATATATAGTGGTTTTGGGTGGGATATGGTGTGATTGGTTTGGGAAATATACTTTAAGGAGCAAATCTTCGAGAAATCACTCTTACCAGTTTTTCAAGGGAGGTTGTAGTATTCTTGACACTGGAGGTGAGCAATCCTGCTTTAAGAGAGAGGAATGGAAAATACCACCTTCAAGGTCCATTCCTTCTGTATTTAGATGCTTTTAAATGAGAAGTAATGTTAATCTGACATCTTTCTAAGAGCTGAGATGGAGAAAGTACTTGAGCAGAAGTTCTGGGCAGCTGACCCTACTTAAGCATTTAGGGTTGGACTAGATGACTTCCTGATACATCTTCCAACCTCAACCATTCTGTGACTCTGAAGTGTCAGACCAGGTTCAGTGATGAGTAATTGCTGTTGCACATGGATTTCCAGGATACAGTGTTGAGTGAAAGACTTGACTTTGGTTTTAAGGGGTTAGTCAGATTGTGATTTGGTCTGGTTTAAGAACTGGAAGCTAAGCTTGCCTTCTTTCCTGACCACAACTCAAATGTAGCACTGTTTGCAAACAGCGTTTTCATTTACTTATTCCTCCTTGCAGTCAGCAGCAGAAACTTTATTTAAAAAAAGGGAAAGGCTATTTGTGTTTGTGCATAGGTTGTGCACAACCTATTGTTGTTTTAATTATGATTAGTTGCTTTAATCATGCTTTCTTTGGGACACTTAGAGAACTGATAGTCTTTCAAAAACGGTTTTAGATGTGTTACAAGATTTTAGTTGCTGCCACATTCTATGTTTGTCTGTTGTCTTCTGAGATAATTGCCTCCACACTCTCTGTCATCCTACTTTTTCTGTCTGGAAACACTGCCATGTGCACACTCAAAACCATACATTATTGTATTCTTTCAAATCTGCCTAAAACTACCATATGTCAGACTTGTTGAGGGTCTGAGCAACCTGATCTAATTGTGGATATCTCTGCTCACGGAAGGGGGGATTGTACTAGATGACCTCTAAAGGTCCCTTCCAACCCAATGCATTCTATGATTCTTTTCTGTGACACAACATTGTGGGAAGAGATGATTTGACAGGAGCCAAAGCTGATCTTATCTTGATACCAGTGTTTTCCATTACATTTGTCATAACTCAGGCTTGTGAATTGTCTTAACTTTTGTGTATTCCTATAGACAGGGACATTTTTTTCTCTCTTGGTAAGGACTTAGCACATGATTTCTTCATGACTAAGTGATGGTTCAGAGCTGTAAATACTGTAATGTTACATTTTTCCAGGAGAAATGTGCATCCAGAAAGCAAGGAAAAGAACAGACTTTTTTCAAAATCTTTACGGATATCTTTAGACTCCTGTTTCACTGTCAGCTCTGGTTGGTAATACTGATCCCTCCCCAGCCCCTTTCATACCTGAATTTATAGTTCAGACCTCAACATTGTACTGTTGCTTTTGTGATAACACTGCTTTAATCACACAGGGACTCACTCTGCTTTACCTCATTGATTATTAGTTTGTTCATCCTAATATTTTTGTTTGCGACTTCTCCCTCTGGGTCACTTGTATTTTGAGCTGCTGTCTCTTCTATTATTGCCTCTCTTCTTTCATGTCTCTACTATAATAAGGAAAATAATTGCCTAGAAGCTTTCTATACAATGCTGTTGTACCAGAGGACTCTTTGTTTTCCTTTATTTTGAAAAGTTATTTATTTTTAAGTAAGTTGATGATTAACTGTAGTTGTTGGAGCCAGTTCAATTCAGGCTCAAAACAGTTACTAAAGGAGATTTATAAATAGAATATAAATGTTGTAAATCCATTGGCCAGGAGAAAAATGTTATACTCTGTATGGTTTGTCAAAATTACTTGCTCTTGGGAATTAAGTCTACCTTTATTTACATAACAAGAATACCTCGTTATTATATTAGATTTTCGTAATGAACCTGAAAGAGCTGCCCGTTGCCAGTTTAATTACTAGATTTTCCTTAAAATGTGTAGCATATTTGCTCCTATTTAAAAAATAAACCGACAAACAAAACCTACAGAAAACACAGTGTGTCTACTAAGAAATCAAAGAGGCTTTTTGCAAGGCATCTGTTCATTGACTGGATAACTTCATATGTGAAATTAGTTTGACATTCTGTATGAATGCTGGACTCAGATTCTGACCTGTCATTTTGACAGTCTGTTGTGCATCGTCATCCAGCATGTCTGTAAGTAGTTCATGCTTTGTAAAAGAACTTAGTAGTCAGGGGAGGTTTCCTACCCTATAGTCTGCTTTTTGAAAGATCTAAATCCAGTTCTCATTTTTACTGATTATTACAAATCAAACTTTGAATTTTTACTATTTATATTTGTGCTGTGTCTCTGTAGTATATGCTACAGTACAGCACAAATAAAGCTTGATTGTATTAAAATTAATTAGAAAGATCTACTCTCCAAGGCAATGCATTTTTTCATTTCCAGTTCTTTAGATTTTCATGGGAGCACTTTGTATTAACTTAACTGCCAGGTAAGGATAAAACTCTGCCTCTTTTCCCCTAAGGCTGATAGGAATCAACTGGATACCCTCTGAGATATGCTGAGAGCATGCTAATGTGCAGCCAACAGAGTGCTGGTAATAGCTTAAAAGGCTATGGGAGCAAAACTTAAAAAGTGTTACAGATACTTGACCCTTTGTCTAGATGATGAAGAGATGCCAGAGAGAAATTATTAATTAAAAATACATAGAAATGACCATAAATGTGATAACTGAAATTGTAAAGTAAGATCTTTTTACAATGATTAAAAAATACAACAAAGGGGACCTAAGCAGGTTATGTTCTCCTCTGCCACTTGTATGTCAGTGATTCTTGGGAAGCATTTAGTCTCCAGTGATATGAATAGCAGAGATAGTCTGCTCTTGTAGTTCATACTGCACCTGAGTAGAGCCAAAAGTGTTTTTTCAGAGACGTATTACTGTTCTTTTTCCTCTTCTGAGGACAATAGTGAAGTGTAGAAGTGCTGCGTGCATTAGTCTCATTCAAATACTTAATGTTTGTTTTTTAAAAAAGAAGGATTCAGTTATTTATAGAATCGTAGAATTGCTCCATTGGAAAAGACTTTATTGAGTCCAGCTGTAGCCTAACATCTTCCTGTACACATCTGCTAGACCATGACCCTGAGCATCTCATCCAGACTTCTTCTAAACATTTCCAGGAATGGTGATTCCAGCACATACGATCAACCATTTTAGTGAAGATCTTATTAATAATATCCAGTGTAAACCTTTCCTGGTGCAACTTAAGCCCATTTCCTCTCATCTTGTCACTTGATGCCTGGAAGAAGAGGCCAGGCCCCACATTGCTACAACCTCCTTCCATGGAGTTGTAGAGAATGTCTCACTTCAGCCTCCTCCCCTCCAGCTCCCTGTAATGGGAGTGTGAATCCATGACACTCCATCAGCCACTCCTCACGGGGTTTCTGTTAAAGACCTCTTACCATCCTTGTTGCCCTAGTTTATGAAGTTAAGAACATGCAAATGAAAGAGATATTTGGATAACTTCTTCTCAATTAAAAACTGAAATTGCAGCCCAGGATGTAAAGTAATGTACAGTAGCACCTGTACAGTTTAGGTACCTCAGTTTTTCTAAGCAGCAGAGAATGTTGGCAGAGGTTACTTTCAATAAATTTGAAAGGTTTCTATTCAGAAATTATTTTTGGCCTGTGGATATGTGGATGAGGACTTCTCCAGATCAGCACATCAGGTTTGCTGGAACTCTGAAAGGTAATTGCTTGCTAGAAGGTTTTAAGAGAATATTGAAACTGCTAAGTATACCAGGGAAACCCAAAACTTGTCTGGCAGAAAGATATAATGAACTGCAAGTTGTAATTGTAAAGTTCTGTTGGTGCTTGTTTATAGACAGGATGTTGTCTCTGACGGCATCAGAGATCACAGTGCAGTTCCCCAGTGCATTTCAGTGACTACAGATGTTATAGGAATAGTGTTAAGTGTATATCTTGAATTCCAGATGTCCTCATTGTATTCAGGGGCAAAATCTTGCCGTAATCCTTATGAGAAACTGCATAAAAAATAGTTTCCTTTTTGTTTCTTGTGATTACTTGCCCTCCTGCTGCAATGATAATATGAGATGTAACATGTAATCATCAGAAAAATGTAGGTAGTTTCATGAGAAATAGTTATGGCTTCTCAGTCAATCAGTTTGTAATGGTATCTGGGAGAGGAGATAGCTTCCTGCAGGACTGAATTTCTGCCACCTACTGGGAGAAGAAAATTTAGTTTTAGTGAAAAGTGGTATCCTGGTAGGTCTGGATATGGAAGTCGTATACTTGTTTGCAGAATAGGCAGCATCTGCTTTGAGTGTGCCTTCAGTGAGATCTTACAGCACTATCAGAACAAATCTTAAAAGTTCAGTCGTTACCTGTGCAATCCACAGAGTTTGTTTTTCTGGTTGAGTTGGAATGCAGTATCTCGATATTGTTAATTTTATTTCAGTGTGATAAAAAAGTCCTTTATCTTTTTAGCCTTTGAAAAATATTTCATTATCACATTACAGTTTTACTTTATTTTCTAGAACTACAGGAACTTTGAAGCCCCCTTTGTGATCACAATGTTGTCATGTGACAGTGTGTGATAAATTCAGTCTTAAACATTCATTATCAGTAGTGTTTTCCTTTCTCTCTCTCTCTTCCCCCCCCCCCTTTTTTTTTTTAGTAAGCACTGTAATCTGTTGAGATTTCCTAAAATTCATTGACTGGATAAGGTTTTAATCTTTAATATGGATACTTTATTCAGACAGTGATGACCGTGTGGTAGGTCTCCTGCGCTTAAAAGGCAACTAATTATATTGTACAGCAATTAAAAACAAAAAATTATTTACTGTATCTGACCATACTATATGCTCAAAGCAGTCATGTACCAACAAACTGATTCTGCAGTCTACATAAGAATGCATTATTAAGTGGAAGGAGTGGCTGACACCCTGTCAAGCTGTGCAGCAATTTAGAGAAGCCCAAACAGGCTGTAGAGTTGGGCAGAGGTGAATCTCATGAAGTTCAATAAGGGTCCTGCACCTTGGGAAGAATAACCCCGTGTACCAGTGGAGGTTAAGGGTTGACCTGCTGGAAAGCAGCTCTGTGAAGAAGGACCTGGGAATCCTTGAGGGCAGCAGGTTCACCATGAGACAGCAATGTGCTTTCTTGGCCAAGAAGGCCAACAGTACTCTGAAGTGCATCAAGAAGAGTGTGGCCTGCAGGTTGAGGGAGGTACTCCTCCCCCTCTACTTTGCCCTAGTGAGGCCACACCTGAATATAGTATCCAATTCTGGGCTCCCTAGTTCGAGAAGCACTGGATACTACTGGAGATAATCCAATGGAAGGCCATGATGATGGCTGAGAAGCCTATGTCATCTCTCTCACATGGAGAGGCTGAGAGACATGGGGCTGTTGGCCTGGAGAACATCAGACAGAGATGGGATCATATCCAGCTTACCATTATCAAAAGGGTGGAGGTCATGATGATGAAGCTGGGATCTTTACAATGGTGACCAGTGGTTTCCCCAACACAAGGGAAAAAGGGTGCAAAGTAGTAACATAGAAAGTTTCACCTGAACTTAGTTTCCTTTGAGGGTGACAGAGCACTGGAACAGGCTGTCCAGAAAGGTTGAGGAGTCTTCTCTGGAGACTTTTAAAATCTGCCTGGATGTTGTGATGCTGTTCAGACAGCTTTAGGTTGATTAGCAGGGAGTAACTAGATAACCCTGTGAGGTCCCTTCTAACAGCACTGTTCAAATGCATTGAATTGCTGAGACTAGCTATGATAATACTGACAAATAGTTAAATCCAGTCTTCTTTTTCAAGGGTCTTTTAGCCATGCTTCACATTTAGAGGCCTTTATATTTGCTGTCCATTTCAGATAACTTGGAGACTGTCTGAATTCAGCTGTGCATCTCCCTTTACTTTTCAGATGCCAGAGAGCCTTTGTTTTTTTGCCACTGGAACACACTTTGTCCTGTTCGGACCCTCCTGTTTCTGATTCTTCAGGGTCCTCACAGGTCCACCAGTGTCTGGATGTGTTCTGTTGTCCTGTGAGTAATATCCCAGGAGCAAAATACTTGCCCATGGAGTTGAAGAATACCTAGTTGTTACGTAGGTACTTCGAGACTGTACTTCATTTCAGCCAATGCAGTTAAACTTTAGGCTTATTGAGAGCCTTTGAAATAGTGTATCTAGAAACACTGCTCGAAACTTTAACTGGGCAACCAAAAGAAAAGCCACAGTTGTCTTTAACACTGAGTTTGAATGGAAAGATCTCTTCTGTCTGTTCTCCTGACTGTGGTTGCTGTTGAAAGTTCTCTTCTGTCTGTGGTTGCTGTTGCAGGGTCTTTGCCATTCTATACTTGTATGCTGCAGGGTGTCAGAGATTGCCCATTCTCAGTGGAGCATTTTATCTTTTATCTCCAGTCTCCCATCAAGGCCTTCTCGGTTTTCTGGATGGTATTGTGTTCTCTGATGCAGATTTGCATTTCTGATCTTGGAGACAGTCTGGCCGTTCCCCTTAATAGTCATTATTGCACTTTCTTGGAAGTGTGAAATTCCCTTTATTTGATTGAGTGGAATTTCCTGTGCTTTTCTCTTCACTAATTTATTACTTTTCCAGCAAGCTTCCATCTTCCGGCATCTCAGTAGTTGTGGATGTGTTTAGATGGCATTCCTCACCAATTTGTAGGGTAGCTGCCCCCAAAAGTTTACCTTTGGCCATCACAGTTAGCTGATTTAGGCCATGAATTATAAGAGATGACTCTGCTCTGTCTGCAGTCAAGGTGAGCAGGTTAGCTTCAGAAAATTGCATGCTGCATATGTTTGCAGTGGTGATAAAGCAGGATACTACCGGGGTGTAAAGGGCAGTAACAAATGTACCTGATGTCTGTTTCTCTGTCAGAATTTAAGGGAAATGCTTAGCATGGTTGTTGCAGTGCTTGAACAGTCAGATCTGGAGTCTTAGGCACAAATACAGGCTGGGTGAGGAGTGGCCTGAGTGCCATCTTGAAGAGAAGGACTTGGGGGTGTCACTTGATGAAAAACTCATCATGAGCTGGCAATGTGCGCTTGCAGCCCATGTGACAACCATGTGCTGGGCTGCATCAGAAGAAGTATGAGCAGCAGGACAAAGGAGATGATTCTGCCTGCCCCACTCTGCTCCTGTGAGACCTCACCTGGAGTACTGCATCTTTTTCTGGTGCCCCCAGTGTAGGAAGGGTGTTGCTGGAGTTCGTGGAGAGGAGTGCTGCAAACATTATCAGAGGGTTGAAGCACCTGGTCTATAGGAACTGGCTCTGAGTGTTGGAGGTAGTCAGCCTGGAGAGAAAAAAGTTCCGGGGAGACCTTGTAGAAGCCTTGCAGTGCCTGAAGGGATCCTACAGGAAAGCCAATGAAGAACTTTTTACAAAGGTTTGTAGTGACAGGATGACAGGGAATGGGCTGAAGCTTGAAGAGGGTAGATTTAGACAGGAAATAAGGAAAAAAATTCTCTACAGTGAGGGTGGTGAGACACTCGCACAAGTTGTCCAAGGAGCATCCTGTTCACAGGATCACAGGATGTCAGGAGTTGGAAGGGTCCCAAAGAAATCATCGAGTCCAACCCTCCTGCCAGAGCAGGACCATACAGTCTAGCTCAGGTCACAGAGGAATGCATCCAGTCAGGCCTTGAAAGTCTCCAGAGAAGGAGACTCCACAGTCCCTCTCGAGAGCTTGTTCCGGTGGTCTGTGACCCTTACAGTCCCTCTCTTTGGAGGTATTGAGGGCCAGGTTGGGCAAGGTTTTGAGCAGCCTGGTCTAGTGGAAGGTGTCCCTGCCAATGCCAATGTGGGTAGAATTAGATGCAGTTTAAAATTCCTTCCAACCCAAATCATTCTATGAATCTGTCAATCTATATGCATGTACAGAGCATTATTATGAAAGTCAGCACATGCTGTTTTTAGGGATGGCAACAAGAAAATGCTTCTTCCATGTACTTTTTATATGGTCTCACATCATTCCTGATTACCTGTAAATATGAAAATTATTGATGAATATTTACAAAGAGTTTCCAAGTAAGATAAACTTTGCTGTTATCTTTGTGCTGTAGAGGCAACATTTTATCCAAGGTGCATACTGCTCTTAGCTTTCTGTTACTGAGGGAATGGTAAAATGTGTGTAGGTGTTAGACATCTTCTACAGTGAAGAATACTGTTGCAGAAGTAACTTATATCCTCCCTAGAATTATAATCAGTGCCATTATGAGTGTAAAATACCTGAAATTTATATGGCTGTATTGTACTTCATGGATGTCAGGGTTGAAATGATGCCTTTCCTGGGCTTTGTAAGCAGTGATTTAAACTTGACACAAATTAAGTTTCATGTACTCATTTCAAAACATCACTGTTTCATTGTATTGAGTAGGAGGACTATTATCCACAGGACTCATATTTCTATTTATGGTGGTTTATCATTTCTCTCACTAATCAATACATCACACAGGCAAATTATGTGTATAATGGACTACTGATTCTAAGGTTGTACAAATAAGGGGCAGGAGGATACTGTGTGAATGTTAACATTAGACAAGCGCTGAAGGTTGCTTTGTTAAAAAGCTAGTCTTCCTAATCTGAATCTTTTGTGCTCAAAAGAGTATTTGAAGAAGGTGAGCATCTTTCTTCAGTGAAATCCTGAAGGCAGGGATCCCTTGTGTCCTCTATGTTTGGAACCACAGTTTAATGCACAAAGGAGGAGGTTTCCTTCCTGACAGGACACTTTCTAAAGTCTGTAGCACATTCTGAGTTGCGGTCCCTTTCAGGTGGGAGAAGAGTCCCCTCTTTCCAGGGTTTTTCTGCACTTGAAGAATATATGAAGTTAATTTGTGATGGTTGTAGTACAGTACCTAAAATTGTCATTTTGGTCAGACTTAAGTCAGCTCAACCTGCCTTTCCTCATAGCCCACTTGAAGGCTAAAGAGTGTTGTTGCTGTTGTTTTTTGAAGTCTGAATAACATGTCCCTGGGAGGGGGCCAGAGCAGGGCAAGGCATGACAACCAGGACCATTCCTCTGCCCCTTCAGGGTGCAGGGCAGCTGCCAAGCAGCTCCAGCCCCAGGCATTGGGCACTTCACTGGGAGTGGGGTCCAAGCAGCAGGCAGTAGTCTCACAACCCTTATTCTTGTTTCCATATCACTCCTGACATGAAATAAAGATGTGTATCTAAATGCACAGGAGTTTGGAGTCTCACTAAAATATTTTAGACCATGGATGACAAAGGTAGTGCTTCTTCTGAACTCTTGTATTTGTGTTTTGACAGGTGAAGAAGCATTTACATAAGAAGAGAGTCATGAAAACCTAGTATCTTCAGATTTTGCTATTCTGTTTTACATGCTGACATGTCAGTAAGCCAGTGATCACTGAATCACATTTCTAAACAGGAGATGTGATGTCAGGGAACGTTCCTAACAAGATCCCAAGGTACAAAAGATAACTTGAGTGTACTACCGTCTTTATGATATATGTGTGATAGGTGATGGTGACACACACAGTGGTTCCCAACCTGGCATACTTGATTTCCTTCAGAAGCTTTAACCTTCAGATAAGTTTATACAGGTAGACAAAATTGTCACAGAACTTGTCAATTCTCCTGTATTTTAAACCAAGATTACCTGTTAGCCTTCAGCTAAGGCAGGTTTTTTCCAGTGTCTTTTTTTCCTGGTGAAATCTCAGGTGTTTTGAAAGGGAAAAGTTTGTTCTCCAAGTCTTTCCTTAGTGAGACCGCGTATGTAGTGGCTATTGATTTCCGCAGAACCTTTAGGAACTTGGTGTCTTTGAAATTTCTGCTTGTCTGTCCCTAGGGTAAGTAGTTATTGATAGCGTGGGCTGGTGTCAACAGCTTCAATGGACATGATCAGAAGTCCTCTCACTGCTTTGGGAACCCAGCTAACAACTGGAATATAGAATTATAGATTAATAGTTTTTTGTTTTTTTTTTTTTTAATTTTTTCCCATGATCTTCATCTAGGTAATATTTTTGTAAAAGAAAGTGCAGCATTCATTGCTGCCTAAATTATGCACACACACAGAGCAGAAACATAAGGACATTGTGATGAGGATGAGATTTTTTTCCTCCTAAGAATATTACTAATAAGATAATATTTGTAACAATAATGTTTGCCGCTATCAGGAAGTAAACTTTATCATGCAGCAGTGCTAAACAAAGACCCACACAAATTTTATACAATCCATTCAGTATGATCTTGGGAACCTGTGCTGAGGTCTGTTACTTGAATAATCAAAGGAACACAGTGTGAAGGAAGATACCTTGGCATATGTGAAGCCATTAGCTGACAAGGATAAAGTAGAGAATGGTTTGCCAACGTGTGAATGTCATTTGTTGCCTAATTCATCAGATTCATTAAATGTCTGATTAGATATAAATCAATATTACAACTTCATAATGAGAGTAACAATTCAGAAACACTATAAAATGAGGCTTTTTTGTTGTGCAAGAACCCATCTCTAAAGCCTGCTTATGAGAAAGAGAAGTATAATCTTGTAATGAAATTTTCATGGATTGGCTGGTACTTCATTTTATAGCTTAATTTCTCACCAATTTCTTGCAGTCTGATTGGTGTAGGTATAAAACTCCTGTAAGGTTTTTTCTTGATTTTTAATTAGTGTAATTAGTTTTAATTTAATTTATCTATTTATGCTTCAGCATAATCACTTCTGCAAATTCAATGCTGTATTTTAGTAGTTTTTAGTTCCCTGATTTTAGTTTCTCATCAATTTATACTAAACCTACATGTAAATGTACAATTACTGTTTTTAAGCCTGAGTAGAGAAGATGAAGGCAGTGAGTAATTTCTGTTTTCTGGCAGTTACAAAAACACACATGTATGTACTATGTAATAAATGCATGTTTCTTTTTTCCTCCTTTGAGACCCAGATCAGGAAATCTTCACATTCATAGTTATGGTTTAAAATATATTTAAAATCTGTGTACTTTCTCTCTTTGTCTCTCTTTCTTTCTTCCCCTGCAATGTGATGGATGAAAATAAATCCTGAGGTAACAACAGAAATCTAAAGAGTAGAGTAGAGTTCAAATCCTGACATTTACAACCTTGACTTTCAGTTGTGATCTGTATAGACATAAACATTCCAGCAATCATGTCATCTGGTTCACAGTGGTAGTATTTGATCAGTGAGGTGCATACTGTAATATCAGTGATACTGTGATTGTTTCTCTGAATGGTTGACTTCTGGCTATGCTGGCTACTCTTTAGTTATGCTGCTCATACTAGCTTCATATTGTTTGCCATTGATTTAGCTATTTTTTTTTCCCCCCTTCTATCTTTTTTTTCCCCCCATCTGTCCCTTTATGATAGTTTGATAAAGAATACATTCCAGGCTTGTACAGTGTCATAGCACTCAGTCTGGCTGTTTATACTAAACATGAGACTGTAGGGTCTTCATGTGAAGCCTCTGCACATGTAAAACTAGGAGAGACCACGACAGTGAGTTGACAATGTATGTTCCTGTATCTCAATACTTTTTCTGATAACTTCCACAGTTGATTCAAGTTCAAATAGTTGATACATATTAGGAACAATTGAAATATATGGTTTCCCAGAATACAACTGTTTTATTTCCATTCAGAGGACAAGGAGAGCTGCAAAACTGAAATGATTACTGAAGTAACTGTTAAATAAGATGAATCTTACTGTAGTTTGCATAGGACGTTTTTCAGATTGGTGGAGCATCAGCTGAGCTGGAGAAAGTAAATGTGATCAATTCCATTGACCATGCTGTAAAACCAAAGTTTGGAATTTTAGGCCTGCAACTATATGGCATTCAAAACTGAGACAGTAATGTGAGAATTAAGGGAACTCATGTTTTTAAGTCTGTCATTATCATTGAAGTCAATTGCAGTTAAAAATAAAGAGATATAGATGCCTGTAGCAGCTAATAGTATATAGTAATTTACATTTGAAAGTCTGGTGTTGTAAAGTCCAACCTACAGTTATTCATTAGCAATATGTCATTATGTGACATTCATGTCACCTCAGAGCCTATGAAGAATTGCTAGCAAAACTAAACTTTATTGAGGACACCCTTACCCTTATTTAATAAAGAAAAGAAAGCAGGAAGGGAGGGAAGGGCATTGATTTTGGTAATATAGCTAGTCTCACTTAGGTACAAGTGGACGTGCACTGACTGCAGAACCTGAGCAGTGGTTAGTTTGTCCTCCAGCGAGAGTAGCTGTGTATAAGCAAGGCAGTGTACGTGTGTAGCCAAGAGAATGGTGGAGCCATTTCCTGATTAGTGCCTCCAATACAGCTGAATCATAAACTGCAGTATCTCTCTTCATTCCACTTTCCCTGCCTCTCGCATTACCATGTGCATGAACCCATTACTGCTTGAAATACGGATGTTGTCTATTTACATACTCCGATTTTGAGCTGATGGGCAGAACCTTAGAGAACTATAGCTTGTCCTGAGATACTGCCATTTCTCTTTCATTATATTGAAGATAATAACAATGGCAGGGGAAGGCATGGTGGCTTCCACTCATACTACTTTAAACATTAAAAGATTATGATGCTCACTTCTGCAAAATTCTGTCTCCTTTAAAAGGGAAAGTTGTTTTGACTTCATAGTAAATAGGTAATGTGTGATTGGATGGCTTATTTAGTACCCAAGTGAAAATTCTCCATACTATGGGCCAGCATTAAATTCATCTGACATTCCTATGAGTTTCTATGTGTTATGGTCTGGTAGACTGAGCTGGGCTGGCCACACGACTCACACATAGCTGTTCTCTTGCTTTCCCTCCCCTCTAGAGCACGGGGAGAAAATAAGCTGGAAAGGCTCATGGATTAGGATAAGAACAGGGAGGTCACTCAGCAGTAAGTGTTACGTGGAAAATTCATTGCCATTTGAAGTAGGTTGGGATAGTGAGAAACAAAGGCATCATGAACAAAGCCTACTCTCTTCTTACCTTTCCAACTCAGCATCATTTTTACTGTCTTACTCACAATGTTCTGCATACTTCCCACCTTATGTCCTGAGTAGTACAAGCGGTTGAGGAATGGGAGTTGTAGTCATTTCATAACAGCTGCTCTCTGCCACTCCTTCCTTCACAGTCTGTTTCTCTGCTGTGGCATGGGATCCCTCCTGTGGGCTGCAGTTCTTCAGATGGTCATCACTGTGGTTGTCTGGAGCACCTCCTTGCCTCCTTCTTCTCTGTCTGTGGTACCCCTTATGTCTCACTAGTTTTTTTCACACTCCTCTTGGTCTGTGCTGTGTTTTGCCCTCTCTCAAATGTGTTCCCACCACCAGCATAGCTGACAAGGTCAGCTGAAGTCATCAAGGGGTTTGTTGCAGAGCTCCCAGACTACCAACATTTTACCTTTTGCACCCAAGACAAATGGAAAGGCCATTGCTTCACAGATTGGCTTGAAGTTAGGCCTTGGAATTTGATAAAGGTTGTTGTTTTTTACCCATTATGAGATCAAGAAATAGTGTGGAAAGACACTAGAGGGGTAGGAGAAGGACAATGTTGAAATGGACCATGGAGGATCGGGTTAATGGCCTTTTTGTAAACTGCTAAGTAACAAATACTGATATTTAGGCATATATTTTGATGAACTGTTAGTCTTTCTTAAAATAACTGAAGAAATCAATGTTAACTAAAAACTCCTTTGCCAATCCAGAAAGCTGCTTTGTAACATTTTGCTCGTATGCAGTACTGCTTAGAAAAGAAAGAGCTAGAATCTTGAGCTTGAAAGGCAGAGTTAGTTTCTCAGTTGTGACAAATTTAAGTTTGTCTGCTGAGAGGATAGCTTATGTAGTTATTTTCTGTTCTTCAGCTGATTCTTATACACCTAGAGTGACACTATGAAATTAGTTAGAGTTGTACCAGTGAAAATGAAAAAAATATTTTCTGAAGATTTACAGAGTAAATCTTCTGCCTCTCTTCTATTGTGAGATGACAAATCCATTATCTTCTGTGATTTCTCAGCACTCTTGTCCTTTTCCTCTGTGGCAATTTGGCACTCTCCAGGTCTCTGCTTTGAGAGCCCTCAACAGTCCTGTGTGTCCCTCTCAAGGAACATGTTGAATCATGATCCTTTTTAGACTTTATACTGGTATAAACTGCATAGTCTTTCTTCATCTTAAAAAGGCAATGATGTATGCTACTCCAGAGATTTTCACTTGATTAGCCCAGACACTTGCACAGTTGAGAGAAAATGATCTTAGAAGAAACAGATGGAAAAGTGAGTGAAATTTACTTTTTAATCTGCTTGATAAGTCCCTTATGGGAGTTTTTTTGTGGTGGTTGTTTTTTTTTTCTCTTGTACAAAAAGCGGATAAGTTGCACGAATCTGGGAGATGAATCAGTTGATTCTTGGCAAATATTACAGACATTAAGCTACCCAAAATTTCTCAAGGACATGCAAACTTTTTCTTAATGATCATCCATAATGATCATAACTTCACTTAACAGGACACTATCTGCCAGAGTATTCTTTTATCCTGGAGACAGATGCATATACATATCTTTTTTTTTCTTTCCTTTTTTTCCCTTTCTTTTTTTTTTGTCGTTTTAAATGTTGCTGAGGAGATGTTAACTTTTAACTTACATATGAGGATATAATTTTACTATTGAGTCTGATATAATTGCTGACTCTAAAAGCTGCTAATGATCAATATGTCCAGGAGGAGGAATTGTGCAGGCTTTATTAGAACATATCATAGACCTCTTTTCAAATATTTCAGATGGAATGTTACAGTAGTTCCAATAGATTGCTACATTAATAGGAACTGAAGATGCTTGAAAATTTCCCATTTAATGTTAAGTTTTTTAGGACAGCAATCTTAACTTTTCATGCACTGCTGAAATAATAAAAGTCAATCTGAAAAGACTCAGAAGCACCTGAGGACCCTCAAAAGCATCATATCTATTGAAGAAGGAGCATAGGCAGCAAACTAGAATCACAGAATGGTGGTGGTTGGAAGGGATGTCTGAAGATCATCCCCTGTTAAAAAACAACCCCCTCTGCTAAAGCAGATTTTCCTACTTCAGGTTGCACAAAGAACATTCCACAGTCTCTCTGGGCAACCTGTTCCAGTGCATTGACATCCTCAGAGAAGCTTTTCCATATGTTTATGTGAAACTTGCTGTGTTCTAATTTGTGCCTGTTGCCCCTTGTCCTGTCACTGGACACCAGTGAAAAAAGTCTGACCCATACACTTTACCTACACCTTTTAGATAGTGACTATCATTGATAAGATCCCATCTCAGTTTTCTTTTCCAGGCTAAAGTGCCCGAGGTCTCTCAGTCTCCCTTAAGACAGATGCTGCAATCTGGACTCTCTTCAGTAATTCCCTGTCTCTTGAACTGGAGAACCCAGAGTGAACATCATACTCCTGCTATGGGTGTTGACAGTTCAGGTGTTCATTTCCTTAAGTGAATAAAGTTCATAACATCAAGAAGTTGTAGAAAGTCTGTGCACATGTAATAGGTATCTAGGATATGTACATTGCTGACAGGAAGAATCAAAGAAACTGAACTGACAAGTATTCAGAAGAAAATAGGTCATATACGAATTTTTTTGGGGGAGGTGGGGGTGGTGGGGTAGTGTTGGTGTTTGTTCGTTTGGTTTTTTAATGAAAAAAAAACCACTAGAATTTTTGGTTCCCATTTTCATTGGAGTGCTTTTCCTCAGCTACCGCTGGGAGCTGTATGTTAGACATTAGAAAAGACATTCACCTGCTATGAATGGGTGAACATTGCTTATGGAAACTGTATCTGATTCATCATTGAGGTTTTTACAAACAGGCTGAACAAATATCTTTCTGATGCTGTTATTGCATAGTTGATTTTGCCCTGAGGTAGAGGAAAAGGTGAGATGTCCTTCTGAAGTCCTTTCTAAGCTTCTGTGGTTGTGGTATGTTCACAAACTGTTTCAAAACGAAAAACAAAAAACTGAGAGGGAAGGAACAGGGAGAATAAAGTAGCAGAGTTGTGGTTCTGTGAGACACAAATGTGGCATATCTCTCTTTCAGTTATGTTGATTTTGTCAATACTTCATTTTCCCCTCCAAGACAAAGCAAACATAAGCTGGGCTTACTATTTTTTTTTAATTACTATTTATAGCTTTATAATTAAAACAGATATGTTCTGTATTTCAGATTAAATTTAGCAACTAAAAAAATAAGAAATATCATGTGAATTTGAACTGTTGATTAAAGCAGTATCTGATAATTCTGGTTAAGATGTTGATAAAAATCAAAGCTCTAAGGTAAGAAGTGGAAGTTTGAGAGAGGTGATCTTGGCATTCCACTGTGCTCTGTTGAGAGCTCTTCTTGAATACTCTGTCCAGCACTGGGGTCCTCAACATAAGAAGGGTATGGACCTGATGGAGTGGGTCCAGAGGAGGGCCATGAAGATGACTGGGGACTGGACCACCTCACCTACAAAGAAAGGCTGAGAGAATTGAGGTTTTTCAGCCTGGAGAAGAGAAAGGTTCTGGGAAGACCTTACACCTGCCTTTCACTACCTGAAGGGGGACTATAACAAAGTTGAAGAGGAACTGTTTCTAAGGTCCTATAGCATTAAGACTAGGATTAGTGGTTTGAAATCAGAAAAGAGTAGATTACATTGGACATTAGGAAGAATTTATTTACTCTGAGGTTGGTGGAACACTGAAACGAGTTGCCTTGGGAGATGGTGGAGGCACCATTCCTAGAGACATGCAAGGTCAGATTTAATGGGGCTCTGAACAATCTGATCTAACTGAGGGTGTTCTGCTTACCACAGGGGGTCCCTTCCAACCCACTGGATTCTGTGATTCTGTAATTTAAGGTGTCTCTCAGAACAGTTGAAAGAACATCAGGTGCTGCCTTCCAACAGTGAAGAGTGTTTTGAGGACTGTCAGGTTGCATCATCCTTTTCCTCATGCTTTATAGCTAATGTTACAGATCACATAGCACATAAACTTTGTTGTCTTCAACTAGTGTGGTATGACTAATGTTCAACATCACTAAGTTGTAACAGATGTGTTCAGGGGCACATACAGCACTACCAATTTAATATCCAGAATATCCCAATTTAATGTCCAGAGTATAACCTAGAACATCTTAACTTCCTCCTGACATTTGGATTTCCTGTCATGGTTCAAATATCCCTTTATGATTCAGCAAGTAGCTCAGGTGATCATGCAGAGAAAATTCATTGAGTGTAAAAGATCAAGGATAGTTTTCTGCATAATGAGTGATTTGTTCTTAGTAGTGCAAGGACACTGTGTATTTTATGTGTGGTACAGAAGTAGGTTAGAGTCCTGTCTTTACTAGCCAGAATTGCACTAGGTGGCATAAAACATAAATGCCCAAGAGAAAATCAGTGGTATATAAGATATGACTGAAATAGCCATGTTAGGTGTCATGTACAAGTGCATTCTTCAAGCCTGTGTATAAAGCAAATGGAAGTTGGAGACACATCAGTTACAGAAATGTACTTCTTCCTGTCATGGCTATTAAGTACATTATGAGTTGAGTTCTCCAGCCCTGAATTAGTAAAGCATGCTTTAAAGTTTGAATTTAGGAGTGAACTTTTCTTTTCTTTTTCATTGGTCTGGTTATGCAACAAAAGCACAGAAATAAAACCAATTTGAACATCATCTTGTTAATGCTCTCACAGTTGTGAGAATAGAATAGTGCCATACATGATACATAGAATTGGGAGCAGATATTTAAGAAAGGAGAGTGCTAAGAATTTATATGTGCTAAACAGTGATTAAATACTCTGTAAGCCCTATTACATATATAATGTGCACACTTGTGGAGCTATGTTGTCACACATGGACCTAGTTTTTGTTGTTATGTGCAATGTTCATCAATGGATAACATCTGTCCTTATTCAGATTTATCATATTTCTGTGTTCTAAAAGAGATGTCTGACTATCAAAATGCAAACAAGAAGTCTGTGCAACAATTAAGGACAAAGACAAAAAAAGGATTTCACAGTACTGAGTTTTACTTTGCTGTTAGAATTTTGATTATCATAGCTGTATAATGAATTTGCAAGTAATTGCATGGCTATTGCAACTCAGAATTTTGACAGAACTCTGAACTAAAATTTGCAGTCTGGTTCTGGTTAGATTATGCACAAAATGAACTGTTTATTGGATGGACTTCCTTTTTTTTTTAAAATTACATTTAATTTCTGCTTGTCAGATTACTTTATCTATGTTGTGTGTATTGTTTACTAAGCTGATTAACTGTAATAGCCAAAATAAAAGTTCAGAAGAACTAACTTAATGAAGATACGGTCAGAAGATGGTGGTTTTCTTCTTTGGACAATTTCTGCAACAGAATTTTCTGAAGTGTACTGTTTTCTGAGCATTGTTTTCTGCAGATTGTATAGATTCAGTACCCAGCATATTTATTTAAAGAAGGTAATGGGAAGTGTTTTTGTAAACTGTGATAATGCCTTCTTTATCCACCTGTAGTGACTAATACTGACTGGTGCAGGATGTTTGTCTGTTAAAGGCAAAAGCAGTCTTTTCCCCATCTTTATAGAGTTTCCTTATTTTCTTGGGAAGCAGCATGAGCCTGGTAACAAACAGAACAAACATCTGCTCTTCTGATGTATGCTCTAAAGTGTATTATTTTCAAATTATGAAGTTTAAAGAAACTTAATAGCACCATTAATACATTCTCCGTATTATCCAGCAGATCAAAGACTGCTGTTTAAGGTTAAGGTCTCCTCTTACAGCTATGAAAGAGACTGCTTTCAGGGACATTCTTTGTGTTCGGTACATCCTGAAGATAATAGTGCTTTTCTTGGCACATGGAGACATTGGATTGCTGTCAGGATACCTGTATTTCCTTGCATTTAATGCAAGACATTATGACCATTAGTTTTTTTTAAAATACCTTTTGTCAGTCTGTCAAATTTTACTGGAGACCTGTTGACCTAGGGAGTCACTAGTTATATGAAAGTCTTTCAGTGTTTTCCAGAACCATTGTACATAAAACTTTTAAAGTTCACAGTACCTTTTAATGAGAGAATAGAGTGGTTTCGGTGATAAAGGTGATTCTTCTTTTTAACATTTAATATTTCTGTTCATAGAGATAGCTATTTGATGTCAGACATAAAGTCTGTATATTCATTCACAGATTGCATTGGGTTGGAAGGGACCCTCAAAGGTCAGCTTGTCCATCCCCCTGCAGTGATCTTGGACACTTCCAAGCAGATCAGGCTGCCCAGGGCTACATTGTGTCTTTTCTTGAGTGTCTGCACTTTTATACCTCTCTGTAATTTGTAAGAGCCGAAAACAAGATTTTTGTTTACCCTCACACAGATGTATTATGGCTGTGTTTGGAGACTGGTCCTGTGATCAGCTGTTCCAAGTCCCTGGATCAGAGCAAGATGAGCTGGTACAGGTTGTCCAAGGCTGTGTCCAGTTAAGTTTGAACTATCTCTGAATCCCCAAAAATGTCCAGGCAACCTGTGCAGTGCTAACCACCCTCACATTAAAAAAGGATTTATCTTTGATTTGCATGGAATTTTCTTAATTTCAGTTTGTGCTTGTTGCATATGTTTTGTCACTGGATATTCTGGATATCTCTGTCTAACTCTGCCTTCTTTATTGTCATGAGCCATTCTTGCTTAAGGCTTACCTCCTCCAGGCTGACCAGTTCCAGGTCTCCCAGTCTCACCTCTCAGGCCTGTTTATCATGTTTCTGAGTCTTCACTGACCTTACTCTCTTACGTCCATGTCTCTCCTAGACAAAGGCAGGACATATTTGCCCCCAGGGAGCCCAGGATGGGACTCAGCACTGCAGCTGTGTCTCACCAAGGCTGAGTAAAGAGGAAAGATCAACCTTCTCCACATGCAAACAGCATTTCTAATGCATCTGAGCAGAGTGTTGACTTTATGCCAAGTGCATGCTGCTGGTTCAACTGGTGGTTCACCAGCAACTCCAGGTCCTTCTCTGCAAACCTGCTTTTCCCGCAGCTACCCATGAACCATTGCCTGCTGTCATTCCTCCCCAGGTGCCGGTCTTTGCACTTCCCACTGTTAACTTCATGACCCACTTCGCCCACCTGCAGAGGTTCATCTGAAGGATGGCACAACTACTTGGCCTATCAAGCACTTCTGCGTGTTCTCTGTTGCTGGCAAACTTGCCAAGAGTGCTTTTTACTCATTGTCCGGGTGATTAATGAAAAGATTGAACTGTATTGGCCCCTGAATACATTCCTGGAGTTCAGCAGTATTGACTGGCCTCCATCTGGGCTTCCTGTAACTGATCATATCTGACATTTTTTATCACTCCTTGAACTGTCACATTATTTCCTTATTTAAAACTTGGTTTCACCTATACTTTGGATACTGCTGTTACCAGGAACTTGCAAGCTTGAACTACATTTGAGTAATCCTGTGAAATGTTCTCATTTGGAAAGCTGAAAATAGGTGTGGAAAATAGGTAGAACTTAAAGATTCCCATGTACAGGGAAATAGGTCCAATGGTGTAGTGTCATCATTGGAAGAAAACACCTAAAAAGGAAAGGTGCAATAAGAATTACGGTTTGGGAAGTGCTTCTCTCATTCTCTTTAAAATGGCAAGATTGATTTCATTCCCTGAGTTGAGCAAAATCGACTTTGACACATAATTCAAAGAAGGTTAAAGCATTTTTACATTCTATTAAATTTTGGTATAAGAGTTGTTCAAGGTGAACTTTTCATATTGTTCTGTTTCATACTCTAGGGCAATTTGACTGGACATATAGAACTGAATGCTTTAAGGGAGTTGTACCTGTGTAAGTGTAATTACTGGATATTCGTGAAGTAAAAAAACTGTATACAAGCACTTGCCCCAAACTGAAAGCTGTAGTTCATGTTGAAGGAGAGCCTCTGATGAATAAGTCTGTTTTGTTTAAGTCTTCTTTCCTTCCCAAAATGCAAGGATACTGAAAATGAATACCACTAACAGTGTGCTAAGATGGCATTTTTTTCTATTTTGCAGTTGAAATGGTTCCGTAAGACAACTGAAACAAACCACAGGATTGCTTTTCCATATGCTGATCAAGTCAAGTAATCAATATTCAAATTTAACAAGCATGTGTGGAAAATTCTCCCTTTTTTGGTAGGAGACAACTCTACTGAGTATTTTCATAAGTACTTTGATCCTTTTCTGATGTCCTCAATGTACAGGCTGCATGTGAAAAGCAGACATTGCTTGCCTGCAGCTCCATTTCTGAACATGGATTAGAGAAATATGCACTGCAGAGATTATTTTGACTATTTCCTTTTACAGAAGAATAATTTGTCGTATCATTTAATACCTATGATTAAAAAGTATGATTTTTTATGATAAAATTTGTTATAGTAAATACAAGATTAGCAACACATATAGATTATGTATAAAATTATTTTTTAACGTATTACTTTAAGCAGCTGAACAAAATTATATTCTCTTTTGTGATTTTCGAAGAGAAAGTCTTTATGCATGGAGCCAGAAAGGAAGGTGATCTTCTACAGTATATATGACCAGAAGCCATCTTTTTGGGAAGCAATAGTGAAGTCAGAGGAGTGCTGTTTGTGTTTTGCTTACTATGGCTCTTCTTCCTTTTATTTTTTAAATCTTTTTAATAACGTATTTTTACATATATATTTTCTTTGGCTGACAAATGCTTTCTCTTCTACAAATAGATGTTGGGAGACAAGGGAAAGAAAACAGTAAAATGTGGTTTGATCACTTAGTCATTTAGTCAATGTCATAAACTTTTAGAAATAAGGCCAAACTCACTGATATATCTGACTTTTTAATTCACATCAATTTTAAGGTAAATTTACTCAGAAAAGAAACATTACATTTATATAGACATTGAAGCTGATATCCTAATTTGTATGTGAAAAGTACACAAGTAATGATCACCTTGTTCTTCAGAGTTTATGATGCCAAGCTGATTTTTGTGTTGGGTTTTCTTTGTTTATTTTTACAAAGAAGAAAGGCTGCATTTAATCACCAAGAAAAATGATGGGCAAAAAAACAGAATATAAATGAAAGCTTAGGAACCTTTTTCTTGACTTTAAAATTATATCAGTAATTTGTTAATTAAGTTTTGATGTAAAGTTGTCACTCTAAACCTTAAAATATCCACAGGTCTTTTATGTTTACATGTGACTTTCAGTATGGCTTTTGTTGTATTCTTCTTTGGGACTGAAATATTTGTTATTTCTAGCCCTGGGGCCCCCAACACAAGAGAGACACAGTGCCGCAAAGATGATCAAAGGGCTGGAGCACCTCTCCTATGAAGACAGGATGACAGAAATGGGACTGTTCAGCTTGAAGAAGAGAAGGCTTCAGGGAGACCTGAATTCTACATCTCAATATATGAAGGGAACCTGCAGGAAGGCTGGGGAAGGACTGTTCAGAAGGGCTTGCAGTGGTAGGACAAGGAGCAGTGGTTTTAAAATGGAGCATTGTAGATTTAGGCTGGACATAAGGAGGAAGTTCTTTACAATGAGAGTGGTCAAATACTGGAACGGGTTACTCAGGGATGTGATTGAGGCCACATTCCTGGAGACATTTAAGATCAGACTTGATGTAGCCCTGGGCAGCCTGATCTACTTGAAGGTGTCTCTGCTCACTGCAGGGTGAATGGGCAAGCTGACCTTTGAGGATCCCTTCCAACCCAATGCAATCTGTGTGAGAATCTGTGAGATAGCACAGTAGCCTTCTCATCCATATGATGATACTCTGAACTGGTAGTGACAATATCACACCTTACAGACTTACATTTTCATTCCACGAGTAACTGGAGGTCCTGATTCTGTAAGACTGAACTTGCATTCAGGAGTAGTTCCACTTTGGTTTTTCTCTAGTCACTTCCTTCCTCCACCCCCAGAATACACTGAAAATGAGACTTGTATGAGAGTAGTCCTGTGAGAATTCTTAGTGTAATAAATGCTTATGGCACTGGAGCCTTGAGGGCCAGGACATGGCTAGAAGTGACAGTGTGCTACTTCATGACAGTCGACTGTTCTGTGTAGTCAAGTCTGCTGGCGTTAGCTCCAGGAAGAGCACCAAGAAGAGTGAAAAAAAAGTTGTTACTAATGTAGGCATTCAGCTTCTTGTGTGGTTTTGTGCTGTGAAGACTACCTTTCGCTGCTGAGAAAGTTCTGTTGGCATTAGATCAGGATCTTGTAAGTGATTCTGCTCTGGCAAAGAATCATAGCTAATTCTTAGTATAAAAAACTGCTGAAGATGAATTTTGGAAGTAGGTATGGGAATAGATTGGATAACCTAAAATGTTAGTTGTGAAGATTTGGATTGTTTACCTTAAGTGTGTGCAATTGTAGCTTTAATCTTGCAGGATAATTTCAGTCTGTAGGTAGTTCTGGCTATAGTAATTGTAGTGTAAAATTATTAAGATGAAAAAATTAATTTAGAGTGATTCATGATCTTAAATAGTGTAGCACTAAGCTTGGGACACTAGCTATGACTCAGTGGCTCTCTGGCTCGATTCACTTTAGAGGTTCTCAGTACAACCAAGTAACAACTGTGGAATTTGTGTTTTAGGCTATGTACTTTAAGTTTCTGTGAATGTGTGCTGGAATGGAGGTTCCAGACTGGTATAGCTTGTTTTGCTGTCACCCTGTAGTGACTAGATAATTGATCATGACTTATGGATGTTCAGGACTGAGGTTATTAGAACCAAGACAAAAGGTGTCTGAGATGTAGGGAGAAGTAGAATGTTCCTGGCTTTATGTAATTGTACATTTGATGGTTCTGTCAAAAGTGCTAGTGCTACCGAGCTGTACTCAAGTGCCTATTCACAGCTCTCCTTCCTTACCTGAGCTCTGACCTGGACAGTTTGTTGCGGATCTCAGGATGTTGTAGTCTCAGAGTGCTTATGAGAGATCCATCAAGACATGAGAGTGGTATGTGGAATACTGCATATGCTTTGTCTCTTAAGTGCTTTTAAATTAAGACTTCCACAAAGATAAATGTAATCATCTAATTACTACAAAACAACTGGAGAACAAAAAAAGTTTATAGCATTTGGAGTCTTAGTCATGTGTATGAGCCTTCATTCTGCAAGCTATATATTTTTATTGAGGTGGAAAATGGATGCAGATTATCATACTTGGACTATAGTCATGTAGTCTGAAGTAGTTATATATGCTTATGACTGTGCAGTACCTAATGTGGAATGTAAAAGATTAAACGTCCTGAAGGAAATGTTCATACAAGTTCAAACCACA